>JAFBJR010000425.1:3434168-3793241 GCA_016785285.1 Brachirus orientalis
GGGGGGGGGGGGTTAATATCAGCTTAAATTAATCTTAACATTAAGTGTCTGTTTGAACCCCAACAAACCCTGTAGAATATGAAGAATAAACTTCCCATTCATTACCATCTAAATAAATCAAAGAAACAATGGCTTAGTATGAAAAATGATATGGAACAGAACTTGGATTTATGAATTTAAAACAGTGAATCACCACAATCCACCAACCCAAAATCTGAAGAGTTCCTATTATTCATTCATGACAAAACATAAAATCTTCTTTGCATACAGGAAAAAAATTGTTAACTGCAGGAAGGATACATTATTCGGTCACATGGATGAGGTGGAACTGGATACTGGATGTGGAATAATGAAAACAGTACCTGCAATGCTGTAATCTCTGGTGTCTTGCTGTAGTTTATCAAAATCTTCTAACTGGAAGGAGGCTTATTGTTTCACAAAGATTAAAAGTGTTAAATGCCTCTAGCCTTTTCTTTTTCAGATTGAACAATTTGTAACATTTAATTTCATCTACTCTTATAACACTGCAGTAATTTCCAGAGAAGATGCTATTAATTTACTTGGAAGCTTTGTGCCGGTGTAGTGTTGGAGAAGAAACAATGAATTTCTTACGAAATACATTTAACATCTTGTTTTCACTTCAAAGAGAAATATTTGTATAAGAAAGAGTTTATGTCTGATGCCGTACATGTTTCTAACTAATTAATGCATACCAAAAAGATATATACACATAAGTCTAATTATAAACACTCAAATGGACAGTTTGCGCTGTCACCTTCAGATTTTATGCCAGCATTGTGTGAATGTATTTAAATGTGTGTAACTGATTAATTCTATTACCACCTTTGTTTTCACTAATGTGAGACAGAATGAAAAATATACAAACAACATGGCTAAGGAAGAAAAGTCACAGTACTCTCATCAGCTGAGTATTGCTGACAAGCTACAGCCTGATGTTGGAGCCAAGGCGACTGTTTACTGACAACCCGTAATGAGAGAATATACTGCTGAGATGTGAGTAAGCAAAGATGCTGCCATATGGAAAAGCCATTAGAGCATATTGGATGAAAAAAGGAGCAGTAGTAAAACTAGGAAAAAGCAGTGTGACAATTTAACTTTGAGCTTTTAAGGAAGGCAAGAAAAATAACTTTAATGGCACTTTTTTTAAGACTTTAAAATGTCACAGGAGCATTTTTCCTATCAAAACATTTGACATGAGGGAACGTCACATATGTAATATTATTTACAGCTACAGGATAGCGTCATCCAAAACTGGAAATTATCACTCCTGTTGGGAGCACATTTTCCCAGGAACTTAAAGAGGAAGAAAAAGGACCACCACTTGCCTATTTCCCCTGACACGTCAGTGCAAAGCTTTGGCAGAAATAGTTTCAACCGTTTTAGTGTTTGGAGAACCTGGAAACTAAACACAGAGAGGATCAAACAACAGCCTGGTCAGGCCTTTAAACATATTTATTTATTCATTTTTCAAACTTTGTGACTAGTTCAGCTAAATAAAGCAAGCCAATATGCTCTATTGGATCACATTAATTAAATATCTATAAAGCGGCATGACAGTGTGGGCTATTAAGTTTATAAATAACCATGAGTATTAAATAAAAACCATTTATATAGTGAGTAAGGCTCTGCATTTTGTCATGGACAGCTCCTTAACAATGATGTCTCCTGCTATCCTCTCAGGTAGGAGTCTACCAATACTCATGTACTGCACTGTACTCTGTGTGGGTGTTTGTGCCTGTGCAAGTGTATGTGAATATAATATGCCTATGGTTTACTAAAGTTAAAAGATTCCTCACACTGATGAAATATCAAAACAATTATTTTTTTGCACATTTGTACACTTGATCAGTTGCATAAAATGCAGAGTTAACGTGTCCTTTTAAATACAACACTAACATGATTACTGATACTGCCGGTATGCTTCATTGTGTGTTCCTGACACCAAAGGAAGCAGTCACATTCTTCATAAGTTTTGAAAAAACATCCATCGTGCTCTCTGCTCTCCTCTCCACAGTTTCTCTAATTTGTCAATCTCCATCCAAAGAGTTCAGAGTTTCCTACTTAGAGACCGCATTGATTTGGAAAACGCTGGAAAGTATCTAAGTAAGTAATGCCACATGACAATGTGAGTGACCATCAGTGGCATGTAGTATGCACATGTAAAAACGCACCTGCATGTACGAGCATGTGTGTTAATATGTAATGCATAATATGGCATATTCTTTGGGTTTGGTTGTGTGTGGGGCTCATGTTTATTCTGAGCAGAGAGGGTTCCAGAAAGTTGAAATCTGGCTCTGAGAAAAGCTCCACACGACACAGCCAAATCACTTGCTGATTCTGGGCATCCATAGCCCACACAGCATCAGAGGAGGAAAACCAGAGGAGGACATGCTTATATATGTGGTGTCCAACCTGCCATTATGTTATGTAACAACATGGTAACATAGCATCATTGCATAGAGACAAAGATAAATAAAGCAAATTACTGTAAAACCATATATTTAAAAACATATTGATGTTTATATAAAAACAGAGATGCTATTTTACTTCACCTGGGGCCAGTCCTATTCCCTTTATAAGTGTGTAAACCTCTGTAATTGTATAATGTGCAATGTTACAGTGATTATCTATGGCATAGCTTGGGCTTGGAAAAACCTACCTGTGACTGTCTTGCTTTTTACCGGGCTGCTGGCATAGTCTGAGGCCTGATTGGAGGTCTGTTTGGCCAAAGGTGTGCTCCCTACTGACATCTCATCCTCTCTCCTCTTGGCCACTGAAGTTGGACCTGGATGATTCTGAAAATAACATCACAGAATCACTGAGAACATATGAAGTCATATGGGAAGTAAATATGTAACTGCATCATTGTGCATCCATTAAATATGTATTTATTAAGCCACTGAAAAAGTATGATGTTTTCACCGTTAAATATCTGGGTTGATCAGGAAACACAAGACAAAGTATATTGCAGAGCAAGACAGTCAGAGAGGCAGAGAGAGCAAGGGGGATTAGAAAAAAATGCAGTGGAACACAACTGAGATATCCAAGACCAACAGGGACTAGTGACAGCTCCCTGTTTTGTTGAGCAGTCTCCCATGCTCCTGGCAGGCAAAACACTCATACCACACAGAGGTGGCTGACAGACAGAATACGTGAGGATTGGTTTGAAATAAGGAAACCCCATTAGCATCAGCCAGCAGAACCACTTGGCTACAGTGCAGCTGCACAAAGCTGCAGGCCGGCATGTGCGCACACACATGGGCACTTATACACATATAGATGCAGTTGTTTTTCAGTGACTGGGTCAGAACCCAAATACTGTTGTGGTAAGATCAAAAAAGAGACCCCTAATCACATTAGTATTTGAAACTACTGACTTAAGCTTGATACCATAAGATGAATAAAACACGGAAATGTACTTTTTACTAAGAAACACAGTGCCTATAGTCCCATATGGGGCATGGGGAAAAATTGAATTCTGATCTATGATGTATAAATGTTACAGTACCACCATATTAGTATATATTACAAAACAACTGTTTTGATTATTAATTTAGCAATGCTTTGTGATAAATATTTGGTTTGTCATCTTAAAATACTCAATGCAGAAAGCTGACTTACACACACCCAGAGACCATCACTGGATGGTAACATAATCTGAACTAACCCCTATCTTTATCCATTCTTCCCATGTCTATTTTAATATCTGTTGTTCTCTATTACACCGCTGTCATATGCTGCCAACTCTACTTTTCTTTGAAACTTTTACTTCTCCTCTCTTCCTCCAAATCACTTGTCTTGTGTTCTCTTCTTTTCTCTAATATTTCATAATTTCTCTGAAAATGTTTCGCATTTATCCTCTTATCCTCTTCATATCCCTCTCTCTCTGAATGTCCCTTTTTTTGACCCCTTTTCTCCATTCTCATTATTTCCTCCAATCCTGACCCTAACCAGTCAGTGTCCTCTCCTCTGTCCTTCACATGCTGTTAAATGGCCTTCAGATGGAAATCTTGTCTAAGCCAGGCCTTGAGAAGGCCTTGACAGGCAGCTGTGGTATATGGCCTTACAGAAACAAACCAATGAACAGACACACACCCCCACATGTTTGCTGCAGCATGTAGACACAAACACCAGCCAATTCTGTGTCATTCACACTGGCTGCTGTCCAATGCCCAACATGTGTTTAACCCAATACAGCAATAACCTCCAGAGTGAGGAGTTGTTGCAATTAACTCCTTCTCTCTTTGTCTCTCACTCACACCCAAACACATGCCAACCTCGAAATTGCAGACATGAAGAAACACAGCAACTTTTTTGAGAGAAAAAAAAACAAACAAAAAAAACAATAAAAGTATTACAATACGATACTTTCAAGTGCCAATATATATATATGATGTGCCTTATGGAGTGAACCTCTACAATAACCAAGGCAATCAGACTTAGAATGTCTGCTAAGTATACTGTATGTGTTATGCATTGTGCGTGTGTTAGTGTGGGCACAGAACTTTGAATGTCCATAATCATCACTGTGACCCCTGTCAAATAAATAGAGAGCGACTGGATGGAAGACAGGGAGCGAAGCACATGGAAAAAGGTACCTGGGAAACAGCAGACGAGACAAGGCAGAGGAGGAAGGCATAGTTGCACACATTTAAATTAGCAACTTAAGTAAGAGCAGAATATTTGTAATACTTACTACTTAGTCATTGCATGTTTAAATACCCATACAAAGGGCAAAGAAGAAAAGCTGAGAGATCTTGTTTGAGAACGTGAGAGGATGACATACCTGGTGCCTGCTGCCTCCTCTGTAAGGTTGGTATAGCAGCCATGTGCAAAAGACTGGGTCCATGTTGATGGCTATGCCCTGGATACTGACCAGCAGTATGGCACCTAGACATACAGAAGAGAAGAAAGAGAGGAAAAACAACAACAGAAAGTCAACTATGCAATTCTTTAAAAATAGAAAAATCCCAATACGAGAGAATATACTGTACATCTGTCTTGCCTTTGAAAAAGTAAACATTACTGTTTGCAACCAACTGCCTGAGCAACACAACTACTTGAATAAGACTCAGCTCAAAAGATGTGCCAAATTACTGACTTAAGTGGAAACTACAAGTCATAAAGACAAAAAAAGTTCTATTACTCCTGCTGAATTATTTGCAAAGTACCGAGGACATCTGCATGGATCACTTAAATCAATGTTGAGTAATAACAACCAGTTAAAGAGAGTGACTTGAGGCAAATTTGGTGTCGGCTACTTCCACTTCTGTTTAGACAGTATCCTACAGACCTGCTGGTGGGTATCAAGCCTACTTGCTGGAGAGCAGCAAGGAGCACTGTTTGTTTCAATTGCTCTATTCAAAGTGGTATCATGCTAAGCCAAGAATAACATTTTCTTTTGATACATTTCTGTGAAACTCTAGACTTTCTTTGGGTTTTGGTTTACTCTTAAATAATAATCTTTACCAACAATATGAGGGCCCTGAGGTAATGCATTAGGATCCTATCAATAATGATTCCCATGCCGGCAGGATTAGCATGGGGTCTTTGGCATGCTGTGGAATGTCCCAGTATGACGATAGGAGGATGTTTCAGCTCTAGGAGGACTTTCAGCAGTTTAATGGAGATTTGGACAAGAACCCTTTCTTCGGTTTCAGGTCCTGAGGCTAAGCTGAGTGTGTTTGTGCACGCGTGTGTGTGTGCATTTCACCTATGACAAAGCCTGTTGCTTTGCCTAACATTTAAGTGTCTCTAAAGAGTGGACAAAGCACAATTATCAACCCAAAACACATTTAAAGGCACACACATTTTTGTTACACAAGCTCTCAAGCTTGGCAGGAATTACTCAGTCCTCAATTATTCCCGGTGAACAATGCAAACAAAATGACTCCAATTTGTTCCTCTTCTAGTGTTTAGTGATTTTTGGCCTGTGTGCTTGTGTGCATTTGCTGTAAATGTGTATGATTGAAAGCATGAACAATAAAAATGTGTCGGTCAGTGCTGTCAAAAGTGCATGTGCATCTATGCTACGGGGTGTGGTATTGAGCATGTACCAGTACTAGTGTCTGTGTGTCTGATCCACAGACTAGACATTAAAAATTGGACAGTGTCTTCTGGTTTCCTCTGTGAAGTCATTCAGGAAGTACAAATATATGTTGGTACAATCCAAAAGGAACCTTGGTGCAGGTGATTCCTCTAAACTTCTGACTGCAAAATATCAACATGGCACCTGCCAAATCACCAATCTGGAGGCTTCAATACAGGAGTTTACAATGGTATGGGAGGCATCATGACTAGTTGCCACTTGGTCTGATCATTAGTTGGATTACCAGGTGCACTTAAATGGAACAGAATGCTTTTTGGACAACTTTCTCACATTACATAAAGCTAAACTAACTTGATACAACATCCATTTAACTTTCTGCATTCCGTCATTCCTATTGCTGTCTCTTTACCATTTCCCTCTTCATCTACCCTGAGAAACAACCTCTCCCTAACAGTCTTTTACTTCCACCTCTTTCCTTTTCCTCCTGACAAGGAATCATAACCTCAGCCCTGTGGCTTGAACTCTTGTACCACAATGTGGCTGCTTAATAGGCTTTGGCTGTGGCTGTAGCATTGGGGCCCAACTTCAAGTGGTTTCATCATAGCCCAGAACAGCATGAACCATGTAGGACCCAAAACTCAAGGAATGGGCTGAGTAGTGAAGATGTATTCAATAAAACGACCCTAAATTGTGGGGTATGGGATGCACTGAGCACGACAAACCACATTCTGCAGAAATGAGTCACAGAGCAATAAATCGTATAACTTAGTAGATGATAGTTTATCTAACAATTATCACGGGGTAAATAAGGAAATAAAAAATATAAAATGCTTAATTGAAAATAACGATCTCAACCAGAGAAGCTGTTCTGTGGTTATTGCACAGGATTATTATAAATTAAATCCAATGCAGCTTTAAAGCACATAACTGTTGACTGCCTATGCTGCCCTCAGCAAGAATGTGATTGTGATCACTGAAAGGAATACAAAAAATTGCACTCAACTTTATCTTATAACTTATGAAAATTTTAAGATTTTAAAAGGGGCATGACATCACACAAAGATGATGAAATAAAAAAGGCAAAGTAGTTGGAAGCGTATGTGTTTTCAGTGCTGTGTCACCAGCTGTCATCTTATTGTGGCTGTGTCATGTCTGTCTAGCTTCCCCCCAGTGACAGCCATGACCATGTTGATACATCAAAACAGCACTCAAAAAGCTCTCCGCTTTGACATTAACAGAGCAAACAACATTTCTTCGCCTTCTTTGACAGTGACAAAGAAACAAAAGTATGTGTTGACCTAGCTTTTGAGGCTTTGAAGACCAAGGCTTTACCATCCACACTGTGTGTTCTTGTTTCATCATTGTGTTGACATAACTGCAGAGAGAGACACCTCCTTTGAAGCATGCAGCACCATGAAATGGCCTGGCGTACTCCGAGGGCGACCTCGGCAGCAGGTTAACTGATGTTTTTCTCTGCTCTAACAGGGCGGCATATGGGTAATTACACAAAGTGATGACAACGATAACAAAGGTGTTTTTCTTACTTCCTTAATGATTCCTCAAGAAAACATCAGAAAACTGCTCAGTGGCCTACATTCTGTACACACAACTACAGAATGTATGTGAATGCATCTGCAAGGACACATTTACATTGACTCGCACCCAGAGTGGACCTATTAACGTCAAAGGTGTTTTTTTTCTTCAGTTAAAACCAATAGAGTTAAAAGTCATCATGAGCTGCCGGTGTTGTTTAACAGTTGCCTGTTTAACAGTTGCCTGTCTTCAGGTTACAGTAGAGCATTAGACTAGAATGAGAGAATACATCTAACCTTTAACTCCTGTCTGCATTTTTTCCTCTTCTTTTGTGGTTTAACAGCCCCAATTATCTATCAGCCATGCATCTTTCTGTCTTCATACTGTTTTTTCAATCAGGTAACACAGTTTATGCACTGACATTTTTTGAAAGCAAAATCTGCTTTAGTTCAATCATTGCATGCATGAAATTCAATAAACTGGGAGTGGTTAGGTCAATGCAAGTTCAAAATCAAGTCCCACAGTAGAGACCAAAGACCTGATTGGGGTTACAGAGGGCACAACCTCTAAACGACAGGGCCATGACCCCACCATCAGAATAACAGATGGGCAAAGAGAGGTGGGGGTTGCTCACCATCCACCCCCCAGATAGACAGAAGGGGGAGGATTCATGTCCTAGCCAGCTAATCGCCCCCGCAAAATCACTTCATTGTTGGACATGAGGCAGTGCTGAGACCCAGCGTCCAGCTTCTCCAACAGAAAATAAATAAATATAGCCCAGCCCGTGTCAGCCAGATGACTTCTGACAGGTTTGGTTAATTTCGAAGCCAAGTAGCAAAACAAAACATTACGCCAGCGTGCGGGGCCTACACTGCCTTTAATTGCTTTTCCGATGAGCTCATGACTCAAAGGTGTCCTGGAGTGAGCCATGCAGCCCGACAGGTGTTCTACTGGTGTGTGTGTACTTGTATTTATTACCTCTTAAGGACATTTTCTGGCATAAAAACTGACCTTGTCAGGACCGGTAGTCCTCATGGAGACCAAAAACCAGTCCTAATGAGGCACAACCTATTTATTGAAGAACTGGTTAAGTTTATAGTTAATATTTGAATCTTGGTTCGATTCAGCTTTGCGTTAGCCGTTAAATAGTTATGGGTAAGGTGAGGGATAACTTTTTGTTTATGTTGTCCAAATGAATGGAAGTAAATGCAATGTCATAAAAAGAATAGCTATGCAAAAGAGTGTGCTCATAGGGAAGTGTTTCACTGTCATACACAAATAACAGACTAATTCTTCCACACCTTCATGCTCTAACACATGCAACACTGACACACATTTACTGCACTACTGTTCTCATGCTTGTGTCAACCAAGCAGTAACACAGGAGCCCAGGGACTCAGGAAGGACACGGGCAGGTTTGACTGGAAACAGACCCTAGTCAATGGAAAGCCTGCTCTCTCTCTGAGCTAATACATTTCCCTGCAATGGAAGCCAGTTTACATGCATGTCTGAGCATATGTGTGTGGTTTTTAGAGAACATAAGCACACAGCAACACGGCCCAATGACAGTAGCCTTCAGCTGCCAGTCTAGACCCAACTTATAAAGGTTGACTGTGACTATGGATATTGAAAAAGTAACAGACAGCAAGAAGGCAAGAGAGTGATTTGGCCTGGTTGGGTAAACTGCAGACACAAACAGATGGAGTGACAGTAACAGAGAAACACAGAGTCACAGACACATTCAGAGAGAGAAAAAGAAAAACATAAATACAGGAGAGACAGATATCCAGGATTTAAACAGAGGGAACATATAATGTATTAGATGATGAGAAAGTATTTTAATCATTTTCCTAATCTACATGATAAGTGAGTAGACCTCTGGCCAAGAATTTGTATGATTTATGGGATGACTCCAGTAAGTCTCCATACATGAAAAGTCTTGAGAACCGGATACATCACATACACCCAAGTTTGGATAAGCAGTTTTACCATGCATGTCTCTACATTAAATTGATGGTTGCAAGGTCCATGTACACATTCATCCACCACATAATTCACAACTGTATGTTCATTATCAGGAACGCCATACTAGTACAGCCCCCCTTCTTTCAAAACACACTTGGTTCTTTGTGATATGTATTTCACGAGATGTTGGAAACTTTTCTTTTTTCCTGGTCTCCCACAGGTGTGCTATACTAGATTCACTTGTGGTGACTGAGGAGGCCACTGAGGTTCACCAAACTCACTGTCACGCTCAAGAAAACAGTTTGAGAAAACTTTTGCTTTGTGGCATGGTGGAAGTCTCCACAAGAAGATGCAAATTAGTTGATGGCATGGTCAGCATCAGTACTATATAAACCAGATTATCACACCTTTAACTGACCAATAATAGAGAGTCTCTGCCCACTACAGCCGCAGATTTCTGTAAACAGCATTACAGGACTGAAGGCCAAAGTAACTGTCTGCTGTTAAAGTTAATCTAACTAATTTACTGTGCATTATGCTCACCACAATACCATAAGTTTGTGTTGTATCCAACCTGTCTGTCCATTCTCCTTTGACCTTGTTAATCAATAAGGTGTGTCAATCTAAAACCTTTGGCTGGAAACCCCAAGAGATTATCGGTTTAAGAAAAGCAAGGTGTCAGACACATCAAGCCTGTGTGCCTTTTTGGATATTTAATTTAAATATTACCTAAAGTTCCTGGGCTGTATTTGCATGGCTTTATGTATTACATTAACCAATAAAAAAGCAAGTGCTCTGTGAGTGTATGTATATGTATGAGTGTACATGCCAACACAAAACATATTTGTACAGTTAAAATTACAACTCATAACCACTGTCATATTTTCAAATTAATATGACACTTCAAGCAATAATAAAGTACCACACCACTAATAAGTGCAATATTTTGTGTCCATAGACTCCTCTGAAGAATGAATAGGCCAGATTCTGCAAACATATCTTAAATTGCAAAAAACAGCCCACAGACTAACTATATGACCATGGGAAAATGAGCCCCTGTACATCACTGGCATGTACCGTATACCAGTAGAAAGGCCAGATCAGGGTTTGGAAGAAGCAGAGCATCAGCTCTGTTGAGCTCCAGAAATTGATAAGAGGCTCTTATAGCCACACATATTCCCTTTTATTTGATTTCTAACCTTCATAAATCCACATTAACTCACGTGGTGTTGAAAAGACAAGCAGATACTGCACAACTGCTGTCTGTACCCCTGGTGAAACATGCAGACCCCTGTTTTGGACTATTCCAGCTGCTATATCTCTCTCCCTAAACCCCCCCACACTGTCTTCCTGCCTTGCTTGCTTCAAAACACACAAAAGGAAAATGCTTAAAGTCACAACCAAATGTGACCTGGTCCTTGTCAGTCAGATAGCTGGACTTGTTAATGACAGACAAAACAGACCTGGTCCTGATTGCATTAATGTATCATTAGCCATATCCATCATGGATATACAGTGCACTGTGTGAACTTTAAATGAGCCCAAATGTAATGCAAGGGTAACAGGAGAGACACTTCTGAGCTCATTAAAATAAACAGACTTCTGCTTCTGCTGCTGCTTTCCCACAGGCAGTTTCAGTTTTGCATAGTTACCTTGAAAACTCCTTATCACTGCTATCATTCAGCTGACTCATGGGCTTTCTCTACAGTTCAAGCCGAGTTCCCTCAGTTTGTCATGAGTAGAGGCAAGTCCAGCAATTTAATGTCTGTCATTAACTGGTGTGCCTTCCAAGTAATGTTATGTGATGTAAATGTTGAAAGTCTTATTGTAGATGGTAAAATTGAATGAAGTCTACTTAATAATGCATTAGTGTTTCTTATACTCTTGAGGCTAATGTGTCCATAAAGTGGTTATGAAAAACAGAAGCCCTCCTAGTTGTGAGGTTAATTTATATTTTTCTGACTAAAATATATATTTTTTCATTGCATGGATAAAGTTTCGTAACCACAAAATTAAGTGGATGAAATATTAGAATAAGAAACAATAAAATAAATGAATTTTATTCAATCTTATGTTTTCATTTCAACTTTCAAGATGGTAAAACTGCTATTTAGAATGAAATGTATACAACTGAGCTGAGGAAAAGGTCAATCATACACTGGATACACATCTACAAATAACCATGCATGCACACACACACACACACACACACACACACACACCTATCCTTTTAAGGACTCTCATGACCTATCAATTTCAACAGCCAAAACAAAACCACAACCTTAACCATAATCTGCTAATGCCTAAGCCTAACCTTTACCTAACCATAATTCAATTAGCCCTAAACATAACTAGTTTCTCAGAAATGAGGTTCTGCCTCATTAGACCCAGGTTCTGGTCTACTACTGGTCCCAACAAGGTCAGCATTTATGCCAGAAAATGTCCTAAAAAGGTAACAAATACAAGTACACACAACACACTCAAATGCCTTACATTACTTATACATTACTGCCAGATATTACTTATATGAATTTATCTGGCACATAAAGAGAAATGATTCCACATATAATTTATAGCATGCACAGCAGATTTTCTTCATGGTCCAGGTCATTTGCACATATTTCATATGAGAGGTTTGGGTGACACGGGTGCAGTGCTTTCACACTATAGGGTGGATGAAGTCTGGCTCCTTTCAAAGGTCACAAATCCTGGAACATGCAGCTGTGTACAAGCAAACCTGTTGGTGGAACTCTAAAAAAAGGAACCAAGCCAAAAGTATGGTCCTGGACATGACAGCAGGTTTCCAGAGGCACATCACCACATGTGATAATTTCTTTACTCCATATTCACTTGGCCATGACCTGCCTCGGAAAAAATGACCATGGCAATATTTCACCACATGTAATATTTTGTGTTACTATGACAGACATGAAATATCACCTGTATGTAGTCAGTATTTTATGGATTAACTGTTGCAGGTAACTGGCAAGCTCTTGTGAACGAATGATCGCTCGATGGCACTTGGTGTTGTCTTACATCATCGGATTGGAGTTAGGCGTCAATGATTTTATTGTGTTGATGGAAGTGAATCAAGGTTGGAATCAGAGAAAGACATACAGGAAAAGGCTTTTCTTGGAGGAACTGAGGAAAATTGACTATAGTGCTGCTGCCTCTTTTTTAGAGATTCCAACATTTTCCATGAATTCAAGCATCTGTCAGATTGATGAGAGACATACATGGTGCTGTAGGCCGAGCTCTACATCCCTCACCCACAAAAGAGACATAAGGAAGAGTTGAATATTCTAAATGCAGAAACAGATGGAAAACAAATGTCAGAGACTTAAGTGCTAGATACTTTGCAAGGCACATGGGAAATTTTTTATTATTATTTTTTTTGAAAAACCACATATATTTCTTATTGGACTTAAACTTAAAGGATATCATTCAGGCTTTGATGAAAATGTACTGCTTGACTCTAAATGTTAGTCTTATTTTGACATTTTGTATATTTGTGTTGATATGCCCAAATTCAAACTTTAAATAAATTAAATGAAATTAAATGGAATTAATAAATAAAATAAAATTAAATAAATTAATAGAAACTTTAGGAAGCTTGTGACATCCCACAACAGATTCATTATAACTGGGAGAATAGTTGAAATGTGGCTTAGGAGGTTTTAAACAAATTGTTAAACATCAATGGTTCATACAAATGACATGTACATATTTCTATGCAGAGAGGCTGTCAGGGTTGTGTGGAAATTATATGGGGTTGGAGATGTCGGTTGGCATCACACTTTTAAAATCAACTCATCGTTGTGTGGGGTATGCAAAAGATAGAATACAATGCAACTTTGGGAAAAGACAGTAAAAGTCAAGTTCAAAAAGTGACTTTGCATTCATTTTATTTTGACTCAAAATACATTGGTAAAAGTTGCTGTACTTTGTTAATATGGACTTAAAAGGGTTGTGAGTTGCAAATTAATCAAACATTAATACATTATAAAATTTCAGATGTGAAGAAAATATGAATTATCACAATTAACTATTGAACATCTGTGTTTAATCGTAAAAAATTTACTGTTTGACATCCCTAGTTAATTTATTTCCAATAAATAAAATTCTCTAGTCGAGTTCCTGATTTATTTTCCTAGTGTTCCACCAGAAACATACTAGTTGATTCAGCTGTCTTTCACAACATATGCTTTACGTAACCCCCCCCCCCCCCCCCCCCCCCCCCCCCCCCCCCCCCCCCCCCCCCCCCATCATCCTCTTCAATGTTCTCCTCAGCCCTGAGCTTTATAGGAAGCAAACAGGACAATCAGGGACAAGATCCTGTCTTCAATTACCATTAAGACTTTCCATCTCTCTACTGAAAATCTTTGCCCACAGTCTTTCAGCTTGGCCTTTTGTCAGTTCAGTAGAATTCCTAATGATCCCATGTACAGATGAAAGTGTTGTGAATAAAATTTGGGGTCATTGAAGAAGCTGGAAATTCTGCACTGAAGAAAGTGACCTTTACATGGAAATATGAATGTGTCATATCTGCTTTGGTTCGCCTGTCAGTGTACTGTATCTGGTATGGCTGTCACCCAAACAAGTACTCCATGGTATCTCCATCATGCAACTTGCTAGTTTGGTCCATGAGTGAAACCAAGCTAATTTTAAATCTTTTTGGCAAAGGTTCAGAAGATAAGTAGTCACTGATAAAGCATTATTGCACTGCATCCCTTAGAGGTCCATAAAAGAACATGGCCAGGATTTATTTTAACATTTTTTTCATGGATATGCAGTTGATTACTACTATGTTAGCTACTGAGGTCTTATATTTGTTCCAAAGAAAACGTTGTGACTGCTGCCAGAAGAAGGGAGAGAGAGAGAAAAAAATCAAGACAAGATCTTTTTCCTGGGAAAACCTACATAACCAAGATGTGAGAATAATTCTTGTAAAACCTTTAGGATCTACTGAAGGAATAAGTATAGTAGTACTTATAGCAGGGGTGAGTGTATTAATATAAACTGAAATAAAAGTAAATTTCACATAAGGGGAACATAGCAGAGTCTCTGCCAGTGGATCAGAGTTTCACCCTTATACAGAGTAGTTAGTCACTGTGAAAGTATTGTTCTCTACAGGTGCCCAGCTGTCAGTATGTGTTGGTCTGTATAAGACAGTTTCACTCAGCAAATCTAATTATTCAAAATACAGTATATAAGTCCTCATCTGAAATCATTATTAGTGTATTATTAAATATAGGTCATACTGTATACAGTGTATCATGTGCATATTTAAGATAAAATCCTATAAGTTTCAGCATGTGTCTTTTTCCTCTCTGTTAAATGTAATAACTATCAGCCTCTCACATTCCCATGAGTGGGATTTTGTGCTTTAATGTGAAATAGCTAATATCTCCTAACCTGTTCTCCTTCTGACTCGCTTTCCCTCTCTTTTCTAAGTTCCAGTCTCTGTGGGTCTCTCTCAGTTCCCACTCCCACAATCCACCTCATCCTCTTTTTTGCTTGCCACAGTAGATTGAAGATTACTCTTCTTAAAGACATAGCCTTAAGTGGTTGCACATTTGAACCATTTAGCAATTTGGTCTAATGGTTTCAGGATGAGATATTTTAGCTGCAAAGCAGGGACGGAGGGATAGAGGGATGAAGGGAAGGGGTGTACAGTATGATGACACACAATTTCTGATTGGCTGGATTTCCTTATCCAGGAAGGGGGGTCACTGTAGTGTCAATGGTGGGGATTACCTCAAATAGAGATAGGATGATTACAAGAGAACAATTAGACATTTGACGATGGAGAAAGGTATTCTGAGTGGTGGCAGCAGGCTGTTTTAGGTACACAGAGGTCTCATGCTACAGTAAGGTCATGGTTTAGCTAGCGGGGTTGGGATGGGAATGCAACATGTCACTGTGTGTCCTCACAAGAATAGAGGTGCATTCGTTTGCATACGTGCATGCTTGTGTGAGTGTGCATCCTGAACATTCAGAGGGAAAACTCCTTTGTATCTACAGCCTATAATTAGTTACTGTTGAATGAAGCTACACTGACAGAGATGTAAAGGCCAAGTGTGTGTCTTGTTGTTGGCTGATGTCACTCCTATCGGCACTAATGCTGATGATAAGGACGAAGTGTTTATGCCCATTAAAGTTGTATTGAATACAGCCAGACACCAAACACAAAGACAGACATATACTGGTGCATGCACAAACAAATAAAGAATGCTTGGGCCACCTGCAACACAGGACATCCAAAGTGCTATCAGCTGGCCTACATTAACAAATCACTGCACAAAAGCCGTGATGACTCAACTACTCTAAACACACTTGAAATTCTCCACAGACTGACTTAGTGCAGACAAACAGGACAGATAAGGAGGAGAGAGAGAGGGAGATTGTTAGTTGATAGGAATGAAGACAAGGGAGGAGAGGGGACAAGGAAAGGAAGTGATGGGAGGAAAGAAGTGAGTTAAGGGAAAAGAGAAAGGGAGGGAAGGTAGGAGAGATATATGGGGATGGTGAGGACAAGCAGAGGAAGAGGAGGGAGAAAGGAAGGACAAGTCTTTGAAGGTAAAAAGCAGCAGCAGCTGCTGTTGCTCCTGCCAGAGAGGCTGCACTTATCCTTCAACTACTAATCTCAGAGTTATCATCAGGACACTGTCTACGTCTAGAGGGACAAAGACCCACCCTTGGTGCAATTATCTCCCTCTAGCTGTCTAGAAAAACAGTGTGTTTGAAAACATACATGCTCTGATGAAAATGTCCATACTGATTGAGACAGCACACACATACAACTTGTCAGACAGAACGAAAGCACTGGACTTCCTCTGTAGACTGTCCTTCTCATGACACCTTGGCACAATTCCTTCTCCATGCAATGTTGAGACGCTACAGTCAGAGCAAATGGCAAAGGCCAGCTAGCCAACAAGACGCCTTGTTTTCTTTTGGATGTCTTTTAGCTAGTGAAAAGGTGAAGATGACATATTTGGCAATGGTGATGGGACAAACCCCAATGTAATCCAAAAAATGCAAATCCATGGAAATCTTAAACTCACAAATGGCCCACATCAAATGAAACCTAAGAGCAGGAGTTAAGTTGAAGGAAATGCTATTCTAACTACCGGACCCAAAACATTACTTAATGAAACAGAATCCACTTCAGCTACAGGAGATGTACAATAGGCAGAGCATCCGTGTGTCTTAGAATGAGTTATGCAAGACTAATATCCTACTTATTACTATCAACTCTACACTCATCAGTCACTTATTTAGGTTCATGGCAGCAAGTTGGTGCATAACAGCATGTAGACATGGTCAATATGACCAGATGAACATAAGAATGAGGAAGAAAGGTGATTTCCATGACTCTGAATTTGATACAGTCATTGCCACCCGTTAGGCTGGTCTGAATATTTCAGAAACTGCTGGGATTTTCACACATGACCATCTCTAGTGTTTCCAAAGGATGGTCCAGGAAAGAGAAAATATCCAGTGTGCAGGAGCTTTCTGGGGAAAATGTCTTGTTAATATCAGAGGTCAGGAGAGAATGACCAGACTGGTGTTTGAGATGATAGAAAGGAAGTAACAAAAACAACGATTCATTACAAGAGGACCAGCTCTAAACACACAACACATTAAACCTTGAAGCAGATGGACTACAGCACTGGTACAAATAATAACTGAAGAGGTGGCCAGTGAGTGTGTGAACATGGTAGCTGAACTTTTAATTTAGGGCCAGTAAAGGATGGTGGAAGGTAATCTCTGGATATGAGCGTTGGGAATGAGTCCTTTCATCTGTGAGCCTTGTATATGTTGAGAGGGGAAGGGAGAGGTGCTAAGACTGCCTGTGTTTACTGCCTGTTTATCTAAGTAGGCATGTGGGTGGCTGAAGGGCCACAGCAGGTCAAACCACACACAGCGAGAGGAGTCCAGGACCCCAGAAGGACCACTCAAGGTGATTTGATTTTACAACTATGACTTGGTCTATGACTACTGTTGCTGCTGCTGCGCACACACACACATTTGTAGTCACTGGCTGACACACACGAAACCTTGATTCAGAGTGATGAGAGTTTATTACTACTGTGTTGAGACTAAGTGCCCCAGGGGCAGGAAGACAAGCTGAGGGTTCCTGTGGACCTTAGGGTCCTGAAGGCAAACAAAGAGAAGCACAGCTTTGAGAGGGCTGAGCATGTATACACTATGTTCTAACTTTACATCTGCTATATTTACATTACACATTGGAATTGAAATACATATAATTTCCAGCCAGTAACACATTAATGGTATAGTGTATATTACTTTATATACTGTATATATATATTATTAAATATACATCACTGTATATATTACAGGCTTGACAAAATGTTCATAGTGCTACCACTTATGTGATCTTTTACTAGGGATGATGGGAAACCCAGGAGCAACTAGCAAATCAAAGGCACGCAGACTAGTTTGTTTTTTCATGGCACAGGGCCTGAGTGAAAAAAACAGCTAAATAAAATAAACCTTTAATTTGAGTGAAATTGGAGGCAACAAATGCTGCAGTAGAAAAGACTGTGAAGTGTGATTTCTTGCGGTTTGGGTTAATCCTGATTGAGGAGCCCCAGAGTTGAAATGTCAGCAATATGAGACTAAAACAAAAATAATTAGACCCAGGGTTAATGAACACAGGGAACTGCAGAGGAAAAGGAGGGGGGCTGAAAAGAGAGAATGCATGAGGCAAAGAGAAAAAGAAAGAAAAAGTTAGAAAGTGAAAATGAGTTGTAAGCAATAATTTGTCTGCCTTTGTAAACCAAAATGGGTCCAAATGATAAACCAGTATTTGTCTTCAACTAAGCTGCTGAACCAATAAAGTAGAATAATAAATTGAAGTGAGCAGGCTGGCATTCAGATACAGGGCCATCCATCTGGGCCTTTGCTATACCCTGTATCTTATTTCCCTGCAAGGTTAATGAGTTGTAGGGTTACAGGATGAAACAGATGGCAACATCAACCCTTCCTTTCAACTACTGCCATGCCCTGCATGTTTATACCATCTCTTTCCATCCTGCTTTCATCTTCACTGTTATGCCTATACACACTATCTCAGCTGTGTAGGGAGCTGCCCATTACAATATGACCAGTCACTGGAGCTAACAGGCACCTGCAACATGCAATGCTGCCCTAACGTGTAACTGTGTGTGTGAATGTAACAGGTGGTAAGTGGAAAAAATATGATTATTGTTTTTTTTTTCTTTCAACTGCCAGGTGAACTCTGTTGCTTTTATTTTGAAAAATCATGACATCTGGCCTACATTAACTCCCGTTGCTTAAAAACCCTTTTTCTTGAATTCCTTTTTTTTATTTCTCCTGTAGCTGTATTATAAATTTTAAGTTGAATAACATTAAATCATCTGCATGTAAATACTGAGAAAAATTCTAGGGGCATCTTTAGGAATAGAACAAAATAACCCTCAACACCAAGTGCAACGTCAGTACAACATGGTTTGGCTCAATGCACGAGGGTGTTGTGACAGTATATTATGAGTATGAGTATGTTGACTGTGGTCCAATGACATTAGTAATGCATGGCCACCAAACCCCATGTCCAATTTGAAATGTAGTATTCAATTATTCATGTATTTTTTGACAATTTGACAGAAATTGAGTGCAATTATATATTTTGAAATATAATTGTGTTTGTGTGCATGAGGACACTCCTGGTATGTTTCTCCCCCTGTGCACAGCTGCTGAATGGGGGATGCGTCCAGGCAGAGTCCCACAGAAACAACAACAACCCACATCAAAGGAGTTATACTTGTGGAACGTGGTTATCAACCTTTATCCTGTGAGTCCACAAGTTCTCTGTCCGCCCAAGCATCACTCACTAGCATTGGGAGGGAAGGGAGAGGAGAGGATGATTTGCTAAATGCAAGCTGACCAGAAACTGATCCCTTATTCATGTCATACTTTGTTTTTCTTTCTTTTTGACAATATCCCTGTTTAACTCTACAACATACTGTAAATGCTCACAGAGTCAGACACTGATTAAGACAGTCATTCCATTCCAAGTCACATTGCAACCTCTCACTTTCAAATCCATTACTCACACAGTGGACTGTAAGCCCTATACCACTAGCCACTAGTGATGAAGTGTCAAACCAGTTACTTGATGTGACAGTGTGGTTACAATTCCAGAGTTTATTTTACCTCTCACAGAGAACAATTATCATTAATAATCTTTGTACCAGAAATTCTTTTTGAGAGAGTACATTTTCAGTTGGGAATATGTAATTTTGGAAACAGACACACTTTTTAGTGCATCAAGTTCCAGTGTTTCAAATTGAAAGTATAACATTACATTGGGCAATCTATGAAATTCTGTTCAGTGTCAATTGGCAACTTAACTACCTAGGCCTCTCCGGAACCAGGGGAAACGATGATTCGAGTATCGAGGATTGTCTTACTTTCACTGAAAGTGAACTGGGTTGATATGATCTTGGAGTTGATATTACTTTTGGGAATCCAGGCCCTGGGCTGGGTGCAGCCAGTCATCTTTTTCAGCTCCAGAGGAGCTGACTAATAAAGACTAGACAACAGGCTGAAATGAACTGATCTCTTATTCCAAGCCCAAGAGATGATCAACAAGGGTCCACTGAGCATTACCTAACTTTAAAAGATTGTGTTCAGTGCGTGTTTTGGTTGCTGTGAGGTCGAGACCCTGAAACAATGTTGAAACAGAGGGGAGATAGTATTGCAAAATAGTGAACTCTGCCGCAGAAAAGTATCCAAGACATGGAACTCACCCGCATGATGTCAATTACCTGGCTTAAGCTTAAAAATACACACACGCACACACACTCTTCAATTATAACTTGTGCATGAATTAAAAAATATACACAGTAAACCGAAGTGCAATAGGTTGAATTTAAATACATTTAGCACAGCACACATTATTTACAGTTTAGTATTGTACTTGTATGGTCCATACATACATGAAATCCTGCTGCTTCCTTTTTATTTTACACATTCTTTCATCAATTAAAAAACCTTTAGACACATTAAACTGCCACATGATTTTACTGCAGATGAACTTCAAACATACATGCAGTACACAAACACACATACATTACATATAACCTCATAGACAAAATGTGCTCCGGTCACACACACATTCAAGAAGTTATCCTCATTTTGTCAGCCCAAACAAAGCATTAACTTTTATCTTAAACATAAACAGTTAATGCCTAAACTTAACCACAATTCAAATATTAGCCCTGAACTTAACCAGTACCTAAGAAATCAGGTTTTGCCTCTTTAGTACCAGGTTTTGATCCCTATGAGGACTACTGTTCCTGACAGGGTCAGTGTTTATTACAGAAAAAGTCCTAAACCGGAAACAAATATAAATATGCACATACACAGGTTTGTGCAGCTATTCTTCTTAGGACACTGCATTTAAAGCATTATCCGTAAACAGTTAATGCCAAACCTTGACCGTAACTTGCGCACAATTCAAAACTTAACCAGTTTGTCAGAAATGATGTCCTGCCTCATTAGGACCAGGTTGTAGTCCTCATGAGTACTACCGGTCCTGACAAGGTCAGTCTTTAAGCCAGAAAAGGTCTTAAAGAGGTAACAAATACAAGCACGCATGCACGCACACACACACACACACACACGCACACACCAGCTTGTAGTGGAATAAAAATGTGCAGTGAGTGCAGCGGATAATGGGCCTGACGTCAGGCGGACCTATAAACGCAGCTCAGGTGTGGATTTATTTTTCTTGGACCCATCAGACAAGTCATGAAATAAGAATCTCACTGACAGACTCGCAGCAAAACAATAAATTGCTACTCACTCTTTCAAAAACGTTAAGTAGAATTGCTGTTCAAATAAACCCTGGCATCTCCTCAGGCACGCAGGCTATCGTGTCATCTGACACATTTCCCACGACCACTGGTAAAACATCCACTCACAGAGTGTATATAAAAAACACCCACCACTTGAGCTATACAGTGTGTGTCAGTGCAGCTGGCTCATCGGTCCACCTCTCTGCAGCAGTGCAGGACAGCTGCTGGGCCAGAGAGCATCTGGACAGGGCACAAGGGGTGCTCATTCATTGTGAACAAAAACAAATTTAAACTAGGACACATTTAAATGTTTTACTCACTCACTGAGTCATAATTAATGGTCATAATGACGGAGTCTGCATCGCAAAACCGATGATGTGAACTAAACATTTTCAAAAATGCTTCATTGCAGTAAATTATAGCTGCATACACCCATTTATAATGCAAGGTCTGGCTCTGACTTGTTCTTGGGTGGACATACTGTATACTGTTACATACATTAAGTGCACAGTATGTAACATGATGTGTGCATGTTAGTATGTATAAATTATGTCCACAGATAAAACCTGAGTCAGAGAATGCATGTCACCTTTTGTTCCAACCCCTAAGGACCAGACACGTAACTCATCCGATTAAAAACCTGTTAAATGTCATGAATAATGCTTTCACTGAAGATCTTCAGGAGCTTGTCTGTCTTTCACCACCAAAGACATGCTTTGATCAGTTATGTCATAAAGATTTACATGTTTACAAATAATTATATTTGTACTTAACGGCATTCAATGTAACTATCAGGCATGTCATCAGGACTACAATTGACTTCTAGCCTTCAGACTTTTACAAATGTTACTATAGATTTTCTTTGGTCCTCACCTCTCCATGGCCCTCTCACTCCAAATATACATACTGTTCCAACCACCCATCAAGTGAAGGGAGTGTGGACATAATCTGTAAAATTACTGGCTCGCTCTACTATACCTGCCTCAAATACTTAACTGCCTCTGATTAGATCTACTGCCCCCAACCACTAAGTACCTCCCAGGAAATGTCCTTGGAGCCCATGATACCTCTGAAAAATCTGCTGTGGTTGACTTTAATCCTACATAATACACCATATACTGTGTGTCATAAAGCTGGAACAAAGAAATGCCTTCAGTTTATCAGTCAGTCTCTTTTCTGAGACTCCTCTTTGGCATTTTGCCTTACATTCAAGATAGAAGTACCCTAAAAAAAGATAGCTCTCACTCTACACAAGTCAGCAGTCCAACAGGTGAATCTCTGCATCAAACCAAGTTGTATGAGTAGTCTTTGGTCATTTTGGAGACTCGGAGGATACAGAGGAAGGTGCTTGCCTTGATGTGATCATGACATATTATTTAAACTAAAATAACATGGCATTATTACATTACATACAGCTGAACTGTAATATCTTATTTCTTAGGGTACAAATGTCAAATATAAGTCATGGTGATGCATGAAGGTAACAAAGTCAGGAGGAAGAATGACAGAATTTACCTGACATTAGAAAACATCACAGCTTAAATAAGGTCAAGACTGAGAAAACACTCTGGAATTCAAAACATAAGTACCAGATTTTACAGTCATGTCTGGTTCAGATTTTATAAAATACTGCTGTAAGTTCACTTTGAACTCTGGACTGTGATCTCAGGTTGTGGTAATTTCACAGTATTCATGGGTTTTCAAGGGATGTGTAAAAAAAAAAAAACACAGCCTTGTGAACAAAATCATTTTGAAGACACATGATCACATAAATCAGAAAAAAAGACGAGATCACATTTGATTAAACTACAGGCGTTGTCTCACCATTTTGACAAAATGAGCAAAGCAAAGAAAACATATTTTAATCTTAAATCTCTTGAGCAATACCACTTTAATTAAATGATGTTGTTAGAACCATTACGGGAAGGGAATGAACTAATTTTACTCTAAAATATATAACACACATTAGTGAAGAGATATCTGCATTGGAGTCCATAAAATGATGCTGAAAAAAGAACACACAAAAACCTCAACTATTTTTTCTCCTTCCCCAGCTACACATACTTTTCTGCATTTAATAGCACATTATAAATGCAGAGTGTATGTGTAAAGTGTATGTATTATTAACATACCTATGTTGGCAGTTTGTAGTCTACAGTTCTTTCTGTGGATCATGCCAGGTTCTAGTTATGCACTTTATGGCAATACTGTAGGTGGTGAGACTGTAGGGAAGTGTGAAAAGAAAACATAAATGCAAAAACTAATAGACACAAAAATGATCTGATCTGCTCTGTTACAGATGCGCAACCATTATCACTGTGACGTTATCACATTAAAATAAATTTAAAAATGCAGTCTGTCAGTTATGATCATATTATGGTTAATGTTTGCTCCATCAGTTGAACTTTCTTAAATTAATGCAAATACTGTGCGATAATTATTGTTTTTGTCGCTAAGCCCAAGGACCTGCTTGAACTGGAAAGCAAAGCTACTTGTAAATGCAAAATATTTATCAATTAAATTTAATTTATGCAACAGTGTTTAGATAAACTACAAACAATGTTGTAGAAAGAAAAGCACAAGTGCATTTGGCTGGGGAATAAGACAAATACTTAAATCAAATAGTGGATTTCGAGGTTAAAGAGATCTCTATTTATCTTTTTTTTATTATTTTGTCTGTTCTATGCTTTAATTTTTGAGCACACTAGCAGAGTAGTGTGTAGTACCCATTTCTCTCTTCATCAATCAGATCTCCATCACTCTCCCTTCCTTTCCAGCATGTCAGAAACACAGACACATCTGTGCCCCCCCACCACCACCAGAGTGGAGGTTTATTTGAATAGAAAATTACCCTCCTTATGTTTAACATATTTCCAATATTGTCATCACCAAATATTTATTTGTAGAGGAGAGGACCTCTGAATGGCCACATTCCTTTCTGCTTTCCAGCATTTACACAACTTCATGCATGCGCTCGCACTTAGACAGAGAGAGAGAGAGAGAGAGAGAGAGAGAGAGAGAGAGAGAGAGAGAGAGAGAGAGAGAGAGAGAGTCAAGGCTAAACTGTTTATGAGCATTTCATACAACCATCTTACATATTTAGTAAGAGCCCAGTTGTGTGCATGCACATGTGTGGTGTGTGTGCTCCAATTTTATTCTATTTCCTAAAGAAAAAAATCCCTCATAATTCTTACTTTCTCACTTCATCTTTATCTGAACTCCTCTTTACTATTTCTTCAAATAAGAATTTTTGAAAGCTTTGTATATGGTAGTCTATCACCTGAGGCGATGTCCTAACCAAGACAAAACAATGTGCCTGATAAGCTCTTAATCAGCTCATAATTATGAGCTGATTAAGAGCTACACTCTAATGCTAAAAGACTTGTCAAGAGCTGGTAGTAAGTCTTTATAAAAGACATGCACTTCTGACCACCTTTCATGATCATAAAGGCCTGCATGCGTCATCCAAACTTGGCAATAATAATCAAATTAAATAAACACTAGATATTACTTGAAGTCTTTGCTTTATTTTATCAAGCTGAAAAATCTGTCCCAAGATAATTAACTTGATATAGTCACTGTGTACACTGTGGTTTTCCATGAACTCGACAGTGGGGGGTTGGGGGAGTGGACCTAATGAACAACACACCACAAGGGGGCAGTGATGTAGCAAAGACCAGGAAAAGGTCAGAGAGGCTTATTCATTAAAAACTTACAGAGGAGCGAGAAAAGAAATGGGGTGGTGGTAGATATTGGGAGAAGTTAAGGTGGAACAGGTGGAGGGAAAAAATGATAAGGCAGGAACAAAGTCAAAATATGAAAGATGAGAAGAAAAGACACAGGAATGAGGAAAAGGGAAAGTAGAGAATGTCTGAAGAAAGTTTTGAATGATTATAACTTCCTGCACATAGTAAAACTGCAAATAGAACAGGAGGCAACAGCGGGGATTAAGGTAACTGAACATAATGCATTAAAAGCAGCCATCGTAAATAAGATAAGAAAACCCAACAAATTTGAATTGTTAAAACTGCAAGAAGTTACAGATTAACAGTTTCATCATTTCAAATCATCTGTCTGAATGTAGCTATCTAACATTTCATTACTAGATTTTAGGAAACAATCCAAACCAATCTTTATTTAGACAAGAGTATAACAATTTCACAGTCTGTCACCCAATACTTTAAGTACACTGGACTCACAGAGAGCTGTTCCAGTAAAACCGCAGGTCCCAGAGGGAGGCGTCCTGTTGTCTCTGTAGTGACCAGTTCCTTAAACAAGCCTGGAGATGATACTGATACAGCAAGCTGTGGGGTCATGCACAGGATAGGAAGAAGTCTGTATGACTGCTCTACGTACCACAAGTTTGAATGACCTCCTCTCCAAGTTTGTTTGGGTTGAGTGTTTCCCTCTTACTACTTTATCTACATTCTTGCTTTTGCCACTGTAAGCCTCAGCCACCTGGCCACAATATAAAATGCAACAACAGTTGTACTGAATCCAGAAATTTCTAGAAGACACTAATGGAAAAAATGTTAAATGGATACTTAAAATCTTATTTCACATTTGACTACAAAGGTATCCCCTGTTACACTGTTTACTGCCCATATGTTTTCATTCTGTACTGGTTCGTACCATTTACGCCACACACACATACACACACTGTCCAATTCCCCGTTTCTACAGTATGTGTGTGATAATTTGCCAAGCCCAGATGTCTGAGCCTTGGCATGTTTTTCTGCCTTGATACCCCATATTCAACTCCCCAATGCTTAACATTTCTTTGTGCCTCATAATGTTTTTCTCCTTGCCTGCCTGTCACAATGGCAGCCTGCAAGGGGCAAACTGCAAACATGAAAAGCTCAGTGATCAGTGCAACATATGTGGCAAAACTCAGACACACACACGCACACACTCATATAAAATCTAGCAATATTACTGTACTTTCTTGTAAACCACAAACAATTCCAACCAAACTTAGCAAGCACTCACCACACCCAGTGATGTGTCATTCCAACAAAACATGGGCAATAAATAAATCAGTGCAGGACAATCATGCAAGCCCACTGGAATCTCAGCAAATATGAGTCAGAATGGCCAAAAATCTCTCTGAGAGTTTAAATGGAATTAAACAACTGTAGTTGAAGTTGCAACATAAAGACAATCTCGAGAATCTCAGAATTTCACATTTTTGGTTACCTTGAATGGGTTTTTAAAACATAAATAGGAAGGTATTTAAAGCTTCTGGTAACACTGTTGGTGCGCTACCCCATCCAGACTCACCCCACGCCTCAGAGGAGCCAGCAGAAAGGATCAATCCAGGTCTATATTATAATCGTTCTCTTTCAACATTCATTTAAGCTCACTCATGTTTCAGAGAAGTAGAGATAATTCCTTAACGTAAAGTTTGCTGCTGTCTCACTTTACTAGCATAGCGGTTATATTTTCACCTTCTTCCTGTCAGTCATGGAGTAAAACACTTCACCCAATGGGCCTGTCCACATGGAAATGAGTGTTGTTGAATTCTCATAGGTTTTTAATCGTATTGGCATTTCATCGACACAGAAATGGCATTTTGGGAGCAAAGAAACAGTATTCTTTGAAAATGAGTCCTGGTGTGGGAAAATTTCAAAGACTTTTGTGTAGACCACATATATGCTACTTTGGGAAAACAGTGATGTCATAGCCCCACCTCTCTCCTGTGCTGGCATTCATTGTCACTATCTACGGTACGCCATCATAGTCATGTGTTTGGAGATTGCTTGGGAGTGTTGCCAACCACTTTCATTGAAATGTAAATAAAGCCAGCCTGAAAAGGTGGTAGATATCGCTAGATCACTATTTTTACTTGAATAAACAGTACAGATTAGTGATTGTTCTGCATACGGTCAGCTGCACTACACATCTGCAGCTCCATCTTGTCTGTGACTCTGTGTTGTCTGTGTGGTTGCATTGTTTCTCTCTGACCCTCTCTATGTCTACAGTTGGACCAGCTCTTTGCCCACAGTAAACACACCTAGATGAAGCTTACTTGTGAAGCAGAATTGGTGCACAAAAGTCACTAAGTTGCCAACACTGTTGTTGGGTCTGTTTGCTTTATGATAACTTTTATTTCCCTCCCTTTCCCCTGGCTTGGTTCATTCTGTTTCTGTGATTGTATACATTGAACCATGTACATCATCTCCATTTTTGGTGTAGTACTTAGGCCTGGCGTATGTACAACAGTGTTTTGAGTAGTTTTGGGGGGTTTCGTGTTGATGGAGGCCTTTTTCTAAAACCATGCCGTGTGCACAGGAAACTATTTCAAAACAACAAAAAAAAGCCTGTTTAGGTTTGGTTCCATTTCTGTGTGGATAGGGCCTACTTCACCACAGACAGACAGACAAACACACAAAAACACTGCTATATTAAGAAACACGAGGAGATGAAAGTCATGTGGATAGCTTAATTAGTATTGTGTGAACTAATTTGACAGTGGTTTGACTATAATGGACATTTGTTTATACTGAAAAGTTACACAATATGACTTTATGTAATTAGCTGGTATAAAGCTGTGTAACATTATCCAGAGTGTCATCCAGCCAATGGAGTGAGACCATCTAATCAATGTCTGTCTGACCACCGTCTCCAGTACCCTGCTGCTTCCACTCCACAGGCATGGGTGACCCCATGTTCACACCTGGGATAAGGGCAGGGGTTCAACAATGTCTCTGAAATGACCCGCTACTCGTCTGATACTGCGGTAGCTCTCCGTCAGGCTGCTGTGCGCCCACAAGTTCACCTTACCACCTACTGTGTGGACACCAGCTGATGGGATGTCAAAATAATGAAACTTTATTCTATCATGTTCTGTTAAGAGGGATCCCTGGATTACACAGCATTAAAGTGGGTTAATGCATAAATAATAAAACCATGGTCAACAGTTGATTGACCATCTAAACATAACATGTAGTTGTAAAATTCACAGATAAGCCCCTTCTCCTGCTTTTGGTCTATGTGACCACAGAGGAAGCTTCTGTGAAGGTTTCTGATAGCAGAGACTGATTGGTGGCTGATAAGAGAGGTGTGAACAGCAGTGTAAGCTTGTCACTGCAGGGGGCTAGAATGACAGACCATCAGGGGTTAGAGGGTTACAAGGATAGGAAAGTGGTAAGTTTAGGACTGGGTAGCATCAGCGTCAACCGTTAAGGTATAGATGTTGCTAAAGCATCTTTTATACCAGAGCTGGAGTGTGTTTACCTGTTTGTTTACTTGCAGAAGAGAAAAATGGCATTGAATTGTTTACTAAAAAAATTATGTTTTTGTTTCTAACTAACTTAGTACTTAGTATTCCACATGTTGGAAAAGGTTGCACACTAAGGTCCACAAGTCCACTACTGTCTTAAGGAATTTTCACCCACCTTTTTTGCAGATGAAGCTCTCAGATTTTTTAGGTTACCATGCTTACACATTGTATGTTTCTACACAAAGATTATCAATTCTGTTCCAGCAGAGGGTTGTTCCAAAAACATTCATTGGATCATGTCTTGTTGATGATATCTGCTTTTCTGCCAAGGAGTCCTGGTGTTTTTTTTTCTTGATCTTTCAGATTTTCTCGACTTCCACAGATCCATAATTGACATGTGAACAGGAAGTCTGCAAATCCATTTATTTTTACTGTCACAGGTAACACTTATTGCACTTTTGTCTGTCATGAGAGAGAGATCCCTCCCGTTTCTACATTTACAGTATTACCCTGCTAAAAGAGTTTTTCCTCACCCTTGCTGAGGGCTTAGAAAAGAGGATGCCACACCCAGTTACGCTCTCTGCTTTGATTTTTGAATACTGATTTGTGATTTGATTTTATTGCTTTGATTTACAGCCCCCCCCAACAGTCAACCTCTATTATTTGCATCATCTGACAGTTCATATCACAATCAACAATTCTACCTTTCAAAAGTAAAATGAATCAAATATGAACTAAGGAGTTCATTTCTGATCGCTTTCATGAAATGAAAAGTATCACAGGTTTAGTTTCAATAAAATCAAAAGTAATAAACTGTATCCATATGGGAAGATGTACTTATTTTATTTTCAATGACCCAATGATTGTCATGAGATGCTCTTACATGCACACTACACCGAAGTGGTGTGGGTCTACAGTACTGGAATTATAAGACTTGTTGCAGCACTTCAACTCTAAAAGTCATAAATCCACCATGTGACTTGGTGATAGAGTTCTACCCCCCCCCCCCCCCCCCCCCCCCCCCCCCCCCCCCCGTCTGTGTCTTATCACACAGCAACCCCTCCCCTCTCCTCTGTCCCACCTTTACACCCCCCGACATGTTGCAGACAAGCATGACAGTATGACCTTTGACACTTTAATCAATGGGCATTAAAGAGCCTCTTAAACAAAACTGACGAAATGGGAAGATTGGACTGACAGGGCGACTGACTGACTGGCCCAGAGGCTAAGAGGGATCCAGAAGCAGTGGCGCTGAAATGTGGTCACCAACACATTGGAGGTGGCGCAAGTGGTGGGAGAGTGTCAGCTATCAGGGGGCTTACAGATTACCCTGGTTTATTAGTTCATTATAGGTACCCACCACCATCTTAGGACTGTCACACATTACTCTGCCTCCTTGGCTGTTTCAGCCCTTTTCTCATTCAGGCAGGGTATCTGTCATGCATACATGGAGTTGAAATGGTGAGTGTGATTCAGTGAACCTATAATGTCAGAAAATTTTATCAAAGTCAGCAACCTCAGTGGCAAAAAGGCAGACAACCCCGAACAAACATGTTTGTGCCATAAAATACTAATGGGCCAAAGCACAAAGGTTTTATGCAGACTGCTCCACTCCATGGGTTTCACCACAACAAAACTCTGCATTAGCACATGTCTATATAGATAAAAGCCTTTTCTAGTTGAATTCTAATGATTTATAACAAACACCAAAGTGATGGCATATGAAAAATATGCAAAGTGCACTAAGAGGACAATGGTTCAGTCACAAAACACAGCGATTAATCAAAGAGAAAATGAGAATGAGATCAATGTGTTGATATAGCAGGGATAATGGAGCAAAAGCCTATAACTTACACACAAAGAAAGAGAGTAATATTTCTAAAACATGCCTCAGTGTTATACTGACCAGGATGGGGGTCAACTAGCGGTTAGTCTACTACTAACAGATTGCTGTTAAAGCCACTAGGGGTGGTGGTTCCCTTAAAATCTTACACTGTATTGTAAACTAAACCATTTGTTGGTGAAAAGGTTTATAGATAAAACAAAACATGACTACAAACAGAACAGTGTCACAACATCCTTTGAATATAGTTGTTTTACGAACTGTGACTGTGGAACAGACAAATTATTCATTTTCTAATAAAACACAAGGTCTATCTTTTCAAGGTATTGGAGATACTGTTAGGCAGAGGTAAGAGGGTCAACTCACAGTTCATTTTATGGCTTTAAAAATACTATTTGTTTTAATTCATAAATAGTGAAGTATATTTTTAATGTACCACTTATACTGTATCTATTATCCATAATTCTATCTACTGACTAAGCACACATTTATTTTTTGTGTGTGGTAACAGGCCCCTGTGTATTCTGGCCCACTACATGCACCATACATGTAGACAAGTCATCTATCTCTCTTTGCAGAGAAGCAGTCTAGATTTAGTGTCTGCACCTGGCCAAAGATCTTATGTCTTTTCAGGGACCAGACCTCACAGCTAAAACAGAGCAGAGTCATTGAGCAGTCAATCAGCAATCATTACTTCCTCTAAACCACATTTTTTGTTAAAAATACATTAATATTATTACAATTATTTTAATTGTTACATGTTAAATCTCTCATTTCATTAACATTTAAATTCTTATAATTTGTTAAGATTTACAATTTTTTATGTTTGAATTGAAAGTAATGCATACCGGAAGGACGGACGGACGGCTGGCTGGATGGATGGATGGAAGATTGATGTTTTATTGGATTGATGTTTTATACCTGATGTTTTATTGAAGAATAAAACATCAGTTTTAACCAGGTAATCATCAACGTGGTTTACTTGATCCTTTCCACCTTATCTACACGGAAGAGAACTTAAATTATGAGATCTTTTTCATTCTTAAAAAGTTTTCTGTAAACACACCATTTTTTAAAGGGATGCTTCACACACACAAACCCCCTAAAATCACTCAAAAAGTTGTACTATCTATATACGACCGACCTGTATGTAGCACAGCCCCCAAATGATCTGCACTATGATGCTGCTAGAGAGTTCCAGCAAAAAACTGTCATCCTCTGTAGCAGAAATAGAGGCTTCACCCTGTAGCCATGTCAGTTTTGGGAACGATGAGTGTGTTTTATTGGAGTAAAAACTTGACTCTTTAACTCTGCAAAGGAGCATCTGGCTACTACTGACCAACAAGAGCACTGCAAAAATCTAACAATCTGTAGTACTGTAGCAGACAGTTCAACACATGGATAAAAAAATTACACACTTGTAATTCTTCCCATTTTAGACACATATCAGTAAACAGGGAGCTGTAAGGAAACCTCACTGCTTTCATCCACACTTCACTCGGGGAATTTAACTGCCAGCTAGTTCCTGGCCAGTGTGCCTCCTAATTTGAGGAGATTTTACGTCTGTTTCCCACTGAACAGCACAAAAAGTGCTCAAAGGTGTAACTGGAAGAGAACATATCACCTCATATTTCACATCAGTCAAAACAATATTTTCACACACCTATGTTTATGTGGGTACAAACATGAAATCTTAAATTTCACATGCAACCACACAATTATGATGAATGAACCCTATCAGGGGCCTTGAATGCCTTTAATGAGTACATTAATGACGCCATCATGACGCCATCATCGACTGAGCAGAAAGGAAGCTCCAAGGTCCTAGAACACAGCACCTTAGGAGTAAAGCTCATCCTCACAGAAGCAAGGATGTAGCCCCAAAAGTCTGCAGTCTAAAATTCATTTACAATTTTACATCAATTCAAATACATTCAGATTAATTTTTGCACACATTGGGTACAGACATACCAGCCACAACTTTGAGAACACCAGATCATATTTCTAGGTAAACTATATTCTGAACTAACTTTGGTATTAATGATGTTGTCTGTTGGCTTGACTACATATCAAAAAGTATAACAGTTTTTACTTTTTAGCAGTGTCATTAATGTTAAACTTAGTGTGAAAATAATAGAGATCTGCAAAGGACTTTCAACAGGTTTCAGTAAATCTAAAATGCTAAAGAGGACAACATTCTGACCAAAGCGAAGGATAAATCTCACAATTTACAGTGAACATCATGTGAGAGAAAAAAGAGAAATAGAGGCACATCCAACAAAATAAGTGCAATGCTATCAGGCTGACAACTAGCCATAAAACATTTAACTTTGAGTTGAAACTGACCAGCCACAGGACCTGACAAGGCCTCCAGAAACACTCAGGCTCAGGTTACCAGAAGTGACTGAGGGGTTAAGGGAGCAGGATGCTCTTCTCACCCATGACCTGTGCTCAATTAATTCCCTTTGTTAACAGTTAATAAAGATTTAAATATGCCTGCAGATAGACATTCACATTCTGTTACATTTTAATTACATTATAGCAACATTTATTCAACCTAAGCAACAGATCTGGTGTAACATAGGCTTCCAGCTTGTATCACTGTTGCACATCAAAGCTTGCTCAGCTGAACTTTTGAGGCCAAAAGACAAACAAATGACATGAGCCTGAGCTTAATATCTGAAAAGGCATGTGTCGCTTGACAACAATCTTTCTATAAATCCCCTTGTGATTTAAACATGTTCAGTTTAGTTCATGTGCACATTAATTTGCCTACAGAGCCTGTGGATGGCCTGCATTAAAATTTGAAATTTCTTACAAATTAATTATTTGCATGTCAGCAGGTCAGTCGGTGATATTAGAACTATAACAATCTGAAACACAAACACTAGCATGCTCTTGATGTCTTTGGTACAGTTTTTAAATATGCAGAAAATTACAAATTTCAATTTTAATTTTGTTTTCTTTTTTGTGACCACTGATTCTATTGAATTAACTGGATAAACCTGCGGCAGCTACACTCGGTTCACCAAAGAGGTTCCTGTGTGGTCTCTGAAGACAAATGAGAGCTTTGCATACAAAATGAGAAGAATTACAGAGCTACTATGAAGGAGAACTGCTTCCATATTTAGGAGATAAATATGTGATGAGAGAGTGAAGACTCTGTGAGGGTACTCTTCTGTCTGTCTGTCACTGGGATAAATCACAGTGGTTTTGGATGTTAAAAAATACACTTTGAACAACAGAGGACCAGGATATATGGCAAACAAACGTTATTTTTTAGAGTTCATTCTTAGAAACAGACTAGGCTAAAAAGCACTCTTTTCTGACACTGACAATGTTTTGAACATGAGTCAACACTAAAATAATTTATATTCCCTAGTTCCTCTTGAGAATCACTTGAGTGTGTAAATGAGAATATGAAAGAATATTTGTAAATGAGTGCGTAAATGAGAATATGAAAAAACATGTGAGTATTATGGGAGAATTCAACATTAGTGTGGGATGTGTCACATTCCATTCCTGACTGAGCCTCAGTGAGCACCCCACTCCCGGCCTGGTTCCTACCGGCTGACTGTGTTAATTACTTTGCTTTTTTCACTCTATCAGAGCTGTGAGAAATCTCTCTCACCATCACCACAATTTTCCTGCCAAACCCTACATCACAACTCCCCAAACTATCATTAGCTTAATTAGCTTAATTAATTGCATATTCAAGCAGTGCTGGGGGTTTGCTCCAGTAACACTCCACACATCCGCATCAAAAGAACCGTCTAAGAACACAAGCTCTAACATTTACTACCCCTACAGTGCATTTTAACTCCCCTTTACCCTCAAAGCTTTTTCATCTTTTCATCTTCTTGCTCCTGCTGCTTTATGTGTTACTGTACTTAGCCCACTGACTTTTAATATTTCACTTTTTTGGATAGAGTTAGTGTTGGTGCAGTTCATTGAAGCTTTGGTCATCGTGTGCACTCATTTGGGCAACAGTGCAGCATGGGAAAGTGTGTGTGGTGCGCATATGAGGAGGGGTAGTGGAGAGTAATGTAGGGGGGACAGGAGAGAAGATGTGGGGAGGGCATAGTGGGAGGAGGTGATGCATGGCAGCTGAGCTGTGAAGAAGCTAATGGGCTCTCATCCCCTTCCCACGCCCACAGTGTGTTTTCTGATGGGCACTCAACCGGTGAGACAGATATTGGTTTGGCTACTGGCAGGGAACTCCAGCCAGCTCACTTAAATACTGCTTTGCTAGGCTATTTCAGCATCTGTCTGAACTCTGGTTAGCCTGTAAGTGACTCTGGGACTGGCAATGTATGAATCAGTAACCAACCTCTAATATCACTAGGAGGTGGTGACTGATCTCACTCATAGCTTGATCAGCAGTAATGAGACATGAAAGAAGGAAGCACTGCTCAAAGACACTCACGTAGTGACACTGATAAACTAAGTGGTAAAATTAACAGCGAGCCACCACAAATCAGTGTTTGTCTCTGCAAAGATGGGAAGGCAATAGAAAGGGAAATTCATCACAGCGTAACAGCTCAACCACAGTTCATCACACCAACTCATCTACAGTTAACCATGAAGCCTCAAAGGGCAAACTTTAAAGCATATAATCAGTGACATAAGAAGTGTTTTTAATTAAATTTTCATTAGATAATGTTATTTTGAGTAACTGAAAACATACAATAACAACAAACTTGAAAATATTAAGCATTCTATATTCAAACCTTATTGAGAATGAATATTGGTATGTATAGCCAGTACTACATACAACAAAATTAATTCCAATGCAGATAACCAAGGCTGTCTGCTCCGTTTGTCAGTGTGGACATTATCCCTCTAATTTGCGAGAATAAAACACCAGTCCCCTGATTAGATGATCTGGGGAAGCCAATTGTTTTGATTGTGCTGTGTGATGTTTGATCTGAGTGTGTGGAATGTAGCGACCTTTGATCCAGTGACAACATTCAATTAGATAAGGTTAACTTGAATGACCTTGTCTACTTCTGCTACTCAGCCAAGAATTGGATAAAGTGTAAACAGCTAGTGAATGAAGGATTACTTCTGCCCACTTTAGCAAAGTCAGTAAACTACCTCCCACTCACAGCACATGCACAACCTACTCAATAAAGGCTACACAATTTTGCTTTAAGACAATGAAAACTGCAAGACTTATATCATTATCATTGTTATTTCTTTGGCAGAGGTTTACAAGGCATTTAGGTATTTTTAGATGTTTTTTAAGATATTTTTGTATGTATAACAGCTTGAATGAAAACATCAAACCAAGTGGAAAACTTTCAAAACATGTGTGGCATTTGAAAGTGTTTGCAGAAATGCTCTGTCTCGCTCTCTCTGATCCTGCCATACCCACACCCACACCTTTTAGACATGGAAGAGTTATAACTCACACACTGCCCTGAATAGTGTGTGACAGCCTTGGCCATTACTAGGCCAGAAGTTAGCGATATGCAACAGGGCTTGCTTGATTTTAGATGAAGTCGTTGTAGGCTTCTTCAGTTCTGAGTATACATACTCAGTTTCCAACATCTTACAATATCCTATCATTTTTGCTAATTGATTTTTTTGTTTTATGGGTCCAGGTGGTTAACGCTTGCCTGGGCAACCACCCTGACAGCATGATTAAAAATGTATAAACCCTTATAAATGTCAATTGTCTGTGTCCATTGTCTTTGTTACTTTAATGTTTCTATGACAAACATCCCCACAGGGATCCTCTAAGTTTCATTTGTTCCATTTTGAATTTTGCAAGTAAAATAAACCAAATAAGCCTCAAGATAGGAGCATAACGGAAAGTGCCAAATGGCCACACTGAAGCTATAATATCATGTAAGAGTGGAGGTTAGCCTGGACAGCAGCTATAGCCGTAGTCACACTCCTACCCAACTCCATCTCTCACCTAAGCCCTCATTCCTTTGAACCAAATCTGCCCCTGCCCCTCGCCTAACACTCCAGTCAGATTTTAAGCACTGTGAGAGTGGCCTAAGTAGCTCAGTACTTCCCAGATGAGCAACTTCAGTAATGGGCCATGATTGACCCCAATAGTCAATACTGAATGGGTCCCCTTGGGTCTAATCTCCACATTACCTGCTCTGCTTCACACACACTGATTGAGAAGACATGATGAGTGCAGCAGCCTTAAAGATTTTACAAATTATTGAGGAAGTTAGAGGGCACTTGGACAAATAAACAAATGGAACAGAGTCAAATGTCCTGGTTTTATGTACCTGAACTAAATCTAAATTAAGTGTAGATCCATTTTAATGTGTGCCATAAAACCTGGAGTTTGTAAAAGCAGCAATTGCATGACACACTTGTACTTTCTCACAAGCATGTACTATAAATGTATTTTAAGTACCTTTTAGTCTACTGTGTATCTATCAGCCAGAAAGAATACGGGCCAGCAGCTTAAAGCCCTCAAGCTGCTGCCTGTGACAAAGCCAGACTGTTGATTTAACACTTAATGGAGTGAGTGAACACATGCAAAGGAGGGAAAAAGAGCATGATAGATGGATGTATGAAAGTACGGCAGGCCTTTGAAAGATTGTAATGGAGGAGGCTACCATGGGAGATCCCAAAATTCACACCCATCTACAGTGTCAGTGCAGCCCATTTAAAGGTTACATAAAAGCCAACATTAAATGAGATGCTACTGTACTGGTCCACTGTGAAACATCAAAGTGCTGCTATTTTGTTGCAAAATAGTGTCTGAAACCTTTTTGACCTGAGAGAACAGATTGCTTAAGATGATTTTTACAACTAGAGTGCAGTTTTTTGGTGTCGTGTTTGCATTTTGGTGTCAACTGCAAAAGTAAGCAAACAACTTAAATCAAAATAATCATGTCAATTGACCTTTTAAAGTGAAACAGATATACTGGACTGAAGTTAATTCTACATAAACACCGAAACGCATTTTCTTCATCTCTCTAAAACACAAACTGTAATTAAGAAGAAAACAGCTTTGATATCTGTTAAGGAACTAAATATTTTCAGTACTACAATGCCAGGAAATTCCCCCAGGATTAATTTCACGTAGCTTTCATAATTCCCTCCAATATGTTTAAATTAAGATTAAAGATCACTTTGTTCCCCTATTCCCACAGCTCCCATGGTATGGTAAAGAGATCAAAACTGGAAAGTTTTATAGGGAACATCTTTAACATTTGCTCTGCTCTCAGTGTGCTTGATTAAATGTAACATTTTGAGATCCCAGAGCTCTGAGAAAAGCATAAATCATTGTCTCACAGCTGCTGGCGTGCCTGGGGAAAACACATGCTATCCCTTATTCTCCCTCTCTTTTAGTCTTCTCTATGATCATAAAGCCCACCCGACCCGTTAGTCCCACCATCCCCCTTCTTTGGTGCGAGTCCTGATGGTGGAGGTTGAGAGGAACACCTGCAGGCTGCTGCTTGCACTGAAGTTAGGTATAAACCCCAGCTCCACACACACCCTTTAGCCCCATTTTCCCTCACACTGGCCCCGTCCAGGGCCCCCTTAGTCTTTCCCATCCATCAACAGTGACAAGCCCAAGACCAAGCCAATAAGAATAGTCAGCCAGCCAGCCACTGTCCAGGGATCAAAATGATCAAGCTGTCTCTTGAGTAACACTGAAAATTTACATGCAGTGGAATGATATGGCCAAAGAGTTCTAGTTCTGCTGATCATGAAGGAACAGCTCTACTCTGATTAAATTCACAAATAATTTATAGATCAAATTCCAGTCAGACCATAACATGCTCCCTTCCTGGCTGTCACCTGGTCCAATGTGGAAGACGAACCTGTGCCTTTCTGATCAAGCTGGTCTGGATTGCAGCAGCTGCCTCATGTTTTGTGATCCAACAAAACTCACTTATTGTACAGCTGCCTTTCTTTCTTTCTATGTTTTTCTCCATCCCTCATTCTGTCTTTTCATGCAATTTAAGAATGGCATTGATTTCTCATTATTCACTGTGTCATAACAAAGCACAGACATGAACTGTGTTTGGTTTTTATAAAAAGGGGAGAAAATGAAAAGAAAAGGGGAACATTATTTGGCTATTGTGGTACTCTGCAACTGCCAAGATATTTCATTGGGTCCATTTGGAGGAGAAGGACTACTTAATTATGGGGAAATCATGTGGGACTGTTGCCTTGTAATGCAAAGGGTTAACAGGCAAGATATGGAATTGCTGTATGACTTTGGATCCATAAAAGAGGAAATTTCAAAGCAGAGCTGCTCAGTTCTTCTGCGTAAAAACCCACGCCTTTAATTGTGTTTAATTTATTAGAATGTCCCAACCTCAGCTGTGTTAAATGAAAACACATTAGCCTGCATCTGCAGAAGTTCTACAAGTGTACAGGGACTTTCTCCAAAGCCACCCCTAGCCACTCAACCCTCTCTTTATTTTCTAAGTAAATTGGAATTTTGTTTTAATTCACTGGTAAACAATTAGACAGAAAACAGATGTCTCTGGCCATATTAGAAAGGAGCTCATCTCCTTGGTGAATGAACATTGCATGAAAGGGAGATAGAAAGAGAACACAAAGAGAAAATTAAAATGTGTCAAAATTGTATAAAATAGTTTGACCAATGTTGTATTTAATTACTTAAAATACAGTACTTTAAGCACAGAAAGAAAAACAATGTTCCTCAATGTGCTTTGAGGTTTCTCTAAAAATATTTCAGACAGACAAGTGCGTCATAGAAAGACGCCCAGACATAAGTGCTGTAGACTTTTGGGGAGAAATGTGTTATTAGTGTTATTAACCATTAGTATAGAATTTGACCAAATTACTAAAAGTAACAGAACCTTTAGCAAATGTGACTTCTAAGCTCTTAAAAGGAAAGAGTAAACCATACAGAAAGGGCTAGTGAGTTCCAGAACCTGTCACATCCTCTGAGAAATGAGACAATACAGAAATCACACACACGACTAGAAGGAAACAGTGAAAACGGAACTTCCCATCAACAGCAGTCAATCACACACACTGAAACAAGAACAAACTAGTTTAGCTTTATGTATGCAAAAGGAATGTGAGTATATACACATATGGTATATTCAAACAATTTACTGACCACAAACTGGTAGCTTGATGTTGATGACCAATAAGCTTATTCTTAAAGTAAACATTTTGCTTTGAGAAATGGGTGGACAGATCCCACAACACTGTGTCCTTTACATTGCTTTACAACAAAAACCAGAAGTGACAAATCAAATGTAAAATAGAATACAAAAGTTACCTGTGGCTCATTATATCTTAATGTTTACAGGATGTTTACAGTGTTGGGAGTCAATTTTTCTCCCCTAGCTCATTCTTTCACTTAATGTAGAATAAACACACATTACAAATTTTCTGAATGGAATCAATAGTGCCACAAGGGACAAACAAAAAGTGTTTGATGTCAAGTCCAAGAGCTGCAACAATTCAGAAATGTCATGATCACAAAACTCTGAGTCTCTGGAGTTGGTCTTAAGGGACAAAAGGGTTTAGGCCATCTAGAATGGTGCTACTCCACTTTTCATCTTTGGCTAAATGAGGTGATACATCCATCATTCCATTAACGCAGCTCTAACAGGCTCCCAGTCACCCTCTGGTTGACAGCAGGGACATGTGACATGTGGACTGACCAAAGGCTTTGATGTCACTCCGACCACCATAAAAAACACAGACCTATAAGTAGACACCAAAAAATGCCTGTGTGCATACATGCAGACAAACACACACACACACATACTGGTGAAACTGTTTTTGTCAAGCCACACTGCTTTCTCCAGCTTTGACTGCATTGACAGGTATGCTATAAAAAAAGAAAGATTTCTGGCAGAGTGTATGTGTCTGTGTCAGCTTTTCTGAAGTGTTTTTTTTTTCCAAAATATAACAGACAAAGAATATAACGTTAATGCAAAACATTGCTTTAATTCGTTAAGTTTTTTTTTCTTTGAACCTACACTACCAGTCAAAAGTTCAGAGACACCTTTGGACCACATTAAATGAGAAGGTGTGTCCAAACCTTTGATGGGTAGTGTACAAATGCAACTATAAATCACCCAGTGGTGACTATATCAACTGTCACGCTATTACAACAATATTGGGGTAGACATATATGTAGAGAACTTTGATTTGTGATTGGATGAACCAAAGAACATTACATGCAAAGGAAAGAACTAGTGAGGCTGTGATGAGAAAGAGAACAGGCTTCCTCTGCCCCACATCTGCTGATGATATATCCAGTGCTTCTGGAAGTCAGATCAGGGTTTAATAATCAAAATGTATATACTGACATAATGAGCTGAGGTTGTGTATTTTTAAGAATTTACATGTGTTTTGTTTTTGAGGCTATAAAAGGTGGAAGAATACATGTCAGAATTACTGTACAATGTTGCTTTTAAAATGTTCTCCTATTTCATAGTAATTTCACCAAACTGTATTCTATGAGTACTCACAAACTGTGAGATGCCTATGAAATCTAAGCTTTTCCCTGCCTTACATTTCTAATTTATAGCACTGGCTTGACACTGTGTTCACTAGCAATGGGACAAAGATTGACTGGATGACATTCAAACAGCAGTGGAATTCCTGGTTAGTGATGACCTCCCAAATCCACCGTCTCTAAACTGGACTTATCTTTTACTCCACCCAAACTACAGCTGTATCACCTTCTCACAGTCTGAAAGCAGCTGAGACCATGTCTATCTCCAAGCCAGGGCTGACATGTTTCAATTGTAGAGGCCTGACATGATTCAGCGCCCATTTGAGGGTTTACGTGAGTCAAGGCCATACAATGAATCTCCCCAGCCTCGTATTTAAAGTGATGTACAGTTGTGACTCTGAACTCTAAAAACAAGAACTGGAAGTAGTGGAGGTGTATTATTTTACAGTCACTCCAGGCTTCTCCAGTATCTGCTTTAGGGCAGGGAAGAGTTGAAGGGAAAAGCCCCCGGTACAGACTAAGAAACCCGCCTGTGCTGGACATTTAGTATGAAAAGACATTTGAATCAAAATTCTCACAAATGTGTAATATGTGATTTACAAAAGAAGAAAAAGAGTTATACACATGTGCTCTACTATAATTTTTTTTTTTTTTTTTTTTTTTTTTTTTTTTTTTACATCTATCATCCACTAGTGTTTTTTTTTGTTTTTTTTTTTAAACATTCCTATCTAGGCTAGTGTACAGAATCTAAGGAATAGTAACAAGCTACTTTCTCTTTGCATTTTTGCACAGAAGTGTAGCTGGAGATATAAATGGTTTTGTACATTTCAGGTGAGCACGCAATTGATAATTTGTCTGTATACACAGAATAATGACTGATCATTTTGGTTTTTTTTGTGAAATGTCTCAACTCTTGTGTTTGTGTTGCTTGATACTTGTATGTGGACTGGAAGATGCCTTTGTCAGTACCTAAAATTATGCAGGCATTATTGTTTGACCATTCTGAGCCGCAGGCCAAGACATATAAAAAACTGCTAAGCACACAAAGGTATGACGAAGTCTTAACAATGGGCCCAGCAGGGCTGCCCGCTCTTATAGTTGCAGGTGGGAAAGAGAGCTAAGTGATGACTTACTGATTTTTATGGCCTTGTTTACAGGAAAAAGCACGATGCATGAAAAAAAAAAAACACCAAAGACCATACTGAATGAATCAAGGCAAACCTGAGTGTTGATACAGTGGAAGTTGTGCAACTTACTTAAGCAGGTAAATTAGCACTTTGAGTTCTGTTGAGATACAACTTTAAGTATTTCAAAATTTCTACTGATTGATCCCACATCTTAACTCTAAAGACACATGCACACATCTACACACCCTTGCACTGACACCAGAAATATAATCTGTGGTCTAAGGGCACAATCACATATTGCAACCTGACATCAGTGCAGCTCTCAACAGAAATCCTCAAGTGGTTAACTATTGTTAGCCAGCTTAACCCAGTAAAAAAGACAAAGAATAACTGTTTTTACACTGCCTGAAAAGAAACACTGAGCTGCAAACCCTGCTTCAAGCATACTGGTCAGAAAAACATTTATTGGCTTTACTAAACAATCAGTTATAATAAACAGAAAACTGAGAGGGGGCACTGTGTGCCAATGTAGGAAGGAGGAAAATATAATGATCTAAACAAACCAAAACGTTTGCATTAGATCAACAACAACTGAGATGGGATGTAGATTATCAATGCCTGTCATTAATCCAAACAAGAACCACAAATTAAAAATTAGCCGGGATATTGATTTCAAAAAGATGGGTGGAGCAATACTGCAATGAGGAGACTAGAGTCTACCTGAGTTCCTGCAAGTTTCTCCTTGCCGAGGGACCAGAACAGAAAATGCCAACAGGTCTGGGGCTAGCAAAGATTCAGGTTTGCGGATCTCATTGAGCCAGCGGCTCATATGGAGTTCTTTGGTGTCAGAAGGCCCCTGAATGAGAGGAACCAACCTCTCCTTCACTCCTTCACCTGAACCTGGGAGACAAGAATTTAATTTCATTTAGGAAAAAAAATATTAGTTTCCATAATTACAAATGATTTATTCTCATGATTTAAAATTGTCCATGGAAATAAAAAGTACAAAAATAAGACCTTGTATTGAGTGCTTCATGGATTTAACATTTCTTTCTAATCTTAATGAATATACCCTGTGACCTAAGTAATGTAAGTAAATCACCCTGTGACTTTTCATTCAAAATGATTTTAATTATAAAGTACCAATGTCAAAATAATTAGTTATTACCATTATACATACATACTGCAGATGAAGTTCATGCACCACTGAGGTTAAATTAGCCAGCAGGGCATAGCTATACAGTACAATATACACATGTACAGTAAATTAGGTTAACAAAATCAACATGAGTGACTTAGATTTAGTATTTAGTAATAGTTAAACTGTCATATATTACTTCTTTTATTTCCTCAGAAGATCATATGTGTCACATAACTTGTCACATATCATATGTGACAAGTTGAAACTCATTTAATGTGTATATACACTACCGGTCAAAAGTTTGGGTTTCTCATTAAGTGTACCCAAACTTTTGACCGGTAGTGTGTGTGTGTGTGTATATATATATATGTGGAGGATATTTCTTTTTTTTTGTTGGTTTACAGCAATTGACTTCTATAGCATAGCTTTAGTGACTCTTCCTTCTCTTTCCTTTATGTATTTCAGTACTGACCACTGTAATGCATCTAATCATCTGGCTTACTTCATGACATGTGATGCTTCACATTATGAACTATTAGCCATCGAACACGTGGTAAGAGCCAAGTAACAGGAGAAAACAACAACTTAATAACATTGTGGTAAAGAGATCAACACTGAGGGGGATAAAAAAGGGGAGTGGGGGAGAGACTGAATGTGTAAAAGGGCACATTATAGCGAGTAAAAGAAGAGTCTACCCGGTCTCACTCTCTCCCTCCTACACAGGCAGTAAAGTTTTAACAGGGCACAGCTGCACACACCTGGGGTTCTGGCGCACACTTTTACAGCTCCCAAGGTTCCTGAGGCACATTTCAATGTTGCACGGCTGCAGAACTTCAGCTCCAGGTTTTGGACCGAGCCCTCAAGAGTCGGTGACGGGCCCAGAGGTTTCGCACCTAATAAAAAGAAAAAAACTCCAAAGTGAAAATGAAGTGCAGTCCGGCAGGTGTAAACACTGCTGCTGTGACTTTGTTAAGCACTTGATTGGCCTTTAATTATTCTTGACCCCTGTCTTTCCATTTTGTTCTGTCGCCTACTTGTGAAAAAACCAAGTGCTCTTAAATACAGATTTCCCCAACACATTGTAGGTCCAGCATTCACTCTCTTTCACACCTATTTAGAGTCTCTAATTTAGAGTCAATTTAGAGTCTCTAATTAACCTAAACCCCATGTTGTTGGACTGTGGGAGGACGCAGAAAAAGAAAAGCAGAACCAGTATTCAACCTTGACAATGTCATGAGTTTGCTAAAATCTGATCATGTGCCTTGATGTGTTTACAGATAACCATAACTACAAGCTGGTGCAGTCTGAAAACCCTTCATGAGATAACTTTTGCTTTTATATGTATTCTTCTGGATTTACAAAGTTTCCTATAAAAAGACTTAGCGTCTACTTATGGGATTTTGGATTTGGTACAGTAAAGTCACAACATCACTGCAATGTTGTAGTTAAAATCTGCACAGGAAGGAAATTGAAAGAGATAAAAAAAAAAGTCTCAGGTTTTCAAGTGCTTGTCCAAATGTTTTTTTATGTTCCCAGTAAATCTACTAAACTGAACAAATCAAATATTTTAGGTTAAATAACAAGGACTATTAGTAGTATGAGTAACAGGCCATTATAAAGTATATCTTTCCAAAAGAATATCCAATACAGTCTTGTCTGTATCAATCATGGTGTCAACAACAACTCACCTAACACCAGCATTACATCATAGAGTCCCAGTGGTCTTCACTCTAAGATTATTTCTCTTTATGGCAGTCTAGTGTAAAGGAACCCTTCGTCTGCCATCTTGCCAAAAAGAAAGTGTTTGAACTGTGGTGGTGGGGGCGGGAAAGGATTACACACTTGCTGTTATGATATGGCAATATTATTTCTATGGTGAGAGGCAATTTCAAACACAAAACAGAAAAAGGAGAAATACTCTGAATAGGGAAAAGATATTGTGAAGCAAAGAGAGTTCCATGCCAAACCACCCATTGAGAGAGAAGAGGAGGATCCATCCATCAAGTTACATTCTTCCAGTGAGCTGGAACTGTCTGAGGGAATCGCATAAAATTCTTACATCACCTGTACCAATAAGGCTTTACTTCTCAGAACAATCCACTCACACAGTGATAGCACTTCATTTCTGAAAAGTGTCCACAGCACTTTTTGACAGAGTTTGCCGCTGAGAGTGGCCTTTTTCTGTCAAATGCTGATCCAGTGACACTAAGATAAATAACTCATAAATGGAAAACAAACAGCAGAGGCAAACTCGATATATAAACATAAAAGAGAAAAAAGCATAAAGAATACCAATGATTTATTGCTTACCAGTAAGTGAAAAAGGTTTTGCATTAATAAAGCACAGGTGAGTGGGGCTACCAGAGAAGCTATAAAAACAGACATTATTTGGTAACAGTCCCTGAAACTAATCTGGACATCTAAAGGTTTTTATTGATCTACAACCACGTCCACTCTACTCTCTTTTTCTTACATTTACTACCCAACTATTCGATGATTTCCTACCTCTTAAAAACGTTTGATCTAATCCTATCCCAATCTCTGTTTCTGTCTGATCAGTGAAACCATTTCCGTTCAAACTATGACAAAATATACATTTTGCAAAAATGTATACAACTGGGTTATTTGAGACCATACCAGCACATTGAACAACAAAACATATTAAAAGAAGTTTTAATGTTAATCTTAAGGCAGCATGGAAATGGGTGTGATTCAGATAGTCACATTTACACATCACATTAAACCAAAGGAATTACCGGCAATTGCTAAAATCCCTAACCATCGACTTCCCTCCTCTCCCTCTAACAGACAAATTACCCAGCAACTTCTTCACCTGCTGTCTGAAAGGTCATCCATCAGCGAAAATGCAAGATGGGAATGTTAATAACCCTCATTCTGTATCCCTATCTACCATTTAATATATGTGTAGGTCAAACAGAGTAGTCTCCCTGGGGCTTTGGTTACCGAATTGTCTTTCAGCTTCCCTCTGTCTAAAGGACAAAAATGTGAATTACAGTATTTCCTCACCATGTCCAAAAAAGCAACTGATAGCCTCTCCTGAAAACAGAGTGCTATATGGTATACTTGTTAAACATAAATATGAATGTAATTTAATTGTTAATACTCAAAATATCAGCATGCTCTGTCAAAACTAGTGGTATTTTTAGCATTTAGATCAGTCTGTCTCTTTTTCATTCCTGTTTATTTTGGAAACATAGAAAGTTCAAGAGTCAGATGCGTGAATATTCTTTTTTATGTCTTCATTCAGGCATAAGCCTATACATAGCATATTGTTTCACATTACTGTTTTATGTTTTATTATGTCTGGGAGTATCTTTAGTATTTTTAATAAGTTTAGCCATCATCTCATTTGCTTAGCAAAAAACTGATGCAGAGTGCAGCTATACATATATGTACAAACAGACACTGGGTTATTTAATGCAAACTACTACCAGAGGGAAAGATAGAGAATGAAAGGGCACTACATAAAACTGAGCACCCTTCTCCCAATGGAAACAATATAGCTTGCATACATTGAAAAACAGCACCAGACATTTGGCAGTATTATAAACTGTGCCTCAGTGAACCTAAAAACACATGACCCATCTACATTTACGGATGATGGATAACCAGATCCAGTGATCATTTGCCCTTTACATTACTAAGGGAGAAATGTTTGCAACAGTGATGAGTAGGCCTTTATACAAACCAACTGTTCCCAAAGTGCCTTCATTTGTTGTAGAAAAGATGGAAATTTTAAAATTGCAAGCCAATCTGGAACATGAAAGATTGCCCTGACAGTCATTCCCTCCACTCTGGTTTCTCTTTGATAAATAGCACTAGCTATATCACTATAACATATCCCTCTTGCCCACACAGATGTCCGAAAGGGCAGGGAACACCTGCCGTGGTTGGTGGTTGTTGGGCGGGACTCTGGACAATGTTTTGTCCAGCTGTTGGACTATAAAAAAGTGGGGTACACAGAAAGCGGCTGAAAACACAAGGGTTGGCCGTTTGTTGGTTTGAAGAGTGGTATATGTATATGTTTGTGTGAATTGTTTGCAGTGTGTGTTACAGCGTGTGCACATTTCTGACTGACAAACGTGTGTTGTACTGTTACTTGTCAACTAAGGGCAGGTGCAGGGAGTTCATAACCACACAGCTTGGGGCCAAAGGCTACAGCATGCCCTCAAACACTGAGAGGGCAACTGTGGGCAGCTGGATTTACCATCCTGAACAGTAAAAGAGTGAATTCAGTGAGAAAGAAAGAAAGAAAGAGAGAAATAAAGACAGAAAGAAAGAAAGAAAGAAAGAAAGAAAGAAAGAAAGAAAGAAAGAAAGAAAGAAAGAAAGAAAGAAAGAAAGAAAGAAAGAGTGTGCCTCATGTTTCAGTGTATGTGTGTGTGCATGTGGGACATCTGCAGACTTAAAAGACACATTTTTACACATTCCAGCATGTCTTGATGTCCTTTGCTCTCAGTGCTTTGAAGAATGGTGTGAAATGTTGTCTTAAAATAATGCTAAACCAGGCATATCATCAACTGCATTCCCAAAATACACCTTAGAATGAAAATGGATTTTCATTTCTGATGCTGCTAAAGCTTTTATACCCCTTTTTAATGAATAAGCTCGGACATTCACATTGGAACATGGAAATGTTATAAGATGAAGAGGAGGAAGGAAGAGGGTCTGTAACTAATGGTATCTGGCAATAAATGAATGCACACGATGGAAAAAGGGCTAATGAAAACTGAAGTTTGTGGCTTCTGGTAAAACAGCCATTAAATCTGTGTTTTGATTCACTTTAGCTTCTCTCTCCTCCACACAGCCACATCATAGACATAAGTGAGTTCCAATCAGAAAACCCATCCCTGGTACATATTACTGAATTAGAGATCGGTTTTATATGTGATGACGATTGGATGACATGGATGTATACTATCACTAAACCCTATGGTTAGTGATATGGTTAGATGGACAGACAAAGACAGAGAAAGAAGGAGAACCTTAAGTGCTTAAAGTCTGGCAATGCGCCGGCAGCAGCTATGGGGCTGATAAAAAAAAGGTAGACATTGACATGTTGGGTAGACCAAAAGCAGCCAGCTGAGCCATTAAGTGCTGATGTAGAAACAATAACTGTCTCTCTCAAGTCAGGAGGGGCTGAAGTAGAAGCAGTAAGTAGGAGCAGGAGGTCTGCTGGAAACTTGCCCAGTTCTGACACACAGAAAAAATACAGACACATGCAGAGAGAGTGGGACAGGAAAACAGACAAGGTGAGTGGTTTGTCCTGCAGTTAAAGCTGAGAAGAGAGCAGCTCTGGCAGCAGGCAAACACAAGCTTGTACCAAGACTTACCACTGTTCACAAAATGTCATCTTAATATTATCATAACTTTATTCTTAGAATAGCATACTTAAAAAATGACTGACCATAATTCTCTCTGAGAATTTGTGATATTTTTAATAGAAAAATTATTCATTATGCTTCTTTTCAGCAACTCGCCAAACAGCAAATGGTCTATAAATGAAAGCAGATGAGTGGTGGTGTAATTCTGAGATGCTTTATTGCAGGAAAATGTTATTTTTGTTCAGGTAGCAGAACAGCTGCTTTGAGACAAATGGAATAGGGACTGGGCAGTTCACATGAGAAGCGATGGCTTCCACCACTGAATAACCACAAACATGCAACCCCATTAAAACACAAGTCTTCCATATTTCTAACACAAAATCCCTCACAGTGCAGCTGGAAGAATAGACAGAGAACAGAGCAAGAGAAATTTAAGAAAAAGCTAAATCCCAATGTCAAAGCCCCACGAAGCTGTTTGCAGCACACTGGACAGAGGTTAGAGTGGTGGGGTGTGCAAGTGGTACTCACTGCCTATAATAGTTTTGGTGTAAAGACAGTGATTGGGTGTAAGAGCTGGTGGTAGTAGAGGCTGGGGGTCTAATTTTCATGATTATCATCCCCTCCAGGTGCTGCCTGTCTTTCTGTCTGCCCACTAAAACAGTGACACATGTTCTCTGCACATTCAAACTGTGGTTCTCTCTGCCACCGAATTACCACAATTAAGGAGTCATCATGCGGAAGCAATTTGGCCAACACTAATGGGCCTAGGCAGTGGGGTTGGGAAGACAGTGGAGGGGGATGGGTCATGTATACAACAAGTGAGAAAGATGAGAGAGAGGAAAAGGAGAGGGGAGAGACAGATGTGCAAAAAGTCATACCAAAACATGTGCTATGACACAGAGCTACTTGTAAGGAGACAATTAGTCAGTGGTGAGATAGGCCATTAAAACACAGCTCTGGATGAGAGGGCCTGCCTCTCAATCTCCCATATCCCCAGCCTAATGTTACCCTGACAAATCTGTTTAGCATAAGAAACAGGGGCATTCTGTCTTTGAAGTACCAGCCAGGATGGAATGCCACTGTGGTTTCACCATGAGAGAGAGATGCCTAAAACTACAGACCACAACTAATGATGCTAAACCAGCCCCTCCATCACTAAAATGTAACTGGATTACTGTTTTCCTTCTCCATTACTCTCTAGATCTTTATGTCTCTATAACTCACACACTCTTTTTCTCAGGCTTTCTCCCCTCTCTCGACTTGCCTGATTGATGAGCACTAAACCAAGCAGAGTATTCCTGTTTATCAATAACTGCTGAGATCAATATTTAGGTCTCAGCTTCATAGAGGCAAAATTTGTCTGTGTGTGGTGGTAGCCAAGAAGTGACTGGGGTTTTGATGCTGCTGAAGCACTTCAGTGGGAGTAACAGTGAATATTTATGGCCTTGTGACATGAAAATATGCGCTTAGCTGGCACTCGTCACTATGCTCAGATGGGACAGTTGACTCACAGCAGGGAGCCAGCTCTGCAGACACTACCACATGACATAAACACAAACAGATTTACTTGGGGCTGTCACTGATTCGGGTTTTATTAGCATTCAAAACAGTCTGCTGGGTGCTGCAAAGCCCACTCTACCTTCAACTTGTTTTTCCTGTCTTAGTGATCTTTGCTTTGTGTGCACATGACATTTTAAACATTGTACATGTACATTGTAACACTGTAATAGTACCTCTTTTACTTAACTGTACTTACAGTTAAGTATTTGTAATTGATATGTATCCCTTTCACAAGTCATTCCCAGAGACTGGGTCAAGACCCATGGTTTCATCACAAAATAAATTTGAATAAATTCTTCTAACCTTTACTAAGAATTTATCAAGTGGCACATGTATAAAATTAAGTTGTGATAAATCCTTCAAACAGATCTCTTAGAAATGGATGGTTTACCTATTCACAATAATATAAGTGTGACAAAAACATCAGTATAATATTTAGAAACATAATATTTTGACTAAATTTGCTCGTGATGTATAGAGTGGTTTCTCATCTTTAAAAAGTAGGTCCTCATATAAAAAGCTTGGGAGACACTGCCTTATACCACAATCTTTTGCTGGTTTAATTGTATTTTGATGTTTCTGTTATATCAATACCAGCAATAAATACACTGTTTTCTAGGTTTATTTATCTCTTATTACTATTTAATGAAGACACATTTTCAAATGTTCATTGGAGGGGTTTTTAATATCATGTGTCAGTTTATGCTCTGCAGGGGGCAGATGAGTTGGTTGTTCCACCTCTGGATGATGAAAGCTTAAATTGACAGAAACCTTACTGTAACCCAAGGCGTACCAGCCAAGTAAACTGCCCTACTTAACTACCAACCACCGGCCAGGTTTTCAAAAGCATGATGGATCATGATGATCTCAGCTACTATTTATTTACTATATTGTGCCAATGGTATATTGGATTTAATGGTAAGTGGAAAGATGCCTCTGAGAAACCATCAATGATTCAAATCAGAGAGCAGAAATCAAATGCTGTTGAGAGACTCAGGCTTCCAGATTCTGTGCTGGGCTCATCCATGTTCTCCAACATGCCTGACATCACATCTTATTTCCCATGACAAAAAAAGTGGGCTACAGGGGAGAAAATCCTTGGCACACTCTCATGCACTCTCTCCTTCAAATATCATCTTTCCCCAGAAGCTGGCGGACGGTGTGAGAGATGAAAGGAAATTCATGGAGAGAAACGACAAGCTTTATGTCCCCTGATGAGTGTTTGAAGTCACTACCATGAGGGGAGGAGTGTGTGCGTGTGTTAAGTGTGGGTTTATGTGCAATGAGTTGGGTGTGTGTTAAAGCTTACTTGAGATGCTTTCTGATGAACGAAAAGACCTCAGGCATCTGATGTGTCTCTCATTAACATACAAATATTAATGTAACCCAATGTAATAGCTTTAATAATATCTAAGGTCAACACAATTTCTCTTCTGCATTGACTCCTTTGGCTTCTCTCACTAGCTCATAACAGAAATTGGCGATAGAGAAGGAGTATAATGCCCTAGGAAGACAAAGGAAAAGAGGAAGGACTGAGTCTGGATTGACTTAAAACATCATCAGAATCTGCCAGTAGTGGGGTGAGGGCCGTCTGTAGCTCATTGAAGTTTTCATTGACAAGAACCGTCTCAAATTCCTTCCAAGATTTATTTATCAGCTCTCTGATGCTGACACAACGTGTTTTTAATGTTAGAAATACAGTTGTGTATGGATGAAAAAGCCCTCTTTCTTTTCTTTCTCCCCTACTTTCTTCCTGCTCTGATGTCAATCCATGAAGCCGACAAGTAGACAGGCAAAAATTTCTCCTAAACCAATAAGTTACCTCTTCAAAGAAGTATGGATACTTCAGTGAGGGGCCAGGCCATGCAGAAACAGACATGTCAGGGTTTTCATTAAGCTTCCCATTGCTTTACTGACATTTGTGACAACCACAGACCATAAAAAAGGTTCTTGTCCTTCCTCATTTTATTTCCATTGTGGAACAATGGGAACGTATTGATGGGCTAAGTGTAAGGGTCCACTAAATGACAGGGCAAACCTGACTGTTCTCCTGGCATGCCTTGATTGATAAATTGGGAAACATTAAGGTTGTGAGTAGGAAAACCACATCAGCCAAACTCTGTAAAGGAAAACACTAAAAAAAAGTGCAATCTTGCCTGCTGAATCTCCTGTAAGGCAACTTTTACCAACAACTGCCAAACAGGGAAGAGAGAAAAGACAGACAGTTATGTTTTGGAACCAGACAACATTAAATGCAAAAAATACCAGGCATCAGCTTTTAGATGTGACAGAGTGATATGAAAATGAACACTGTCTTCCCCTCCAATAACAAAGAGCTATTACAGACACTTATTATGCCACAGCATCACAGGGGGATTTGCGTCAGACCCATGCTCCTGAAGGCAGTTAGATCACAGGCATGTGAACTGCTAGCCATGACAGGAGTAGCCTTTTTCATGCAGTGCAAAAATGCGTAAAAACTGTTGTTGACATGGTCTTCTAAGAGACTGCATTTGTTTCCAAGCAAGGGGAAATATCAGTGTCAATAAAAGAATAAATAAGTCTCCATGACATAACCTTGAAAAGTCTTCTGTCTTTTTCCACTCTTTTCTCTACTATTCTCTTGACCACTCCATCCCCACTGTATGTGTAGGGGGAACTTATAAAAACAAAAGACTTGTTTTAATAATGATACTATAATGAGTGAGAGCATATGTCCTGTTCTATTATCAACATGCTTCTAGTCGCTATGCAATGAGAGCATAAGCTCTCTGTATCCAAACATTCTTGTCGTCATTTACCTTAAATGGGATCGTATGCCGAGTGTGCAGGAGAACATATAGGATTTGTTGGGGGGGGTGCGTGTGTGTGTGTGTGTGTGTGTGCGTCTATAACCTGACACTCAATTACGTGCCAAAGCTGGGTTTAATAAGGAGAACCAAAAGTCAGTTCTGTTTCTGGGCACCGTTATTTCTTTATTTCCCTCATGCCGTTTCTTTCCTTGGCCCTTTATATTCCTTCAGTTTTTCATTTTTCATTCCTCTCATTATATCATTCACTTTCTCTTCTCCCTTAGTCTGTTCTTTCCCCCAGATGTGTCATGTTTTAAGTTTTATGTCACAGCTCGTATATCACCCAGCAATCATCTAGAGCATGTCTGTTGACCACCTCCAACCAGATTCTCCCAGACCCCCCTCCCCTTCAAACCTGGTTGGGACCACCAGAGAGCTCTGCAGTCAGGAAACCAGCTGTGGTAGCTACATTAAAGCTGGATCTATTACTGTTGGTGGAATTACCAAATCTATACAGATTTTTTTTTTTAAACACAGCATTTTACAAGACACTATAACAGGGAAGAAAATATATGGACCTAAATCAGGCTCAAGAACCTCCAGTCTGCAGGGAAAAATTTGGATTATTTAGCATAATTAAACCTGGCCAGAGGTTTGTTCTACCAATGTAGTTGGAGATCAAATAAGATCAAATAATTGTTACAAATAAGAGTAGTAAGTAAAACCTGATTCTCCTTAAGATCATTTCAGTTCATTGTGGACTACTTGTACTAAATATCAGTGACCTAAACTAAATAAGACATGTGCACAGTTTTAACTAATTTCCATTCAAATTAAAAAAAATCAAGAAAAGGCCAAGACATTAAAGCATTTTAACCTCTGTGTCTAAAAAGGAGCATGCAGGCAAGTATTTGTCTTTAATAATGAAACATCTGGCCTGTAGAATCTAGATATTTCTTTGTGTCATCTGTAGGATTCACTATCATATCACTATAAAGGACCATCCAACACTTGTACTTTCAGTAAGTGCAGAGTGCACACACATTCAGGCTTGCATGCAAACAGTTAAAGCCATATGTAAAAACACAAGTACACATATGTGTCATAAACAAACCTGTTCTCACAAGCACACAGTGGCTACGGCTCAGCAGACAGTTAAGGTCATCTGGTCAGTGTTCAATCTGAGGTAGTGTCATAGTAGAGTGCTTTGAGTGGTTATTAATACTAGAAAAGCTGCTGTATTAATGAAAAACATTTACCATTCACACAGTCATAGTACAGGATCACTGGGTCATATTCCTCAACCAGGTTGTACCATCTGCAAGATTAAGTGCACTCTGTGAATCATCACTATACTGAGCTATAAACACATGTGTTGAAAGTGAAAGACTTATATGCATTTGGGACATAAATCCATGAATCAAAATCCAATAAAGCTATCACTAACAGGGAAAACATGACAAATGAAAAAAAAACAAAAAAAAAAACACGCAGATACTGTGAGCTCACAATAATATGCAGACTATTTTTGGTCAAAACCTAAATAATTGGGATACACCATCAATTTCACAATCACACTTTCAAATTAATTTGTTTAAACAAATGACACAAAATAGAAAATATGACAAACCATGTAAGAATAACTGCTGTAGGCTAGATATTCATTCTAGTTTATATACTGTTTCTGATATTGGCCAACATTACTAAGTGTAAAACGTAATATGCGATTTAATCTGTAAACCTTAAATATGATAAATTCCTCTTTAAACAAAGGCAACTTTCTGAAAAAGAACAATGTCTGCCACCAAAGTCATGTGACAGGGAAGTAGGAAAGTGAGTGAGGGCTACAAATGTCTGTCCCATTGTCAAAACACTGTTTTTGAAATGGCTGGTTATAGCTAGGATGTAAATGCATCAGCATAAATGTGCTATTATTAATCGTTTAAAGGAGGTAAAAGGCAGTATTAGGCAGATATTGGTATCTGGTAGAAACGAGGATCTGTATTGTATTGCACGCAATAAATGGTAGTGAGCCATTCCTACACCTCTACTATTTTTGCTGCTCATGCAAACCACAAAATCTAACCTGTATACACTGTAAACAGACAAAATATATCAGATGGGCAGAACTGACAAGCAGGAGGAGCCATAGGAATGGATTAGATAACATGAGAGAATAAACTCAAACAATATAGATCATAAATGAAAAGAGCCAGAAGAATGACAGATGGACAAAGTTAAATAATGTTAGTCTCACATAAATCCACATAAGCAAAAGATTAGTAGTAATAAAGAAGGGAGCAGCAAGAAAGAGCTGCAGAGGCTGATGAATGCATGCCATGCACTAATGTGTGCACAAATACACACCTCACTGTAAATCCCTCTCCATTTTACCAGACACACAGAAACATAAAATTTGATATACAGTTTTCTGCAGAGCTCTCCCATAAAATATAACACTGGTATAGGCTTCTCTGGAATGTAAAAGGAGAACACATGAATAATATGTCACCACAGAAAAGGACAAAATCAACACTATCCTGCATACAGACATTTGACATGCAACAGACAGTGACAAACAACAGTTCTAACTGTCACTCAGCTTGTTGACCAGACCCAGTTGACAGTACATATGCTGCTTGTTGGGTTGCTGCTGTAACTGCCAGTGAGTAGCACAAACTCAAACTTTTACAAATCCTAGCAGCTGTGTTCCAGTCAGCTGTGATGATTTAAACTCTCTTGTATATTGCTTTAATCTGAGTCCACCAATTACTTTGAGTCCACCATTTTACAAGTGCAGCTTTAATTTCTTCCTAAATTATAGAAGATTTTTGGGGAGGGGATAAATGTCTTCAAATGTCTTCCATGCATAGGATACTCAACATCTGTGTTATCAACTAGAACCCAATATGAAACACCTTCTACTATTGAAAGGCAGTGTGACATCAAAGGGAACCAAAGGAGGAGGAATTCCTAAAGGAATGAAAAAAAAGCACATGTTCAAAGCTAACAGCTTTTGCTTGTCATGTTCCACGCGTGTGTGCATATGTCAGCTCTGTCCCAGGCTCAATGACTGCTGGCTGGAGACACAAAAACAAACACCCAATTTAGATGTGAACACAAATCTGACTCGCGAGGTTTATAAAAGACTTATCACTTTACCACGAATACATTCAGCTAGTTACAACTAGTTACTTCTTACTTAAATAAATGGCAGAGTGTCAGCAGTTAAACAATCCTGCCTGTTTATCTGTCATTAGATAGAACTTAAAATGTAAAATAAACAGCACTGCATACAGCAAGGAATTATGTTTAAGATCTTTGACACAATCTTAACTTTGCAACAACAGCAAAAGCAACTTGCAGCAAAGCAGAGCAGAGGAGTGGGAGGGCAGGTAGCCAGCAGAGAACAGCCAGAAATGTCCCACTATGACATTACAGTGTGAACACAACCACAGTATCCACAGGAACCAAAACTATTTAGCAAGGTTGCAGTGAGTGTTGGTCAGATATGCCGCAGCAAGCATAGTTCCCACAACATTTCACATTTTACTGTCACATTTTTCCTCTTGAATCCACTCCTTTTCCATTTTTCTCCCAAAATTAAGTTGACACACAGATGGCAAAGAAGAACTGGGACACCTAAAATCTAACTTAAGGCTGACGTGTGTCGCATTTTCAAAAACAGATACAATGCGTGACTTCTTTGGTGATATCACAGCAATCATTCCTGCCTTTCTTTCCAACATACACTCACACAACACATCACCTATTCCCTAAAAGTATCTTGCCTTTAAAACTAAAACTCTTTCCCCCACTGGTCTTTTTCTATCTGCCAGCACATGAACCAGATGTGCAAATGTTTCTCTACGTTACTAGTCAAGCCCTATTCCAAGAGAAAAGCTGAGTGAGGCGAGAGGAATATTTGACTTCACTCCACGGGAGAACAGTTTCATAAATTTTGGCAGCTATACAACAGTGAAAAAGGTAGATCAACTGACTTGGCCAAAGTAGAATACTGACGGCATACTAAATAACGTGATCCTAATGAGTTGGAAAATCCCAGGCCCTCCAGAGGACTGTCCAGATGCTACCGTCATGAGAAACGCTACTGTTTTATTAAATTTGGGTTCCCCCTTTTCTTTAACAAGAGGGTATAATTTATTATTTGACCATTAAGGCATCCTAGGTGACATGAAGCATAAAACGAAGTTAATTTGCCCTTGGCTGCAGGTCAAGTACCCCACACCAAGCACAAGACAAGTTACTCTTTATGCCAAAATATTTCACATTAATATCTGTATACTGCATATTTGGAGAACTTGAGCTCTAGAGTTGTGCTCACTTCCACTCCTGGTAGGGGACCGGTGAGCCGTTGGCACTCAAATTGCCATGTTTTGGGGGAATGCCAGTTTGGTAAATGGTATGCTGAGCCTTAAGTTAAAAACTGAAGCTTTTTAGAAGGATTGCTTTCAACTCTAGCCACATCCATATACATCTCTTGACAATTTATTGCTACTTAGAAACAAGCTTTGCTTCATAAATAACTGAACAAACAAAGTGTAATAAATGTATTTTATAAGAAAAGTTAGAATTTTATAAATCAGTGTATTTGCATCTAATACAATAGTCTAAAAGAGATCAGATGAGTAAAAAGATCTGGTTTGTTTTTGTTCTATGACTATTCATGTTTTAAAACAGAAGAAACAGTACATTCACACACATTCATCTTCTGTGTGGGTATATTTTTTATTTTGCCAAGTGACTGGTTTGCCATTGAAGAATTATGATGATGCCCCCCCCCCCTCCAATAACGACTGCATTATAAAAACAACTTAAAAACACAAAGAGCCTATTGCAATGCTAAGCAATTACAAACACATGCAGTGGAATAACAGCCTCTGCTCATCTATGATGAACCCGAACACTGTCTCTACGTCTTCGAAGTACAGTATTTGTCTCTTAGAAGGAAATCCAATGCACAGTCAAACAGCATGGTGCCAGTGGAAAGGGCGGGGGTCATTTCACCCACACAAGCACTCACACACAAATGTAATCATTCATCACACAATATTAAAATGTTGTAAAGATATGGAAAAACACTCTGTCTCGCTATTGTTTGGGATAGTTGTTAGACAAATATTATCAGCAGATTATTAACTTGGTCAGGTAAACAAGGTTAAAGAAAAGAGATTAGTGTGCACAATGGATTTGCTGTCAAAGGGTGAGCTCAGTTAACTTTATGAGGTGTATGTGTATGTAGTGTGTTGTTTACCTGATGCTTTGTACACCTCATTGAGAAGGCTTTCGCTGAGTGTCGGTGGGGCTCCACTGAGCGTGCTGTGGGTCCAGCTCTGAAAGATCACTTGGAGCAAAAGCGTCTGGGCCCTTGTGGCCTGTACAGTGAAGTGAGGAAGCTCAAATATACATTCTGTGGTAGGGACCGAAGACCTTTTGCTCCTATAAAAGAAGGACAACAGATGAAAAAGAAGTGGTTAAATAAAGGACAGTACATAGAGTAAAGGAGAGACTAAATAGACTAATATACCCTGATTGAAACAGACACCAGCGAAAGTTCCAAAAATCAATTAATTTCACATTGCAGTACAAAACAGCTCATCGATAGCATTAAGCACCAAATAGAGCTACATTCTAACAGAAAACGAGAGTAGCAGTAAGGGCAAGCCAGGCTTTCCTTAGTTACGTGGCAGGTAGTTGGAGATTGCCTCTTTGCCACCGACCCCTCCATCCCCCCCTTCCCCTCCGTCTAAACTGTGATGATGCATACAGCCCAGAAACCTGACCCTAAAAAGAATCTTTACATATTTTTCATATCATCTGTCTCCGAGACAGTTTGTGAGTGTGTGCACGTACGTGTGTGTGTGTGTATGACATGCTGATGAGCTGAGTGTTTAGGGGAATGAGGTAACAGTACAGTCAGATGGAATCCTCCAGGCCCCTGTCCATCACAACCTCAGTGGAGCATGCTCCCATCTATCATCTAACACACAAACATACAGGCACACTTTATTGCATTTGCTCTTATATTCATGATTTCTACTGTTTGCCTGACTACCTGCACGTAACACTCCAAACATATCAAAACAGTTCTTTAAAATCTCTCATACCACACAGAAAAACATCATGACACACACACACACACACACAGAGTCTTCCAAATCCCTGAAATAGGCCTTGGAGGTCTGTTTCTATCATGGCTCCTCAGTTCTTAAAATCTGATCCATGACATAACCACCAGCAGAACATGGGCTTCTCCAATACATATACAACAAAGCAACAAAGGCATGGTATAGTATAGTCCAGTGTCTTTTGTGTTTCCTTTATTGTGCCACTTGTCTGTCCCTCTGTCTGTGAGTGCATTAAAAATGCAAAACCAAAGATCCTGAACTAAACACTGCAAAACATGTGTCAGTTCCACATATATATTGTTCCTCTGTTGTGATCAGATTTTTTGCAGTAGCTGACATGTATTTTTTCATCTACATACTGTAATGGCAGCAAAGAGGCACTGCGCTCAGAGTGGTACTTTTAATTAAATAATTCCAATAATTGCTGCAGTGTGTCAGGATTGACTAACATAGTTAATTTAATCGCATATGCATTCTAGTCCAGTCCCAGGTTAGAGTATTGATATATCACAGGGTCCTCTTTCCCTCTGTTCTGCAACTCTGCAATCGTTTAATTCCTATGATTCATTCTTCATTCCATGTCTCTTTATCTTTTCCTTTCTTCTGTTCTTGGGTGGTTCAGAGGGTTGATATGAGCTTTTAGCTGCTCACAGGCATGTCCATAGTTCTGCTTGCTGTCTAAGAAGGGTATTATTATATGACAGAAAATGATTAGATGGAGATGTCAGTTTTTGGGGAAATCAAAGGCATGAAGTAAGAAAAAGAACCTCCAAACTTAAAAGGGTCGATGTGTTTACCTTGATAGCACACATTTTGAATTCCCTGGCAACATGTAGTGCATTTGGCACCACGGTGAATCATGCCATATCATGCTTCTCTCCTATTAAAAATACTGTTGCATGCTATACAGCAAGACATCAATCAAGCCGTTTTTCATGTGTTTTCTTGGTTGTATATGTATGTGTGTGTGTGTGTATATAAACATTTCACTGTTGAACAAAAGAAAGTGAAGGGGCTCAGCAGCAACAATGTCCCCACATGCAGAGCAAATGTGCATGCAAAGCCACATCAATAGCAGGACTGGCAAGGGATGAAAGTTTGTTGGCTTATTCGAGTGTTTATAGCCTTTCAGGGGAGCTGTCATGTGCATGTGGTTGTCTAAAACTTTAATTATGCACCTGTTTTTATTATATTATGCCCAATTCCTTGCGAACAGCAACTTGAATCTTAGGGCTAAATGAGAAGCAGAAACACTCATTAGCCTGTTTTGGGAATGCTGGATGTGAGGACAGCCAGACATTCATTGAATTTTATTAAGTACATGGCAGAGTCGGTGTTTGTTGTTGCACCATGGTAAACATCTTCCTGGCAGGCAACTTTTTCTTTGTTACCATGGACTTTGAAGAAAATAAAAGTGTTTAAGTAGTAAATATCCCAGGACAACACCTGCAGCATTAACACATTACTACAACACTATGACTTAGATCCTGAAACATGTATATGCGTGGGGCAACTAACAAGATGCAATATACTGCTACAGAGTAGAATCCATATTAGAAAGAGAACCTGTAGGCTATGTAGCTAAACTCATTAAAGAATACTTCTACTCTTATAAAGTGGAGACCCACCAGAATTGAGCCCACAACCTATTTGAATCCTGACTCATAATTTAAGAAATCAGGTCATTGGCTTGAACTTCAGTACCTCACTGAATAGGCAGCCTGTGACTTCACAGTAGTCATTTAAGTCAATAACCTTTTTTATTAAAACACAGAGGCCACCAGGAGTATGTTAAAAGGAAATCAAAATTAGTCAAGAGTTATGAAAAATTAAGTGTTTCACTTTCAGTGGATGAAATATGCTTTCCTCTGGTGTATTTCAACAACATTAGGCCTCATTTCCTGACCTGTCCCATGTTGGTGCAGTGACTGAGTGATGAAGAACTACACCAGTGCTGGGAAAGGCCAGTTGGCCTGACTATGTGACTGCTTTGCTAGGTAAATGGCTGGCAGGCTGGCACAAAGTGTTTCTGTGTCCAGTGTCCCTGTCAAACACCAGGCAAAACAGTGAACAGTGTTGAGCAGAGGGCATGAGTCAGAGTCATGAGTACTATACCAGCTGTGGAGCTCCTTTTCTAGTCTGTTTCCTCTGTGTACACATTCAAATGTGGACATTTAGCAGGGATAGGTTTTGTTTTCTTCATCAAAATAAATGTGTGAGTAGACTTCACAGAGCACCCCAATAAATATTTTTGCATTACTTCCAAACATGGTTCAGAGCCTTCAACTTGAACTTGTGATATTAATACCATGAGGAAACACATTAAGTTTAACTCTCCTTTTAAAAAGGCTCTCGATAGCTGCATATCTGAAACAAAAACTGTTCATATCATTAAAGGCTGATACCCATTTCGGCCATTAGTTCTTGTTAGAATCTTGTCTGGTCTGACTGCGGTCAAGACTATACAGTGCCTCATGGCTCCGTCTCCAAGGCTATGGAGACGGAGGCCACATAGGCCACACAAAGAGGAACATGAACACACTCAAATACAAAAAATATACACATATAAGTCAAAACACACCTGTCACAAAAGCACATGTGAATGCATACCTGTTCACGCATGCTAACAAAGCAGCAGCCGGTTAATCAGCCAGACCCCAATCGACAGCAGTAATGAGAAAAGGGCTGAGAAGGTGTTGGCTGATCTAACAACCTGCAACTGAAACAATAATACTACCTGCCAATGCTGTGTGAGTGTGCTAAAACCACACTAGGTACATCTACTGTACAACAGTGACCGGATATACAGTACCTTGGCAAAATGGACCGAGAAAAAGAAAACAAGAAAAATCTGAAAACCATGCCGAAACATACATTAAATGAGGGAAAACTGTCAAAAGAAGAAAAAAAGACTTACAAGTCATATGTTATTGTCTAGGTAAAATAATACTTCCCATAAGGAGTTCGAATAAAGTAGATTTGGAAAAGCTCCAGAATAAACACAAGGATAGTAGAAATGGTAGGTGGTTACTATGTTCTTTAACAGACAAATGTAAATGTAGCCTCATTAAAGAAGACTGATAGGAATGTGTGCATACAAGTAGAGGCCCAGTCATGTATTAAAATCTCAACATGCTGGTATTAACGCAGATCCTCTGACAGAGGCGATACATAAAGCAAACTTTAAAGCCTTACCTGTTGGACTAAATGAGGTAAGAAAATTCTGTTTTTATTTTCTTAAGCTCTGCATCTTGTTGTGAATGAACACAGCCAAGACCAGCTGATCCTAATGGTTTACACAGTGTCCCAAAAAAACACGCTTCGAACCTATGTGCAGTTTTTACATTTGTCATTAACCATATCTTAACCACAACCAAAAATCAGTTCCCTAACTCTTTTCAACAGAGGGGCACAATTGTGAGAAGTGTAGAATTATCATGTGAAACAAGATATCGTAAATGGATGGACCAAATAGGAAGAGGAGGGGGAAAAACACAAAAACCCCATAAACTGAAGCAGGTGGGTTCTGTCTCCATATACCATGTTACTTTAATAAAGTCATGTATGTTGAACTGCTCACAAAGATCATGCACATTACAGTCAAGACAGTAGAAGGTACAAAAGTGAATGAGTCAGACACTTTTTGGATGTCTTCGGAATGTGCTACTTATCTAACTTATCTGAGTCTGTTTGCAAAGTCCACAGCACGATGAATGCAATTCATTAGGGCTGACATATTTGTCTAATAGATACAACAGATAGCCACTGTCTTGGGACCACTGATAAGTTATCTCAAGTTTCTACAAATCATTCACTGTCAAACCCAAGCTTAAGTAACCAATTCAAACATTCCCCAACTGAAAAATTAACAAAACTGTTTACTGCCATTGTTTTCCAATTTTTCAGAGCTTCTTGGGAGGGAATCTTTTGCAGAATGGAGGGAAGCAAAGACTGACAGCTGGTACCTTGAGGTTTTTTTCCTTATGGTGCAGCCTGATTTGAAGTGTTGCAGAATTTCCCATCTCTCCAAGCCAAGGTCACCGACCCTTCTTGAAAATACCCAGAGTGAATTATGGGCTGCTCTCAAGTCCCCTCTTTTATCTCACTACAAAAGACTCTCTACAATTCATTTAATCATGCAAAAACCACACTAGAGGACTGAAAAAGTTGTCTTTTTACCACCTGAATATCCACTGAATTGAAGAAGAAAACAGAACCTATGCAATTGTGGTCTTGTGTTGATTTTTGTTATTTGATGTTATCTCTCAAACCTAAGCTATAGTGACATCCATTCTCTAACTTTACTACCACTGTTGTGGGGTATGAGGGTGGCAGGGACTGTACTTGGCCACAGCTTACAACGTTTGTGGTTCCCCAGGGTCAGAGGTGTTCCATGTGTGCATTTCTCAGTCATCGACTCTGCACAGTCCTGAACTCTTCATAGAAAGAAACACTTCACACATACTCGATCTCTTTCACACACACACATACACAAGCCGGCATGCACACACACACACAGAGAGAGAGAGAGATACCTCCTCTTCTTCCCATCTGGAGCAACTCTGAACCAAAACATACTTGTGCGCTCTCTCTCTCTCTCTCTCTCTCTCTCTCTCTCTCTCTCTCTCTCTCTCTCCCCTCGCCCCCCCCCCCCCCCCCCCTCCCTCCCCCCCCCCCGCCCTCGCACCCCCACCCACAAACCCCCCCCCCCCCCCCCCCATTCTCAGGAGAGGGCTTCATTACACAGGGATTACTAAAAGAAATGTTTTAATCAAGTTGTGCAGACAGCTGCAGACTGGAAGGCGAGAAAATGGCAATGACGTGGTTCATCAGGCCTTAAAGGAAAACACATCAAGGGGTCTATATAGTCTATGTGTGAGTATGATGGTGTGTCTGTATGTGTATGCAGCTTCCTGCCTCTGTCCAACATGTCCAGCTGTGGAGACTATGCGGTTCCTTATAAGGACAAACAGAGATAGGAGATCTCTATCCAGAGACTAAAGACCAATGTCACATTCATACTCTCAGACTTCAGCTGCAGATAGTGACTGAGAGTTAGAACTCAGAATGTAATTAGTTTTTGGTCTTCCAAGTTCCCTGGTCGAATAAAACTTTCTTAATCATGGTGACAACAGTGTTTCTTGTACCTCATTACAAATCACAGGTTTTTCCCCAAGTGGTAAAAATTGAATGATCGTGCTTCTAGAAAGCACTAAAGCAGTGTTGAGGCCTGGTGGAGACGAGAGGAGAGTGGAATGCACACCGCAGTAGATGATACTCCACTCAGAGCTGATAATCCATCAATCCTTCCATTTTTCCCACTGTTTTCCACCTCTGAAGCTTCAGTCCCTCAGATGACTAATTCACTCTTTCAATCAACTGAAAACATCTACAGCTGCTTGTGAATCCACCTTGAGTTTGGCCAATCCATCCAAGTAAAACTTATGGCATAGTTAAATTTTAAAATATTGCTTCTTGAAAACATAACAGCCTATAATACACACTTTAGGGGTGAGTTAAAACCCATGTTGATTCAAGCTACCAAATGACAGTTGTAATCATAAGGGAAAGTACACAGCCTTTGCAGCAGAGTGACTGTGATTTCTGTAGCACAGAGCAGTTAAAAGGTGAAAAGGAAAAAAGTTAGGAAAAGGAAAGAAAGTTTTCATTAGAATCAAGATGTCAATCACTGAAAGCATAAGTGTTGTGTTTGCTGATGCATTTTTTTTTATTATAAGGCTTCTCAACATGACCATTGATCTCTGTCAGCCATAAAAGCAAATAAAAATGTCTGACATCAGATGTAGAGGGGAAAAATCTTTACCACAAAGTTGGCCAAAATACTGCACCACAAAAATTATGATGTTTTACTCTAAAGCACAGTCCTTTACACTGTGCTTCAGAGTGAAAAGTAGAACAATATTACATCATGCCATTCCAGTTTTAATATACACCTGTTAATACATAAATCCCACTTGTTGCAGTGTGGGGCTATCCATTAAACTTAAACATATGAAAGCGTTCTCATTCTGTAAACATTTCCTTGTTTCTTTAAGTAGAGTGAAACACCTTGGTCATGTGATGCCTCATTCAACAAAATAAATACTCCACTGTTTTTATGGCCTCTGAACCCCAACTCACAGCTAAGCATGATCCTAGTAACGAAACTTATTTAGTTATCACCATAACATCTTTCCATAATCCTGCTACACAGACCTGTCAGATATAACCTTGACGAGGAATACAAATGATTACTTCATTGTAAAGTTAACACTGATTTAAGTTTGGTTGATGGTCACAAAAAATGTTTCAGGTAATGTCTGTGTGTAACATCATTCACAAGATCTCACGTGCAGTTAATGTACACCAAAACTCACGTTTCCATCTGTCTTTCTCAAATCATTTTCCCTCAGCCAAAATCATTATGCCAGTTCAACTTGCCGAGCATACTGCCTGCCAAAATGGCTGGTGAACACATACAACAGTCACAGTCAATGTTCTCTCCAGTGAATGCTGGACATGGACATGCTTTTCATGTAAATTTGACATTGACCTCCATGGCTCACTACTGAAGGACACAGAAAGCATTTGTCCTCCTGATCTTGGCTGTGCTTAGAGACATAGACCAGGAGCAGCTTGCTATGACTAACTATGAACAGGAGTAATGAGGCATTACAATCACACCAGAAGCCTCATGCCTCAAATGCCTTAAGCAGCATTCATAAATCACAAAAGTCTAGACTACTGGTCCAGACATGGTAATGGACTTCTTAAATTCACATTAGAAAATCCTACAGGTGGTGCTAAAGACTGAACTAACCAATGACAATGTTACAAAGTTAGAGTTAGGCCAATAATTAGATATCAAGGGAAAACCAACATTATTTTCTTTTCCGACACATTCACAAGGCAAGTCAGGTTTTTGTGGCTACATAGCATGCACCTGTAATGCCACATGCTTTAGGAAATTATCCCCTCAGAAAAAGCCGAGTGTGGAACAGAGGCTGCTAAACATGCCACATAAAAGCTGATGTGGGGCTAAATTATGGCCTGAACTGCAACGAGCCACACTGGACTGCTGCTGGTTTGCTGCCGAGTTCCAGCCTTGGCCTTAGCCATCAGGTGGTCCTCCGGCATAAGCAATATAATAGGGTGTGAGTACATGTGTGTTCATGTGTCCGAGGGCAGTATTGAGGTTTGGCTTTAGGGTGATTGGTGCAGTTGCACTGTTAAAACTAATGGCACCTTCCTCTCCCTGGTTTTCTTCAGGCACTGATTTTATCTGGGATAACGTGTTTAACAGCCGAGCCAACTGAGGTTCTCTATAGAGTCCCAGTGAAGCTTGTGTCCTTATACATTGCCTTTTATTAGCGATAAGTACAGCCTGATGCATCTCAGCTGCACTTTAATTTGTTAGAAAAGAAAGTTCATTTCTGAGGAATGTGCCTTTTTTGGTAAAGAAATAACTGCTTAATAAGTTCAGAATAATGCATATTCCTACACACATTTCTACTGTAGATGGGAGAGTTCATTTATCATATTCTTTCCCATTATTTGTTTAATATGCATTATCTAAAAACATTAATATTTCTATTATATGTCATGGTTTGTTATATTTCAGTTAATTACCCATTCCCCAACACTCTTCTTTAGTCTTAATTATTTAACTCAAATCATATACAGATATTTATGTGCATAAATTTGGAAAGTAGTTAGAGGCAAAGGTGTTGTGACTGCATCCATAGACTAAATATCATTTGGCCTTTAATATATCATTGTTGGAAAATGTACCCCACCTTTCACCTTACGTCAGCAGGAATTGACACCAGTGCCCCCTGCAACCCTAACATGGAGGATAAAGTAGTAGAAGATAAGTTTAAGTGAGTGTGTTGAAATATTGTCTTACTTTGTACTGTAACTACACTGCTACAGTGTGATTTAGAAAAGAAATGTCCCTTTTAATTCCCTCTCAGAATGTAATTATGTAGGTTATTAAAGAAACCTTATCGAGGCATCTGGTGCTCAAGTGGACCTGAGCTTACAGTTTGAAAACAGTGAACACTTGGCAAGTCCACAGCTACGTTAAATGCCCAGTAAAGGGCAAGGCTGGCAAGGAGAAGCTGTCAAGGCACTTCACTTTCCCTGACAAAGGCCCCTTGCATCTCATCGAATCAGAAGTCTCTGTGGTATGACGGAAGGAAACATGAGTTACAGAGGAGCTGGGTCATCACAGACACCCAGTGCATCTCCATCCAAATTCTCCATGATCACCTGGCACTCAAAAAGTTGCGTGTGTGTGTGTGCATGCATGCGTGTGTGTGTGTACACGTGTGTGTATGGGGGTGTGCAAATGACATCACCCTCTGCACTGCCCAACTCCAAGCCACTCTTCTCTTCTGTCAATCACAGTTCCCCTTTAATTAAGTCCAGAGTGACACAAATTTGAAGCTAAACCTTTTATAGTGTAATGGAAAAGCTGAACTAAGAATCTGCCAACAACAACTGAAGAGGGACACAGCAAATGAAGATGGCACTTTCTTTCAGATCACTCTCTGGCTTCTCTCTCCTGTGCTCTCATTAAGGTCTCAGACTTACTATGTTCTTTCATATTTCCTTAAAACTTCAAAAGCTTCTAGCACTCTGCTCGGTGTCTGCTTAAATAACAGAACATTGTAGAAAAGGGCTGTGATTACAGCTTCATCAGAACTTAGAAGTAGACCCAAAAAAAACATCAGTACATACAAATTAAATGTTACCACCTGGTGGAGTTCATCCTTTGTCTGCTCCAATGACCCAGTGTGTGACTCTTGGGTTCAGGTTTCAACAGACAGGAACTGTGCATCTCACTGTGTGTCTGTCATACAAACTGTGTATCACATGTACTCTGGAATACACTTGTGCTGTGAGTTTAACGTGGGAAACCCATAGCACAAATGCACAGAAAAAGGTCAGTTGAAATTAAGAGCCATAATTTCAATAATGTAAGAAAATTAAATTCCGCTTAGTTGGAGAGTCACTTTAAGTCTGAAATGACAATTTGTGCAATACAACCTGTCCCATTATCATCTACAGGACAGAGACTGACAGTGAAACTAATATACAACTGTGAAATGTGGATGAAACTGACACTGAAATGTGGATGAAACTGACACTAAGTATAAATTATCCTTTTAAGGCAGCAGAATTGGGTTTCTCTGGGTACTCCAGCTTTCTCACAGTCCAAAAAGATGCAGATTAGGTTAACTGGACACTCCATAGGTGTGAATTTGAGAGAGAGTGAATAGTTGTTTCTCTTGGTATGTTAGCACTGGTGACCCGTCAAGAGAGTACCCCACTTTTAGCTCTATGTCAGCTGCTCCAGCGCCACAATGCCCTCACCTTGTATAACATCTCTGTCCAAATGCCATGTGTCAGAGGACATTTTACAACAGAAATTGTCACTTTCTTAATAAGTCAACAAGACTGTGAGAGGTTGTGTGCATTATTTCCAAGGACTGGTCCAGGCTAAAAGAAAAGGTGTTTTTCTGAAATGCTCTCTAGAGAAACATTTAGTGATTGTCAGAAAGGAAAACAACAACCTTTTGACATCTAAACATAATATATGAGGCAGGTAGGGCAGAAAAGGAGACTTAGGATCAAACAAGTAGCTAGCAGGCTCTTATTGGGAGCAGAGAACAAAGGGAAACACACATACCACTCTGAAGGAAGGTCTTATGTTTCCCTATGCAGCCAGCTAACCACTCTGCAGCGTATGTTTGCAGGGAAAAGAAGCCAGAATTAGTCCAAACTATCTGCAGCTATTAGACATGTTTTAATGTAAACTAATAGGTGGAACCCCTATTCCCATGCTAGTGCTTCTTGCACAGGTGTCTGGCTTTAAGAGGAACTCTGACCGCAAAGTGTGCAAGAGGGCAAGTGTAAGTGAGCATTGTGTGTGCATGTGCTTACATCAAGGCATTTTCTAGATGATGATTACTGAGTGATGGAGTAATGATGGAGAGAAATATTTTCCAGTACATCTCTGGATTTCATAGACTACCTACCTACTGTGCTATTGTGTTGTTTCAGTGTGTGGAGGGCAGCCTAAGGACAGGACATAAGTTACTCATTCATTCAATACAGGGCCTAACTTGAATAACAAATGATCTAAAGGAGGCAACTTAATACAGAGGCACCTTCACACATACAGTATAAGAACAAACCTGCAGCCAGGTTCTAAGGATGTACAACAATTTCAATGGTAAAAGTGAAGCCATACAGTAAACGTTCAGTGAGATAATCTGAAAAAGTCTGAAAAAGTTTCCAATTTGTTATCTCTGAATCTTAACCCATCCTGCCTATTTACTTATTTCTCATCCTTGCAGTCCCACAAAACTGTCCTTTAACATCTTTTTCCCATCATCAGTACATCAATTCTTTACTAATTCTTCATCTTCTCATCTTTTCTGCTCTTTCTTTCATCCCCTTTCATTTATCTGCCTACAATTTCATTTTCCTTAAATGTTTGCTCTCCTCTCTCTTTTCTAAAAACTATAAAATGCTCAAGTCACCTCCACAGCCCATCATTTCTTGCTCTGTCCTTAACTCTACATGTCTAAAAGACATCCCTACTGACTCATCCTGTTTGGTACAAGGACAGAAATACAACATGATGTTTTTTTACACCAATGTCTCCATGTGTATCAACAAACACATTGCTGACTGTGATATTGTTGCAGTTATTGCCCCATTACTCTATTTTAAACCACACTTAATGCTAGAAAGGTCTCGACAAGAGTCTGACATTCTTTGTAGGACCTGACAATACTGGCAAACCCTTGAAATCAGAGTCAAACCTCTACATTTATAGTTACCCACAAATGCAAAAAGTGCACCTAGCCAACTGCAAAATCTTTAAAAGAAAAAATTTTATCCGTTGGCCTCCGTTAACTTTGGTACAAACACTGTTAACTGTAGTTTCAGAATATAAAACATAAAACAATTTTTGTAGCATTGTGATTATGTTGACTGAAATCACCCTTTGCAGCAAGTGAGCTTAATCAAAACGAATAATGTTTCACAAGTCTCACAGCAGACCAGTGAGCTATTTCTACTGTGTCTCTGATTATGTAAAACAACATTTCCATTGCTGAAGAGTAGATGAAGGCAGTGGGGGAATACAAACACTGAGGAGTCCTATTCAACAACAGAATGGACTGGAAAACAAAGGACAGCAAAAAACTTAGGTTCTTTCATGTGTGTGATAAATGTTGCAGATCCTTTGTCTTGGCCAATGTAATATTGTTTGCTGCAGTCTGATTTAAAAAAAATGGCTGCTTATACAGTTTTATCATTTTTCCTCCATGCCTTATTATTTTTCCACACTATATTTACTAAAATATTAAATCTATTCATCTCAGTTCAGAGAGGGACACACTCAAATTCCCATCCAACAGGTACAAACTTACCAATATGCAGGCATTTGAATCTGCTTCCCGTAAAGAGCAGTACTAAAGGAAGGGATGATTGGTATAAGAGGCAGCATACCCCCTGTACTGTCTTGGCAAGTCAAGCCTGCCTGGAATCCAAACACCTGAAAGGTAAAACAGAAAGGGGTGAGAGAAGTAGAAAACATTGATATGAGAATTGAGCATTTTGTACTGTAGATGAAATGTACTGTTTGAACTGTGTTTCTGAAAGAGAACACGGAACCTCACAACCAACCCTTTTCTCTCACCCCAATCACTTCTAAACCTATTTAGTAGTCTTCACCGGAGCTGTCACAGCTATAGTCTTAATGGCCCATTATTAGACCAAGCTTAAAATTACAGTTACATCTTTGGCCTCCTTACTGAACACCCTGACTTTGGGATCTTAACAAGTAAAACAATGACCAACTGCTACCTGCAAGACAGACACCTAAACTCTGACAACCAGTGTCAATAAAATACAGATTAAGATAAGCCCTTGTTTATAGCAGTTTTAAATCCCTTCCTGAATTGGGTGAATTGTGACCAGAATGGCCTTCACCCTGTCATAGTCCCAATGCCAAAATCCAGAAGTACTTTGGCAGATGCAGCTGCTGATTGGGTGACTGGTCAGAATGATCCCTGTCCACTTACCAACTGACCGTTAACCCTGCAGTGACCCTGTGATAAGAACTACCAGCATGACATCTAGCAAACATCTTGCCTTAACGAAACCCAAATTACTCCAGATTTGTTATCTGGGCTTCCTAAAATGTGGATCAGCTGAAGCTCAGTTTGGTTAAGTCTCTATAACACTTTACTGGATATCTGGGATTTGAAGTAAACTACACAAACAGATGTTAAAATGTCTTCAATTCCAGTTTCACTTATGTAAAAGGCATACTGGGTGACAAAAGTGCCCTTTGCTAAACATACTGCAGTTATTGGATCTGCCTTTAATTGACACTATAAAACCATTATTATAATTTTGAAAAGTTATGGTTAATAACAATGAATGGGTTCAAAATAACCAGTCCAAAGCAAAGCCTGTATTACTCATTCAGTTTGGTGAAAACCATGAAGTAGACCAGAGATGGACTGGTTCTCATCATGAAGCTCAGTGCTGAGATTTTTATGACCAGGTAAAAGGGGGACATCAAGGTCATTAAAAGGGTCATTGGGGTTATTTAAAATTAGACTAAATACTGTGGCCATGTGGTTGACCTCGGAATTTGGGTCTTGAAAGGTAGCCAAGTAAGGGCTTTTCTTAAGCATTGTGGAAATAAATGATTTTCACATAATTTATAATTGCATTACAACACCTTACACAGGGCAAGGTTTTTGAACAATGCAGTATGTCCTGAATTCATCCATCACATTGATTTGAGTGACCATACTCTATGCATTAAATAACTTTGATGAAACAAGAATTATTGTTAATAGTCACCCAACACCAATGTCTGTGTGTGTATGTGTGGTATCTTTTCCATTCACACCAAGAGAGAGAAGGTTGCTTACATCTATTGTCACTATCAAATACATCAATTAAAAAAAATACAAATTTACAAAAGATTCACATTTATATATAGTGTGGGGTTTTGTATTTTTAACAATGATATTATTTCCAAGAAAATCTTTCAAAAACAATGAATTTGAAAAAAAAGAAAGAATATAAAATAGAAAAAAGAAGAAAAACTTTGCAGTACATGATTAAATACTCAGTATATTTCTGCAATCCTTCTTTTAATAATATAATTTTTAAGCAGACCTGAAACCAACCAGTGGTTCTCCTTAGTTTTGAAAAAAAAATGGTAGCACCTTACATCGGTTTAGTTCAATAAACTGAAGAAAAGTTGATATAAGTGACCATTTAGGGAAATGTCAAGTCAACGTATCTAACGTGCTAGATAAATGCCAGGAAACTGCATGACATTTGCAGAAAAGTAAAAGGTGGGATTTAAAAGGGATGTTTTCTCAATCTGAATCAGTACAATATAGAACAGAGAAGAAAATTACCTTCAGGTAGAGGTGGGCATAACAGTGATGAAGAAGGTTGTCAGAAGGTTGGTTGAGGCTACTGACAGTGCTGACCAACTCCGGAGCATACATGGGCACCGAGTGTTCAACATTAACCTTCTCCACCTTGAACTGCACTGAAGGTAGGGGGCGCACTGGCTGAAACACTGGCACACAGACTGGTCCCGGTGCAGCCTGGAAGATTGAGAATAGAAGAAAATGCGAGGGACCTGATGAAAAATTAATTAATTAACAATTTCCCTGTTGTAGCCTAAAACCAAAATGTCAACACCAGCATCTTGTGTGATTTGTGTAATGGCTTAATTAGATGTTTGAATAATATAAATTTGAGTGGAATTAATTAAAATGTTATGTCCCTCACAATGAAATACAGATAGATATTTTAGTTTGTATATCACATTTTCCCGCTTTTATCTTAAGCAATGAAAATATTAGGATCGCTTTTATATAGAACAAAGCATGTCAGTGCACATTACCTTGTGCCCCATGATGACAGGCATTAGTGACTGAAGGAGGTTGAACTCTGCCATGAAGACAGTGACCGACACTTGGAGCAGAGTGAGACAAGTGAGTCTGGTTGGGATGAATTCCTCCAAGCTTGATATGTCCTCTGAATTTGCTGAATGATGGGTCTCTTCAAAGGTTTCTACAATATTGACAGAATAATACAAAATTAAAGGCTTGGAGAACATATTATAACATAGGACAAAACGTGTACAGAATATATGACATATTACAGAGGTACAGGAAAGGCAAAAAGTTAGCGTGTAAGATTCATCGCAATATAAACAAAACAAAGTGGTTTTCCTTAGTTTTGAATAATCTAACCACAAGTATGCATCCTGTGGTGCATTAAGTCGAGAAGAAGGTAAAAGCCACTTTGGTTTGGAAGCCTAAAGATTGTTTACAGAAAAAGAGGTTAGCTGTCAGGCACAGCAGCTTCTTTGAGAGGGTGCCTCTCCTTTATTCTGTAAAAATAAAGGTATTTTCTAACAAAAAATGTCACCTCATACAGAAATAAAATCAACAAACACTATAAAAGTGCTAGCATTTCAATGTCAAATTCATAACAGTGGCTGCATACCAGTAGGTTTGTTTTTGAACTATTCCATAAAACCACTCATTTAATCAATAACAGAAACATCCGGAAAGCCAGAAAATGAAGTGAACCCAAACAACATGCAATAGAGGCTAGGACGGTCAGTGCTAACTAAAGTAAGGAACGACCAAAGCACTGAATCACTAAACCATGTCCAAGACATGAGGTAGACCAAAGGCTGAGCTGTTACTAAACAGCCATGGCTTTGATCCCAAGACTAGACTTGATTCAGGTTCAGTAAATGTTCTTTTGGGCTTCATTCCCAGCTCTAAGGTGGGCTGAGAACCTGATCCCAAAGCTGTTGTGATATTTTGGCTTATTGCCACAGCCAGCATCAGACTCATCTGGCACTGCCATGTCTAATCTAAACATAAACCAGGGCTTGAGTCAATATCTACAGTCAACATTCAAACTACCACTAAAATGCAACTCACATGGTACACAGGGGCCTGATTAAAAACACTCCCCATTTAAAGTGAACAGATGAGATGAAAATATTGTATAATAACAAGAAAAATATGCTTGAAATCATACACACAATGCATATATTCTTTACCATCAAAAACATCCCTCGTGTTTTCCCGTTCTACAGAGCCAAATCTGATATTTGTTCCCTCTATTGTTCTGATCCAGTACATAAAAAATCTTCACACTAACAAACACGCTATTAATTTGCAATATTTTATCCTTCTAGATTTAGTCAAGCAAGATATAAAACATCTGCCATTTTGGCTAACATTTATGCCTACACTTACATTATTTTTTATACTTTCTCTTCTTCAGCTTTTCCTAGTTAAAGTGTATATAAAGCAAATCCAGAGTTTCTCTTCTTCACACATTTATACATAGAAAATAGTGGCCGGGAACATGAGAAAAAAAACTGTGGGGTAATTAATTATGAAGCAAAGAATGAACATATTTTTTGTTTCACCTTATGTTCAGGATCATTTAGGCATGTCTACAATTATGAAAATGTAACTTCTTTACACGTTGCTGAAGTTTGAGTGATTTGAAACCTAAATCTCACTAAACACTCACTGACTCTCACTCATTTTTTTACCGCTTTATCCTCCACTGAGGGTCGCGGGGGCACTGGTGCCTAACTCCAGCTGACTAAACACCTTTTTAATCATTCAAATTTGGTTAGTAGCACATATTTCTGTGGGGTGAAAAAATCAAAGATATTTTTTCATCTTTTTACACACACTTTAAGATCAAGCTGACCACGCATTTTATTTTTCTCCTTGGAAACACACACTCATTATGAAGCAGAGCTGTTGTTACCAAAATCACTTGCAGAATTGAAGTACATTTTTGTCAAATTTTGTATTATTTAAAATATAAAGATAAGTGTAAATGAGAATGTGTAAACGATGTGCTATTTTATCACTCCATCTGTAAGAGCTACCTTGGTTTCCTCTTTTATGTACTCACTATTTCTCAGTCGTCCCCTAGGGTCTAACTAAACCGTCCCTTTTCCAGAAAATGCAAGAGAGCACAGACATATATAGAAATATGAAAGAACACAATGACCTTTCCATTTTTAGTCAAAAGCTCTATCATAATTACACCATCATCTTTTATCTATCACAGATGCTGAAACAACCGAAACCTGCGGATGTTATTGTTTCGCAAAATATGAGTTATTGCTACAGATATTACACACAGACGTACATTCCTTGTTCTTTCACAACAACCCTGGAATAGGCTCACTAAAAGCTGTGCAGGGATGATCGCTAACAAAGGTGTTTGGCTTAACCTCCCTCATGTGGTCCAAAAGGTCAGTACTTTCATGTACAGCTGTGTGTTGAAAGATGGGTTGTGCAGGGAAATAACAATGTGATGAGGACACTGTAAAGTGCAGATTATGGCAGTTACTGATCTTGGGCAAAACAGAATACAGTGGCACCGAATAGAATACATATCAAAAGACTAAAAAGATGAGAAGAGACAAGTCATGCAAAGATTGTGAAGACAGTTAAGTGCAGGGACCAGAGTGAACTACTAGTAACAAACTGAGTATTAGCTCTTAAAATCATCTATGTAAAATAGATATTTTATTAAGATGCTTGACCTCGCTGTGGTTTGCAATACGGTTCATACTCGTGGTCCATGGCACAGGTGATCATCTTGAGGATGCGGTGGACAGCACTGCTGTGCAGCCTGACATCCAAAGGTCCCACCACCAGTCTCTTGATGGATGTTTCTTTAACAATAGGCACCTTTTCCTCCATGTCCACCACTGAAAAATCCTGTGAGCCTATGGACACACAGCAAAGACATGTTGAATGGGTTACACAAACTTCTGGAAGAGTCTTCTTTAGGTCAGTAAGTAATCCCACCCTTCATGCATTAGCAACAAATTATGCATGGTTTTACATAAATATTTAGGGCAGCATTTTTGGTTTGAGTATAGAATCTTCTCATCTGTTAGGCAAAAATGCAACAAAGATGGCAGTGCAGCAGCGAGGAGCAGCTCACATTGCTGTGAACCACTGGAATGATGAATATTCCAAATGTCCACTTCTCTCACACAGCTGTCCCTTCATTCATCGAAGGCCCCTGTTCCCGAGGTCCATTTAAAAGAGTCAGCTCCCCAGCAATAAAAAAGGAGAAATTAAAAATAAAAGAAGGGGGTGGATGAATTGCAGTGAGGGAGGAAGAGGACAAAGGGTCACAACTTGTTTTATTCCCACTACATTCCACCACTGTACTAAACATTCTTAAAACTCAGAAAGGGCTGCAGGATGGGGGTCGAAGTCCTCCTGAATTTTGGAAATGTATAAAGGGCAGTAGGCAACAGCACCTCCCCTTCACCTCTTCAGTGAGATTTGCTTGAAATGGATTAGTCCTAATATCAACCATACGGCTGCAGTTAGAATGATCAGTGGAATCAAATTCGGACTAAGACAACTAATTTTTTAGGATTAAAAAAAAAGAAAATCTAATATGAAGTCAGTGTTAAGAGTGACCAAGTGACAGTTGGCTTATAGGTGAACTGAGATTTAAGATAGATCCATCACAATTGAGAATAGTTTGCTTAGTTGACACTAGATCTATTCCACATCCTAGAAGAAGAGAATCTCTGACAAGAAACAAGCATTCCAATTGTCAAAACTAACCACAATTGTCTCACAGGAAAAGAGGCTGACACTTACCCTGCTGTCAGAAATGACATTGACATCTCAGGATGACCGTATCAATGCTATTTTTAATTTAGATTATTATCTACAGCTGAAAGCAGGAAACAATAGCCCAGTCAGAAAAAAAGTTCAGGCAGAGAGAAATAAAATGAAAGAGAAAAGATGGAGGCATGTAAAACAACACAGATGACTCAACTATTAATAAATCAAATCATCTGTTCATGTCACTGAATTGGTTCAACATTGTCAGTGAATTGCTCTGAAAATACAAACTGATATTTCATTATAAAGTTATACATCACAGTAGCATGTAAATTACACTTTATGAAGCATGAACTGCACACTGTAATTACTATTTCATGGACCATGAGCTATGAGTTATCCTAATGAGCTATCATATTAAATTTCTGCCATTGGGCACATGAAGTTTCATATGTATGTTAGAAGTTTCTACTCTTGTTTCTACTCTTATTTTACAGCAGCATAGAAATAAAATACTGAGGGGAGAATGCTTTATCTCTTAATGAGAACTTAAGATATTCCACACTTGAATAAACATTCTTGAGCGCTGCAGTTTAGATTGAGAAATCCAACCCGTCTAAAGGCTTCTACCAGGAAGAATGACACTTAATTAGGCAAGAGGAGTCTATTCACTTTCTCAAGAGCTTACAGGTAAGAAAGACAGGGGGAAACAGTGTTTCAACAAGCAATGAGGAGAAAGAAACTCAAATATGTGTCAGCACAGACTAAACACTTCTGACAGTTGCCCTCCAGGTAAGTTTGGGGTGAGAGTGAGGACAGGAAGGGTCAAGGACCAGGTGGCTGTGACTCAAACAAGACAAGCTCTTTCTTCAAGTCTCCAGGGGGCTTGTTTGACAGAGAGGAGAGATGAGGGAGAGAAAGAAATGGAAAGGGAGACAGAGAATAAGGTAGATAGAAAAAAATGGCAAGAACGGAGAGAGAACGAGAGAAGACAGACATAAAAAGGCAATGTGGCAGGGTGAGCAAACAAGCTCTGTGAAGAGGAATGAATTAGACAATACCTTTGCCACTGCTGTTCTCCATTGTGTAGAGATAATCCATGTAGAAGGCACCAAAGCGCTGCATGCCCGCTATCTCAGTGTAGGTCTCCTGTCAAACAAAAGTAGAGTTATGTAAACATTCAGCAGTAAGGGAGCAAACAAGCTGATAGCCTTCAAGAGTGGCAGTGACTGGGGTCACAGTGGATATGGCAAAGGTGGACGAATCAACAGCTTAAAAAAAGAGCTAATGAGGAGGTCTATCTACTTAATCTTGTAGAACATAAATCTTTACTAGATACATAAATAATATCACTAATACTAAATAATATCACTAATGTAGAACTATAGTATTTGCAAAAACATGAAAGAATACTGTCTGAGCAGGAGGATAGAATTAAAAAACTATTACTTAATTAGGCAAGTGAATTAGTATTATTTGTCAGTGAATGTCTAACTTTATGGTGCATGTGGACTTTAATTTGTATCAACCATGTTCTTAATTGAATAAGAGCTGTTGGTAAAATGTATTGAGGATTTCTTTCATTCAGTCAATGCCTGGATGAACAGTACTGTGCATGAGTATTCAACGACCATTAGATATAGCTAAATAGCTATAATGACTATACAGAATAATTATGTTTCAGAAATATTTACAAAGAGAGTTGGATGCAGCATTTTAAAAGCACGAATATACTGTACCACTAACATCCATCAGAGGTGGTCCACATAAATGGCAGGGTAGACTATGAACAGGCTACCAGTTTATCACCAGGCTACCACATACCCAACTTTTCAGAGTGGCTAATGACTTTATGATGGCGGTGGATAATGAGATGAGTTTAATCTATGTTCTTCTGGACCTTGGCACTGCCTCTACCACTGTCAATCCTAGTATTACGTATTGTACTAAGATTAGAAATTGTCTTCTTTTAATAAATTTAACAGGAGGTTTGTGCCTCTTTCACAGATAGATCAAAATTTTGCTGCTGCCACATACTGTATGGTATCTCTAAAAGGTCATTTTTATTATCGCTATGCATGTGTCCCCTGGGAAATGCAGTATATTATTCATATATATTGTGTTTATTGATTTGATGATGGCACGCAGAAGTCCCTGGCCATCAGAGCCAGTAATCAGCCTTGTTAAGTGCACTTCGATACAGTGTCAAAAACTAGATGCCACAAAATGTTCTGCTGCTTATCTTAACAAAAACAGTGTTTCTCATAAATGCTTCCCAGTACACAACAAAATCTTCCATCTCCTGGTTCCCTTTTGGAACATATTAAGCCTGTTGCTCAGAATCTTGGCATTTTGTTTGATAGTAACTTAACCTTTGAGCAGCAAACAGCAAAACGTGTGCAGTATTGTTTTCATTACCTTAGAAAATTTCCAAAACAAGATGTATTCTGCATTTCAAAGACACAGTGACCATTTTCTTAACTGTTGTTAAGGCTGAACACTTGAAGTGACAGAATTTGTAAGACGCCTAAGGAAATCAGGTTAGCAAAACTGGTACAATATAATAGTGACTGAAAATATTTCAGCATAAAGCTAATTATCATCATTCTCATTATGTCTCATTAAAATATGATTTGCTTTCCGTCAGCTCCAGTGCAACATCACATTAAATCTATTTGTTTTTTGTATCTTTTTTCTGTTTTGTTTTTCAACTGTAGACCAAGAGCTACTAAATCATTTTAAAACATAGGAAATTACTATATTTTTCTGCTGCACAAGAAACCACCCATAAACAAGATCATTGTCGAGCATGGAAGGAAAAGAACAAGAGGGATTGAATAACACACACAGTTAACACCTCCACCCTGGACTTACCAGCTAGATCTTTAAACAGACATTTCAATGGACCCTTATCAGAAAGGCAGGTTAATGAGTAATATTTATTAGAGGATATCTAATGGCTCTGGCATGCTTTTGGATCAAAGCCATCAAGTTCTTTCAAAACCACTAATGAAGTACCACTAAACCTTTGACTCCTCTGCTATCGAGTATGAATAGATGGATGGATGGATGGATGTCCAAACAATTGCTTCATTTAGGGTCATGAACATTTCTTAGCTGAGTAAACACTAGAGCTGTGAGGCTGATGAAGTGAGCTGACTTATCAGGAATAATGGCTTTAATACTACTACTCAGATAGCAGCAACAATCCTTTGCTGCAGCCAGCAGCAGGGTGACAGAATTGTTTAAAGACACAAATGACAGAAATGTTTTAAGTGTTATGGATGTAAGTTAGTGACTCATTTAGAAGAAAAACACTTGAATAAAATGGACAAAATGTAATATTAATTACAGACCACTAGACATCAATAAGACTACTCCAGATGAAACATAAAAATGTACTGCAGTTATTCAAGACTGATGTTTACTGACCCAGATAAAATACTATTAGCAAGTAGTTAGTGTGCTTTTCTTTTTAGCACTTCCATTGGTGTGTCATATCATGCGTTTTTGGTGCAAACATGAAAAAGTAAGTCTCTGAATAAAGACTTACTTTTAAAAATATATTTATAAAAATATGTAGTACTCTCTCTTGTGAAACAAATCTTCACAAGAGAGAGTACTACATATTTTTATTGTGGTAAGTACTGCGTAGATCTGCCAGTGCTGTTAAAGTAAACAGCTCAATTGATGCATCAGTGCATTTAATTACCTCAATATGCATTTTGTAGTATTGCTGTTGGTCACATGAGTTGATGTGTAGGCATGTCTGCTTAGCTGTGAGGTGTGTGTTGAGTTGACTGTTGGTCTGACTTGAATCTGACTTACTTAATTTTAACCATATGGTTTAGTCTCTGCTCTAATTTTTATTTCTGTGGTTGTATTGAAAATGTTTCATGGTGAGTTGTCTAGAAAAAGGTTGATTACTTTTCACTGAGACTGAATATTCAATACTGCTATTATGACTCAATGTTGCCTACAGGCAAACTTTCAGAAATAGCTGTGTAGCTTCTCCGAATACTCTGAAACGTAACATCTTAAACAAGCATTTTTCTTCTAATAAAATGAAAAAATAATTTCAAAACAATATTATTTATGTTTCAAAACAATATTATTGTTTAGATTAATGGGCAGCATTATTAGGGATCAAATTGTGAGACCTTGTGACTGGCAACATCTAGGATGAACTCAGCCCTGACTCCGTTGTTCTCTGGACTGCGGTAGTCAAAGAGAGAGTTGGTCAGGTAAGTCATCCCTTTACTACTGAGACTGTCCCCACAGCTGAAGAACACTGCATCCTAAAGAGACAGAGGGTAAACAAAAGTGCAAAATGAGGGCTGATATGAGGAAGAGGACACTCAAGAGAATATAAGTAATGTAGTATTAAAAACATAATCCAGCCCTTTCTACAAAAGCAGATTTACCCAGGTCTGTTACCAAAGTATTTACTATAAAGTATTTGATGATGCACAAAATATAAACCTTAAAGAATATCAATTACAACCAAATTATCACAGTTAATTAAATACATTAATGATGCATGATGCTATAATGCATGGGGCAACATTATGAAAATTATGATGAAATAAAAAAAGGGACCACATTCCCCAATAAAAAATCAAGCCACTTATCTCCCTTCCTTGGAAATCTTTTAGAGGATGCAGATAACAAGGTTTAGGTATTAAAATACTTTTCTGGGCTGATAAGTTCTCTTTAAATCTTTCTCACACAGGTTATACTCTTATCTGGATTTTGAGGGTGTTTTACCACTTCACTTCGGTTTATGTTTTCTTCAAAATCTCGTACTCCCATGATGCTTTTTGAACACAAGGCCCGGCAGCCAACAAAGCCAATCTGACAATCAAAAAATGGCTCCCCCATCATCAGCACCTAAAGAAAAGAGCAAAGGAAGAATCTAAACATTGTAAAAATGTAAAATAAGAAATGAATTACACAAGTATCCTTAAACTTTGCTGCACAATAAATTAATTTGACTTGAAAATTTGACAGTTTTAACTGTATTTAATACACTAGAGGGGGCAGCCAAATCATTACTACCACAGCAGAGAAAGTAATGTTTTGAGTGTTTCTTTTTCTGTCTGTCTGTGAGCTGCATGCATAGCTTATGATCCAAGGAATAAACAAATAATAACAATAATTATAATTATTATTGATGTTATTATTGTTGTTGTTATTATTATTATTATAGGTTTTGGTGGTGATCCAAATATAGAAACTGAGTAACCTAATCTGAGGTTTGTGCTCCCTCAGTGTTTTTTTGTAGTTTGTAACTACAGCAGTAATTTCACCAAATAATCTTTTTATGTCACAATAAAACATTTACTGTGCAGTTAATGACAATTTACAATCACAAATAAGGTTTGTATGCTTATTTAACTATGATAAAGAGCAGAGGTCAGACAACTTCCATGTTTCCATTAGAGTGGGTGTCAGTGGTAGGAGTCTAGCTTGTCTAGGAGACCAGCAAGGTGTGGTTGTTCCTCAAACATTATACTTTTGCTTCATCAAGTAAACAGCTAAGTGAATGGTAAGCAACCTAATAAGCCATTAAGTTTTACAGCAAAATAATTACAATTACACTTTCTCTGTTTTACAAGCCATTCCATTGCCTTTCAGAGTTCTCACTTTTGGTCCCTGTTCAGATTACTTTCGCTCTCTTCCAGCAAAAGCATAAATTACAGAAATTGGGATTGGAAACCACTCAGATTTCTTACATCTGGTAGAATGTTTAGAAGCAGAAAACCCCCTTTCTATTCCAACCAGGTAATCAGAGAAAGGTTTTTAAATCTTTTCTACACTGAGGGGGATATAGAGAAATGATTACATTGGGGCTTGATTCAAACACAGATTCCACTGTGTTTACAACAGGCCACAGATTAGTGACCTGGATAGGCTCCATAAATGAACTTAAGAGTGGAAACCACTATTGGTTTCCACTCAAAGAGTTGATAAGGAGATACTACTGCTGCAACTACTGCTATTACTACTGATAATACTAATAATACTACTGATAATGCTCATACTACTATTACTACTCCTACTCCTACTACTACCACTAATAATAATAATACTGACAATAATGAGCAAAATCTTTTTCCAGAAGGTCATTATTACTATCACCATATGTCAAGAGAGAGGTTAAGAATTAAAAAAAGTCTTACCTCAATAGTGATTCCCTGTTGCTCAACACACAGGACTTCTCTGGACTTTACCTTCTGTGGACTGTAGTAGCTGCTCTCTGAGAGAGTTTCTGTCAGCTATGAGAGAAAGAAGACTGAATTTATTTAATATTCTTATGAATTAATATCAACAAATATCAATTGTCAAAGCTTTCATGCTTTGAAACAAAAAGTTAATTTCAAAAAACTAAATGTTTTAAACACAGATTATAGCAGGAACAAGAAAAATTAAAACTTTACAAATTTACAAATTTTTTAGCTGTACTAGATTGGGAAAACAATTGATTACAGAAATTAAAAAGAAAGAAAAAAAGCATGAAACCAGATCAAATCTAAACTATAATATGTCAACAACAGTATATGGAGAAAAAGTGAAAATCAATTAAATTTTGTTCGACAGGGTAAGTAAAAGTTGCAGAAAATACAGATGTCATAAAAAAAAAACTGGAAAGCATATGCCTTATTGTGTGCGAGTACCCACAATTCACTGCAGAAACAGATACATGATTTGAAAAATAAACAAAAGCTGAGCAAGTCTTTGGATGTGAGGAGCAACGAGGTCGCAAAAAAATAACGCTTAAAACCAGAAACAATAACATCCAAACAAGGACAGATGACATTTTCTAAGATCAGAGAGATGATAACAGCCTTGGGACTTTTTGGTTGTTTTCTCTTCCAAGATTGGATGTGGGCCAAAAACATTCATCAAAACACATGACAGCCACTCCTCTCTGATTTTAGGGGGGGCCTCTCTAGCTTTATTGAAGATGGCAATCAAAAGTGGCTAAAGCACTCATGACACCAAAAAGTAAAATATACTTGTCCATAAATACACGTAAAACTTGATAAAATAAGAGGAATGGTTAATCACAGCATTTATTCTGTGTGTGAAGTTTGGAAAGTGAAAAATGTCTTGGTCAAAAGTAACTGGCCACAGTGAGAAGGGTACATAGATATGATGCTTTTGACTTTGGCCGGTCGACAGACTGTGGGTGTAGAGCGCAACAGTGCAGGCCCAAACCCATTCAACTTTAACACAGGAAGCAGGTGCAGAGCAAGAGGCAGCTGTGCCTTATTATCCCTGGTGATGGAGCAGACTCTCTCACCCTAGCTCCCTTCCCCTCTTGCATTTCTGATGGTTTGCTCACGTGCAACAACCACCCCACCCAAACCAGACTGTTCTGGGAACGGCAGTGAGCAAGAATGCTGAATTACCCAACTAAACAATTGCTCTTCTGAAAACATCACTACACAGTGGCACTGGCAATAAATAGCTGTCAATCAGACAAAGACAAGAATGATTAATGTTTAACCCATACGAATATGGCTACATTGGTATTACCAAAACAAGACTGGAAGTGCATTAAAAGTAAATTGGCCTGAAAAACAACAGAAAGAGCAAAGAAGCAGTGCAGCACTGGAGCATCAACACACTTCATATGAGAAGTAACACAAAGTGCAGCTACTGTTACTTTTCCTGCTAGCTCTCCTTTATTATTTTTCCACCCGTTTAAAAGGGTTTAGGACTCCAATACAAATGAAATGATTCTTTATGAAGCATCTTGAAAACATTATAATGTTGGATGTGAATATTGTGGTACTTAGTCTTTATATCTACTTCTCAGAAATGTAACATAGTGGAAAAGATCTGATGGAAAAGTTTAAAACAGCTTTGAGAAATTTGCAATTGTTTAAATAAATAAAAATATGAAAAATAAAGAAACAATGTTTCTTAAAATGAAAAATGGCATGAAGTCTGGCATGCAATAAGAGTTTGGCAGCTGTGCAAAAATGAAAAAGGGGAACAAATGGTCAGTGCTAAACTATGCATTATGTGTGTAAAAGTCATTAAAGCGTACTGCCAATTTATCTGATCAAACAGATCTGGAGTAATGCGTCAGCAGTCTAAAAATACCTCTCTGATTTCACATGCATGTCAAACTTAGATTCAAGCAGTGGCTGTTCAAAGACATGAAATTTCCTAAAACTAAATACTTCCCTGTAGGAAAGCAGCAAGACCATTTAAAAACCATCCTCTCAGCTGTCTGCAATTACTCTGGATGAGAGGCAATTAATTGATTAAAAGAACTCAAACAATGCAGGAACAATTTAAACATTACTACAAAAGCAACAAGGTCTGTTTGTCCTGAGACATACCTACCTTTCACTTAAACACATGCACATAAAAACAAGCAAGACCTAAACCACACGGATACACAAATGCAGTAATATGATCTGAAGTGCCTGAATCTGAGGGGAAACATATATGAATTCCAACTATTCTGAGTGTGAGCAGGCAGGATTTAAGTTTGGGATACATTTCTGAATAATCATCATACCAACTATAATGTTTAAGACATTAATGTGACCTGAGACACCAGTTAGCACTTAACTCTCCTATGTACCTCACAAAGAGACAAAGCGAAATGAAACTTCCTGAGGATCAAGGTGTCCTTGACACAAACTTAATAACCACAAACTAAGGGTTGTGGTGGACACCAGAAGTAAAAAATAACGCAACATGGAGAAAAACCTAGGATTTACTGACTTACCATGAAAGCCTAATTTTGCTAATGTAAGACACACTTATCTTCACCTTGTAGCTATGCTTTTATGATTGTATTTATGTACTGTACTCTATACAGTATATTGTACCGTATGTTTATCTGAAACAGAATTTATTTCAAAATCGTGTCTAAATAACATTCATACTCCATTTACTGCACTTGTTGTCATTTTAATATTGTACACCATGTTTGGCCTATTGTTTTCCTATTGATATTTGATACTAAATAGATTTTGTATAATGTTTTATTTTTCTTTACAGGTAATTTACCTTAAAAGTAATAGAGGCTTTAGTGCAGTAGAAGCCTATGGAAACAATCGGATCTTTATGAGAAGGTTGCTGGGGCCTGTTAGAGATATTTGCCATATCTTTCTGCTGGTATGGATCGTCCTCAAATTCATCATCTGTGCCTACAATGGCTGGGACAAACGACCATGCCCAGGACATCCAGCCTTGGTCCACGTCCTCAGGACTCCCAAGCTGCATGTCTACATTTGTCCCCTGGCTTTCCATGTCCACATCGATCCCTGATGAAGAAGCAAGTCACAGAAAGTTATAATGCTAATATAAGCAGAATATTGTACTTTTTATAGCAATGAAAAAAAACTCTATGGTCAGTTCAAGTCAGTTAAAAAAAAACTTTATTTAACTATTTAAGCAATTACAAATCTACACTTCCATTACTAAAAAGATCTGGCGCACATAAGTATAATTACCAGTAATGAAAAAACTAAAACAGAGTAATCAAGGATTAGATGAAAGACTTTCCACAAAGTTTGTTTTAAGTCAAAAACAAGTTTTGAGAAAAAAATGCTTAATGGCAAGACAGGTGTTGATAATGGAAGTGACTATGCCCACTGAGGCACAATAAATCAATTTATTCATGCCTTTAGGGAGGTTTAATACCAGAAAGTTGTTTCAGCTGTCAACTTAATGCACACAACAGTAGTTTTTGCCAATCCTCCGATGTGCAGGTGTGCAACATTATTTTTGTGCCACATGAACTCTATTGGGAGAGGGAGGGGAAGTCCGTTTGAGTGGAGGCCAGAAGGTACAGCCTATAAGCCAGCATCCTGACAGAGGTGAGCTTTGACTGGGCCTAGTGAATCATTGTGGTCAGGGCTGTTTGAGATAGACCCAGCAGCACCACATCCACTTACACATTCAGCAACAGTCATATATTTGTACAGAGCCAGCAGACTGAAATGAAGGCCAAAAGGGAGGCTAGGTTATTATAATCACCAAGACAAGTTGAGCTTGGCTATGACAGCAGTGGAAGCCTGAGAAAAGTTGACTGCAGGATTGTACAAACTAAGGTAGAGGAAGTGTGGTGACTGGTCTAAATTTCTATGCCTAGACAGAGGGCAAGGGTTTGACTGAGGTATTTGCTTCTGTAAGGTGCAGGCTTATATGAGGTGAAGAGGGTAATTTAGAAAGTTAAAATAAATATGGAACAAAGACTAGAGAAAAAAGAATAAACCAAATAGAATAGGGGTTAAAGATAATCAGAAGCTAATGGCTGTCAATGGGTCAGCAGCAATGTCAGCAACAGAAAACAAGCCAAATTAAGGAAGTAAATTCTTGTTTGACCAATGAGATGTGAGTCAAAGGACTGGAGGTAAAACACATTCACTCTTGTCTGTCTCCTGTTTCTTAGCAAACAATCTGGGGTTTCATAGGTTCCCCTAATCACCATGCGCCACCCAACTCCCTGATCCCCACCTCTGAACTCATCCCATCATGTCTGTTTCCATACACACTGGGAAAAAGGAAACTGATGTCAATACATAAGAATGTGCAATCCCATTCCTTGTGGCCCTGTGTCCTCTGTGAGAAAACAATATTGTCCGTGAGGTCACAGCTTAGGAATCCCAGAGGCTAAGGCGGTGAAAATTATGACATATTTTAATAAAATCTTTCATTCTGCAGCTGGAAATCCCATGTTATAGCTTTTCAGCCACCCCCAACCTCCCTGTCCTGTCTGTCTTTGATTTCTTTTTTTTCCCTTTTCATTTTCACTCCATGAAGCCTTTGAGGTGTCATTTCAACAACTTAAGCTCTTTTCACTTCACATCACAGCCTGATGAAGCCTTCAATTGAATGGCATGGCAATCGAAATAAAAGCACAATTACCAATCAAGTGATCAAAACAGAGTAGCTTAAGGGGACTTTGAAGCATTAATCCAACACAGAGATTGACAAAATCCCCAGAGAGTGATGTGAGCAGAATGAAATATATATTGCTTTGGAGCAAACCATATAGGTGTGAAATTCAACAAAATCTACTCTTTCCTTCAAAATAAGAGCAATTAAAGACAACATGCTTCCATGACAGCTAACAATATCATTGAATGTTTATGTCCAAAACAAAGCTCAGAAGTACCACGTAATAAGATCTGCAAAGGTCAAAGATGGTTTCCTTGAGTCCAAAGTCTGTAGGCAGTGATGTATGGCCAAGCTTGGGAGGAAGTAAGTGTGCAAGTTAAACCAGAGCTGAGTGACACAGAGACAGTAGGAGAAGGATGACTGGGAAAAAAAGCAGTGCCCTCTTAGGCCAGTAGATGTCCCTCCATGTTTAAAGAGGGAAGGTAAACTGACTACCTGACCACAAACACCTACAGAATGTTCATGGGTGTCTGGACATACAGTAAGTGCATACAATATAAGCCTCTCACTAAAGTAGAAAAATGCATAACAAAGTCCAATGAATATAACATGTAATGTATAGCGGCATAGGCCTCCATATTATCACAATAATAATAGAAATTATTTAATTAAAAAGGCTATGTCATATCACAGCACTAACATAAGACAGCCATATGAGATTTAATATGGAGAGAGATGAAATGTCTAGCGTATACATGTGTGATGCAATTCCATTCAATGATCCTCCTTGGAGCTCCAACAAAGCAATCAAAAATATCTATTACCTATCATCTATAACCAGGCATCCACACACATCCTCATTTCCTGCCTCACTTCTCCAGTCTTTAGATCATAATTCATCACATACTTGTTGAAACTACAGATTTCAATGCTGTGACCAGCTGCTTCCTTCAAGAATGTAAGTCATCTACGATTTGAGCTGCAGAAATTTCAATGACTTCAGTGAACATCAGACAAACGTATAACTAGCAGTGGATTTGTGATTCAGAGGTTGCTTTGGTTAATAGCACACAAGTATCCCACACCAGGGGCGGACCGAAACAATAATTCAGCCTAGGAATTTGACTCCATCCTAAGTAACCCACATGCTAACCATCACACCACATACTTTGCAGGTGGACCCTCTTTATTGATTTTATAAATCAGATGACAGCGTTTGTAGAAGTTTGGAGAAATGTATCTACGTTGGAAAACACAAAAATATAAAAAATGAATAAATTATTAACAATTAACAAAAGAATTATGTTCAGACATTTTAAAAACTTTTTTAAGAAAAAAGTTAAACTCTTCACAGACTCTTCATTAAAGATGGATGATTACTCTTTTATTCAGGGCCACAAGCCAAGGCAAACCACAATAAACTCATGTTCAAAGACATGACAAGTAGTAGCAGCACTGTGGTGTCAGCATGTATACAGACGTGCCCGCGAGCCACAGGAGTTAAGTGAGGCAGCTGCCATACACAGGTGAGATAAGAGTGGTGCTTGATACAAAAGGTCTGTCATCCCAATCTTACTGGTTCTATCATCACAGTCAGGTTGACTTTACATCCAAAATGACACTCAGGCCACTGGGAAATGACCCCTTCCTCCTGACAGGCTCCTGACCTGGCTGTCCACCACAGCCCTACAGCCATCTATTGGTGCTTTTCATTAATGAGACATTGGCTCTTACCAAAGAGAGAACGATTCAAACAAGAACATGCAGCCACAGTGAATCATGGGAACATAAACACATTACAATTATTATTCCCCTTTGTTAATTGGCAAGGAGAAAAACTCACATGGGGGAAAAATTAATATTCACTTGTGTTCGAGAAAGTACCGTTTACAATTGAAGGTCATGGCTTATTAATACAGCGTAGAGTGGATCCAGACTGATTCCATTATTCTTGCTTCAATCTTTTGTCCATATATTCACACGCCCACACACATTCACACACACTAGCATGACCCAATAAATATGATTAGGAGCCAGGGTAAAGTAAAAACAGACATGTAATTTGTATACAAACACATCTGTACAGGAATGGAACCAGAATACACAACATATTGTAGAATCACTGCAACAAACCTATGGGAAATGAAATTCATGTTGTGAAATGCTATGTATCCTGCTAGAATCTTGTTACAACTATCTTTTGACAATGACTGTTTCCTACAGACTACAACAGACCAAAAATAAATATGCATGTATGCCAATTCAGTCACTGTAAATTACAACAGTCAAGAATTTGTAGCACTGTGAACCTATTTTTGGTAAGGAAATATGTTTACCACTTAAAAAAGACATATTATACTGCATGTTCTTACTATAAATAAGCTATATAAATCAGCTGAGCTGTGATTCTGCAACCATTATCCAATGAATCTAGGTTTATTACTAAAATCTGAAATAAATACACTGAAAACCATGTTTGTGGCCAAGCAAAATCCCGTCCCAACCCTCTCCCCAACAAACATACACACAGACACACACCCTTTGGCTTTTTCACTCTGTCGATTTCTTCCAACATAACAAGATCTGGAAGCTGGTCCCTTCTTGTATATTTTTGTGATGGAATATTAATTCATTCTTAGAGACTGCACATAGCAGTAGCATGACATTGACTCTTACATCTGGCATGGAACACTGATGTGGAAGCTGTGCCAATTTGCAGTAAAGGTTCCCGGCCAACAAGGAGCAAGTTAGAGGCAGTGAGCAAATGGGCTGTTTTCTTGCTACCCCTCTGCCCACCACTTCCCCTCTACCATAATCTGGTGCGGCAGAGGTTTATTTGGCCCAGCAGAACCTGGGATTTGTTCCTCTTCTATTTGGCTGTGATGAGGATGAGGATTTGGAGAGTAACAATATGAGGAAAATGTAAGGTTTTTTTAAAGGGGGTGAACAGCAGGCTATAATGTGTGTGTGTTTGTATGGCTTTACTTGTGCACAAACGGTCCAGGTGACTGAGTATACAGTGTGCCTGTATGAGGTATGTTTCTGAGAGAGGCCAGCTCCATATGTGTTTTGCTCAGCTCCTGGACATGTGGCGTGTGATTTCCTGTGGTGCTGGAGTCAGAAATATAGAGACAGGCCTGTGTTTGATTCATCCTTATTTCTTTCCTTCATCCTCCTCTATTCTGCCTCTATCCACATGGAGAGGATCAGACCTGACGACAGTCTGTGTTGAGTTACACGCTCTGGCTTTTGTTTGTGGAAAAAACAGGAGGAGCCCACGCCATGGTCAAAGTGATGTTAAATTTCCCATTTAGGAACAAAAGCAGCATATGGACAGACATAGCCCCTGAACACAACATGCAACATGCAGAGCGACATGAGCTGAGTCAGAAAAATGTCAAAGCTTTGCGGACAGTCTCATGCCTCATTAACCACTTGAGAGCACTCTATGAGAAATATGACTGCTGTAGGAGTCATATTAAGACACAAACTCACCATACATTCACTCAGGCCACAATAAATAATGTTCAAGTTAATTTTGTTAGCACAGAATGATGTCAATAGAACAAACACAACAATCACAGTTCTTCAGCTGTTTGTGTTCATGATTGGTTCAGTTAGACATAACATGTACATCTACAGAGCAGTACTAAGGAGAACTCAACAGCAAAACAAAAAGTGCCTCAGAAATAAAACAGAGACAAACTAATCTAATCTCCACCAACTCACCAGGTACACTTCCTCCAGACTCTCTGACTTGACCACTGCCCTCTTCTCCCTCACCCTCTCTGTGTCCTCCCATCTCCCCATAGTAGAGAGCAATAATCAGCTGTAAAATGTGGATAAACATTGGCAGCTGTTGATCAGTAAGAGACAACTTCAGGCTCTCCACCATGGTCTGGATCTGCAGAAACATAGAAAAGAGAAGCATAAAGATGGTTTCCATTGCTAATGTTATTTATTATTATTATTATTATATTATTATTATATGTTTGGACGTAAATTGTTAGATTATTTAAGACTGAAATTTTGTTTTTTGCAAAAGACAACACTTGTTAAACATTATATTGTGATAAATTGGTCTTTCGTTACATTGCTGTATTGGGGGATGTTATATTATGATACGTAATAATGAATAATTGTCAAGCCCTATGATAAAATATAATACCCACAAACACAAATCACAGACAGCCACAGTAGACTGCCTGAACCTAAAAGTGAAGCCCATTATTTTAAAAGATAAAAATACAACAGTGAAACTTTATGTTGTTTTTTTTCCATCAGCATTTAAATGTTATTTACATAAACAAACACAATGAAAGAATGAAAAACATCTGTGATGACTGTTAAGTGAAAAAAATTGATTTTGTTTAAAATAAATTTAAATTAAATTAAGCTCATTTTAGATTGATTTTCAACAGTGGTGAAGCATTTCCGAATGATTAGCTAGGTTTTGAACAAACACTGATAAATTCATGTAAGAGAGGAAGTGCATAAAGTATTGGTTAGATTGTAATTTTTCATTCATGTAACATCTTTATCTCTTTAGAAATTTGATTTACAGATATATAAGCTATTTACTGGAGATACAGTACATCAGTGGCACACCACTATTTGTAGTATTGGATTGTAATTTCATGAAGAGGATAAAACATTCCTATAAGAGAGAGCTGTACTGTCAATATGTCACTGTTTAGAACAATTGACTGAAATTATATCATATCTTGTAATCAATTTGAGAATGGCTTTCCTTGAAAAGTAAGTCATTAAACTTCTACATGAAACTTATGGTTCTAAAATTTGAAGCTACTCACTTTGATAACAGATGGGATCTTGGAATTAATGTTGTCGTAGGTAAAATGAAGGCGTGTTCTGAAGGAGCATTTGTACAGCAGTGGGTCCTGGTAAAACTCGATCTTGCCACTAGCATTTCTTTTGTCTAAACAGACAGTACAGTCTGAAAAATTGATCAATTTCCGAAGGACCAGCTCTGGTGCTGCAGAGAAAAACAAAAAGAAAACAAATGTAGATCATTTAACATAAAATACATCAGAGGTTGACCCTCCATGATGAACACATACCATGTCAAAATTCATTGTCATTTTGCACAAACGAACCAACAATAACAGAGTGCAGCCTTTGACAAGGCTGCATGACTCATTTATGTTGGCCTCTCCAGTGTTCTCAGCTCCAATGTCCAGCTGACAGTTCTTTCAACAGCTTAACTGAAGCTGTATGTGCAGGAGGGTAAGTGATATACTTCTCCTACTTGTAAATAAGCTGTAATGAAGACACTTCATCTTGCAATGGGATCACAACAGTCTAGATGCTCATCACTATGTTGACATTCCACCAACTAGTGCTTAGTGGTCATTACTATATTTCATTGAGTCTAGGTGCCAAAATCTGTCCAGAGACAGAAAGGAACATAGAAAGACAGAGAGAGGGCCTGTGTTACATTCATTTCCTCCCTTCTTTGTGTGCAAATGAGTGAGTGAGATGATCCCACATCAGATCCCCCACTCTGACTCAATCAACCCTGACAAACTGATAACAGAACATTATTCTGGGAATTATCTGATTTTCTAAAACCTGCCAGTAACTATTATTATAGGCACAACTTGCCTCACATATTGGAATTGCCCCCCTCTCCTCAGAGATAACAATGACTGAAAATGACCACTGCAAGAGACTTTGTTGATATAGGCTTGTGAGAGTGTATTATGAGGGCAGTTCAAGTTTAGAACTGTATTTCTCTGCCAGTAACCTCAGAAACATGGGAGTTTCAGCCAAATGAAAGCTTTAAGTGCACTGTGTAAAAATAAAAACAGTAAGTAAATAATTATTCTAATTAATCCTAATTTTTCTTTGATTTCAATATATGTACTGTATATATGTAATATATATGGGACAAAATGCCCCATAAGGATTAACAGAGTCTCTGCATTTCAGGTTACAGAGACTGACTCTGATTATCTAAAGAAGATCACATAAGAAAGAGGGATAGACTGAATAAGAAGTCTCTTTACACTGATCTTGGGTCATGTTTGAGTTTTGTTGATGATTTCATCTCTGTGAAGCCCCAAACTTGAGTGACTAATGTCTGTGCCTGTCAGGGAGCAAACACTTGCTAGCCAACCAGCTAAAAATAACAGATTGATGTCTCGTTAACTCTTAGAGTGCAGATGAATACATCAGTCTGTGCTTTAAGCTGAATGCTTAGTTTAGCTAGTTGTGCTTAACTGCTACTTACAGTCCACACACAGTATGTGTAATGTTGATATTCTCAAAAAAAGCACATTTTTTACTGCAATTGTGTTGCACAGTTTCAGGCCTAATGATACAGATTGTAGTTGTCATTGGTCACTTTGGCTTTATAAATAGGAAATGACCTTAATTTGAATTAACTGCACAATTACTGTAGTATTTAGATTCTTGTCTTAGTGAATTTAGTGCTCACCAGTGATGTCCATGAAGGCCCTCTCCCACATATCGTCCACAGTGTAGCACTCTGCTGATGTGATGTTGACCGACAGCACGATGTCATCTTCAACATACTTCAGGATCAGGTTGTTAACCACAACATTCAAGTTGTTCACCACACGTCTGATGAGACTCTGCACGTAACCTACAAACAAATATACATGGGAACCATGTTAAAACTGAACAATAAGTCCACATAAAATAGTTTCTATAAAAACATAACACTAATGTATAACATTGAACAAGGGATGACATGATGCAGAACTTATGTATAATAAGAGTGCATCAGGTGTACCCAACTGCCAACTGAATTATCAGGACACATTAATGTAGTGCTGACACACTGTAAAATAATAAATTCCAGACCTGCATTCTTAAAAAGTACCACAGACCCATGCCATCCTCATGGGCACATAAATTAGAGGAGGTCCTGACATGTTATTTTTCGCCCAAAACTCTCCCTTGGACCTGTGCAGTTAAAGGAGCTAAATAACCATATGAAAACATTTTTACTCCTCACTCCGCCTGAGCAGCGCTACAAATCCTGGGTGAATTTATGATTCTCTGAAGAGCTATACACTCACAAGTAAAGTCAAGTTTAACCCAAAACTATGCATATGTTGATTCAAACATATCACCCCTAAGTCTGTTAACCACTGAGGAGCCTTAACATTTGTAATTTTCATGGCATGAGCAGAGCGCACAGATGTGTACAAATTACTAGATATTATATGTTTACAGTAGATAGTTATTAAGGGACAAATGAAACTGCCATGATATGTCAGTTATGGATGATATAAAAGAAACACAGATTTTGCTATTAATGAGGGGACAAAAAAGCAACAAAATTTTAAGTGTTTTTAATTTATGTGAAAAACACTCTGAATTTTACAGTTTAATGACTGTTAATAATATGTCATCACTTTCAAAATATCAATGCATTTAGGATATGAAAAAAACAGCAAAGGAATTAGAATTCTAGCTGTGATGATGATTTGCAAAAATGTAAACCAAGACAGACTAGAGAATGATGAAATAGATTTTATGGTTAAAATGAAAAGTAGAAGGGCAGTGGGTTTTGTGGTAAAGCTGCAAATGGATGTAGTAACCAAGAGAAAGAGCATTTCGATAGCTTGGGTTACAGCAGGGCTGTGGGGGCCATCCTGCAGTGTTACCAGTACCTCCTGTGGCCAAAGTGACGCCCAGAAACAGAAGCTTTGCAGGAAAAACATACATGGTTAGGTTATTACTCAACAAAGTAAGAGAGAACTTAAAATATTGTAGACAGGGGAGTTTCAACCATAAAATATGAAAATATACAGCAATAAATTCTCCTAACCACAGGACCAATGGCATTATTCATTCCTCCCATGTACTGTTAAACACAGTCACTACAACTTAAAACATAAAAACCTTTAAAGCTTTTCCCTTATTTTCCAAACTAAATGTTTGTCTTCCTGAATCTACATGCCTGGTCCAGGGCATAACAGAACCGATAATTAGGCTGTACTAAATTGCTCTGTTGATGAAAATATTACATGAATTGGTTAACTGTTTGGCCTCTTGCACATATGCCTGACTATGCATTAGCATAATCCAATTCACAAAACTGTCATGAATTTGCCGCCTGACCAAACAGAGTGGCATTAAGAGAGAATGACATAATTAATCTCAACTCATAAACGCAATGCCTGTTCATGACATCTGCAGAAGGACATGCATGCGCGCATGTATCTATGCATGTGTTTGTATGTGTTGGAGTGGGTGCCTGGTTGCTTTCTTGCATGCATGAATGTGGCTATGTGCGTGTGTGTGCCTTTAGATCTGGGGTCACTAAGAAAGCTGCTGTCGCACCTGCAGCCTGGGCAATAAAAGCAGCACTTTACCCCCTGCTATTCTCCTCTCTGGATCTAATTTGTCCAAGCTAGGAAGGCTTTCTCTCTCTGTGGCACTCTCTTACACTTGCTATACCTATTTTTGCCTTGCACCAAATCCAGAACCCAAATCCGTCTCTTTGCGAGTCATCGAACTACTCTGAACTTCTGTAAACAATTGACACAGCCAACACCTGTGCTGTGGCCTACAGGGAAGGAGCCCATTTAAAACTGCTCAACCATAAAATGACTGGAAAAAACAGCTCCTTTATATGATCTCAGAACAGGCCAAGTACTCTCTTTTGTGCAATACAGGAAAGAAACACTATAGTGTCCATGCTCTCAATTTTTCATGTGTATGGAAAGTATTAGCAGCTATTAGAGTTGCCAGTTATTAGACATTAAGGGAGAGACAGACAAGTTCATCAGACAATAGATACACTGTATACTGGTCCTTTGGTCTCATTCTGAAATGTAACTTACATAGAATAGCTAGTGTGGGATGTCAGATGGACCTCCAAAGTGTAGAGAATACAGACGTTCATATGTCACTCTATAAATCTCACTGTTCTAGTTTTTAAATCTTTTAAAATCTTTAATAGATAAACTATACATATACAGAGCCCAGCAATGCATGGTACAGCAGGTCTCCAAAGCAGAAGACGTTCTAGCTAGAGAAAGCTGGAATGAGAAAGTCTCAGTCACAAAATAATATATTCTCTACGTATAAGTAGCATTTTCCACTAATGCTAGAACAGCTGCTGCATTCAGTTTTGGAGCAAAGGTCACTGTACAAGGAAATTAGTAGCACTGGCCCATAGATTTATCTCGGGAGTGGGTTTGCTTTTCAGTTTATGCAAATCTCAGTCTTCTAAAATCACACACATACTGTATTAATCATGTGCATATGTGCACAACTTCTGGACACAGAGACACATACATTGAGATGTATGCATTTTATATTTATATTTTCAATCTGGAAAAACAGATATAATAATTCCTAAATGCTCCGCTAACATTTGCGGAATAGGTGGATATTAAAAACATAGGTGATAAATTGTACACAAATAAATTAAAGACATCTATGGCACCCATTCATGTTTTGTTTAAAAATGTAGCACTTACATGACAATAAACAATTAGCATGAAATATCCAATAACTCTCAGATGAGACATGTCTCTTCCAACTGGCAACATTTTGAGAGCTCAGCTTGAAAACTGCTTTGATCCTACACTAACTGGTATCAGGTTAAACTTAGACTCGAAGTGAGGTTGCCATCATTACATTTTTTTTGAACTTCTGTGAAACAATGCTTGGTTTCATCACTGTGATGAGGGCCGCAATCTCTGAAACAGAAAAATATACTGCACAAAAACAGTGGCCATTGGACCCCCACAAAGCAGCAGTAAACATAATGACTCCCTGAATCGCTTAAGGTGGAAGCACTTGGTTTTTGGTCTTTGTGAGGCTACCAATCCAATGACATAAGAATTAACTTCTTTATTTTCCACCACAGGGAGTACAGAGAGAATAAATTCAGTCAGTATGTAAGGGCTTAGAGCCAAATGAGTGGATAATTGCTGGTGGCTTGCTTTTTACTGTTGGCTGTGTTTTAATTTGGCTGTTTTGAAGGGGAGGGGACCAGATGCAAAACAGTGGTTTGTCAACCTAGATGCTGACAATGAAGTTAGACTGCCCATTTCCTAGTGATGGTATCTGACATTCTTTTCCATTCTAATTAACTGTCCCACTTCAAGCATGTGCAGTCCAAACGCAGTCCAAACAGTGACAGATTTTTGGACTGGATGCAGACGCCTGTGAACATTTACATCACGGTTACCTGAGTGGAAAATTAATTGGCTTCAAGATGTAACTAACTGAGGCTGTTTTTACCAATCCCAAGAGGTTAATAACAATGTTTGGGTTTTGTAGTATTGTATTGTAAGTATTGTATTACCAGTTTTCTCCTTTTATGAACATGAAATCAAGGAAAAATATTAATATTCAGAAAATGTATCAAAGCAAATATTAAAAACTTCCTGAATTTGCCCCTTGAATGACCACACAAACAAAAACAGACATGGGTAAAAACATAAAACTTGAATGTGCTTTTCAGAAAGAGACTGGACTGTAGACAACTCAACAACGTTAGTCAAGTCTGCTACTATAAAATGCAGTGCTGTGTCCTCACACTTAACTACATTAAATACTCCTGACAGGTTTGTTTTGTATCTTATTCTAAGCAAAATATCCTCTGTCTGACTCATAGCAGGTTAGCTTTACTTCATCTACCTTTTAACCTCTACAGGCTGGAATTACAGCATTCATCTGCTTCCACACTGTTATTGAGGTGCTGCAACCTCTGACCCCAGAGTTGTCTTTATAGCCTATAATGGGTTGAAACAAGGTCCACTGGTGGAGCAGTGTGAGGTGTGCACACAAATTAACAAGGATACACTAAACACACACACGCACACACACACACACACACACACACACCTCAGACGTCTGTTGGAGGCAGGTCCAAAGGGAGATGCTGGGGTGTGAGGCACCCTGCTTTAACAGCTGGGGAGAGATATTATCTCATGTCAAGCCTGGAAATTGAGCCTCCCCAGATACAACCAGATAGGAGGAAAGGTTCATGCATTCATGCATAATAGTACTCTGGGAGTGAGCCTTAAGGTTGGGTCCTGGTGAACTAGATCTTTAAGCACAAACCCCTAACCTATCTAATTAATTCTCTCTCTAAACGCCACAAATTATTTCAATATTTACATTATTTTCCTCTTTGTTTTGTTATCTCTTGATTCATTATATTTTAGTTTCAAAATAGTCCCTTAGGTTACTACATATCATTTTTTGAACACTTTAACATTACTGAAGTTGTGCATCCTTTTACACTTCTACATACAATTGTCTGTGCCAACATGAATTTGTGTATTTAGTAGCAATTATTAGCTCCATGTATGACTGTTTCATTCTCAAAGAAAGCTACAAATTGACAACAAAAAGAGGTCATAAATATTTCTAAAAGGTCGTTATCCAGCACTCAAGCTCTTCTCTGTGAGGTGTTGTAAAGTGCTGGGCTAAGGCAGGCATGGAATCCACGGCCCTGTAGGAGGCATGTGGTCAAGTGGCCTTGTTGATAAGAGCCATCACTATGTGATTTATCAGAGACACATCCCCCATGCTCTCTCTGGTTGATTTATACTACCAAAAAATGCTGTGCTACACAGATCATTCCAAAAAAAATACTGAAAGCAAGTACTACTTACATTTGAGACCCTGACACTGACCTATGCAGGCTGCTAACAAGCTAAGAATCTAGTTAAATTGTTTTGCCATTGGCCCACCTTAGAGGTTAACGCAAAACTAAGAATTCTCAGTGGTGTGAGTGGGCCCTAAATGCAGTCTCACTTCATGAACCCTGTCCTCCCCCACCAAGGCCGAGACTGCCCAGGTGGTCATTCTATGTAGAGTAGCCTCAGTGGCCCCAGGGCCATCATTTACCTGGGGGTAGGTCTGGGTCACTGGGGGCAGCCTGCTGTAGACGGCGAGGTTTAGCCACAGCCTTGGAGCTGTCTGAGGCACTGCGACTGGTGGAGCTAGAGCCACTCTCATGGTCATCCTAATGAGAACAAAAACAGGTGCATTAGAGGATAGTGAAGTTCTATAAAAAATTCTTCAAATTCAAATTTAATTTTTTATGTATTGAAGTTATCTTTGGAATAATCAAGTTCAATTCAGGATAATCGCACTGTCTGTCTAATCTTCACACACGTCTTACAGCGTATGAATTTATTATCAAACACGTAAAATGTAGCTAAGTATATCAGTGTAATTTAACTGTAGACTTTATCCTTTCCTGAAAGTAGATAAATCAATTGTGAATACCGATTATATAAGCTGATGTGATTAGGGATCTTCAACCATATTACCCACCCAACAAACACACACCCCAAGCTGCCCCACTAACCTTGCTCCCACACCATTAACCAACCATCTCCAAGAGTTCTACAAATAAACCCCTGTTCTTGGATGAGAAGGCCAAAAGACTCTCCTCCACAACAGCACATCACCTGCACTTATGCACTCAGAGCCCATCAGCTCCTTAAGCCCAGGAATGTAATTCCACCAAGATCTGTGTGTGTGTGTGTGTGTGTGTGTGTGTGTGTAGGAATGACGATTAAATGGACTTCCCCTTCAGAGATGAACCTAGAGATAAACAAAATGGCCAAGGCTCTGGATGAGGAGGTTATTTATTGGTTCAGCTTGTAGAGATCCTCAGCCTGGTGGGTGCTCTGTGACATGAGGTGCAATTAAAACAACAGGGACATGGAAAAAACCCTAGTGGGACAATGAGCATGTGGTGAAACAACTGACTGCCAAGGACTTTTACTAGGGCTATGTACACATTAATATGTTTTTATTCTAAAATAGTGGGTTTTTAAAAAAAAAAAAAAACAGGGTTTAGCTCATATCAGAAACAATATCTCTCATTACTAATGATGGAGTATGACTAATATGTCCCAACTGCGTCAATGCACCAATTTTTGCAAGTCTCAGTTTTCGTCCATACAGTTTAACACAAGTTTAACACTCTTTTAACAAAAGAGTTTTAACACTTGTCTCAGCATTAAGGACTTAAAACTCCAATGGAATGTGGAAGTCAGGCATAAATATAACAAAACCTAAGATGTGACCTACCCCAACTTTACTGTAAAAATACAAGTTCATTTTTAAATGCACAAATTAGTTCCAATGTTTTTTGTGCTGACACTCCTAAAGCTTAAAGATCCCCCAATATGACTACAACAGTAGACTGAATATGCTGCTACATATTTGACTTCATTGCTTACACCCACACCAGCTGTTTTTTTTTTTTTATAACAATTTATTCTGCACAATGCAAAGAATTTCTATCTATATCTGCTGCGGCATGAGTATGCAAAAGATTAGGTGACTTTCACTACATGTCTTGCTCATCATGTTCCCAAGTTTTTTTAAAGGCTAAATGGGACAAAAAACAGAATATAGTGAGAATTACAAAAACATCTTTAACCACAAATTTGCAAAGGTTAAAGAAACATTCCATGCCAAAATCAAAGCACAAAAAACTATGGCTTCTATAGCTTAAGTTTTACTCTTCGATGTCTGCAAAGTACTGAAGAACTACCACATGTACATATGCAGAGTAAACATAAACCTCAAACACAGAGTTGTAGGGAATAATGAAAAACAGAAAAGAGAAAACTCTTCCATAAAAGGTAAAAATAAAAGAACCCAAATGTATTAGCGCCACTCTAAAAATAGAGTAGTCAAGTTAAAGGGACAGAGTTCAGTGTGTAAACGTAGAGCATGGCATTGATTAGGGGTTATTGTAATGTTTTCACAGTCAGCCTGAGCTGTAAGTTGGTAAGACAATTCAAAGAAACAGGCAATCACATATGTCTGGCATTTAAATGGGGGATCAATGTGGCAGAATTGCAAAAGTCACCCCTTTTACTGACACTGAGGTTAAAACCAAACATATTTGGCTACTCCTGAACACACATTTCATTTACCCAAAAAAAATATTAGCAAATTAAAACCAAGAACCAGACTTCAAGCAAAATCCATGCTGTACATATTGCCCATGAATATACCCTGTATAAGTTAACATGTGCCCTCTGGCTCTGACACTGTTAAGTTACAATAAGCCCCTCTCTTTTTTGCGTGGTTACATAATAAAGACTGGGTTTAAAACATACTTTGCATAATTTGAGCTGTGGACACACTGACAAAGAAGCAAGCAAGTAAACTGCAACTGCCAGAAGAGAAGAACAGAAGAAGAGAGACAGAAATATTAGGACTTCACTTCAGTAAGGTCTTCTGTGGCGGAGCTGCATTATTCAAGTCGTTTTTCCCGATGAGTGGGTTGTGGGAATTGGGAATCAGGAGAGAAAGAATAATAAATACTTCATTAGGGTTCTAGATAATACAGACAGGAAAACAATAAGATGTGAATTTGTTGCCCATTATTCACACTTAATTTGTTCAAAATAACTTCAAAAGATGAATCTCATATATAAAGTACACAAAACATGTGAAAACATAAAAATAAACAATAAAAAGAGAAAGAAACTGCATTTAATATCAGGCAAATTCATAATGTTCACATATTATATATATGGTGTTACTATATCACTCAATCTAACTTAAACATAATAAAAACAGTCCCTCTCCTCTGTAGACTCTCATATCTATACCTTAAGGAATTCCTAGGCCTGCAGGCCAAGACTACATTTCAACAGTTGAACAACTCAACCTGCCACTAAAGCACAAGTTTGCCAAATTTGGAAATAGTGCAATTAAGCATTCAATGTCAGTGTGGGCAATGAGCAATCCTCTAGAGGCAAAAAAATGCCTTTTCAGAAGGAAGCCCTAGGACAAATGAAGCCTGTCTCAGCTGCTGCCGGGTAAACTGATCCCTTCAATGCCAGACTAGGGTGCTGAACGGGGAGAAAGGAATGAAGGGATAGAGAAGGAGAGGAAGACAAAAGGACTGGGGTGAGAGGGTTCTTTTCCTGCAGGCATGTAAACTCAGCTGTTGACTAAAGTTGACGGTAGCAAAAAAGGAAAGAGAGAAACAAAGATACAAGTAGGAAAACAATAATGAGACCAGAAGAGAGGCACAGAAAAAAAGCATGTTGTGGCAATGTGAATGACAGGTTGGGAGGACCTCCTGCTTAGAGTGTAAGTGGGCACCCATGGAGGGTTAGGGCACAGGAAAGCCAGATCTGACCTCTGTCCCCCTACACGTCTGGCTACGTCGGGGACCAGTCCTAGTGTGTTGAGCCTGTCTGGAGGGCCAACCCACATCTGAACATCTGAGCTGCTCAATACATCAGCTGAACCACCACTACCACCTCAGGCGACTAGAAACTGCACCTCTGCTAATACTGTCACAATTTTACAAAAACAAACTAGCAATAACTGACAGACACAAAACACCAGGAAAACCTTAACCCCCACTGGCAGAGTAATTCATATGTAAACTGTGATGTGAAAGGCAAAACGCTTTAATAAATGAATTAAAGTGTACAGGTCACTGCAAGCAGAAATGTGAACAGTGTGGTGTGAGGACATACCAATAGATACATAAGTTTCTGGCAACAAGTTTGACCCAATTCAAAAATAAACAGAACATTTTTTAGATAACTAAAAACTTTTTACTGACCATTGCCAAGTGGAGAAGAAAAACAGAACGACAGTCTTCTTTTTGTTTCGGAAGAATACCATACCTAATGCCTGCAACTGCCTGACCTTTGAAACCTAAACATTTTTAAAGACACTCAATTGCACAGAGTCTCAACAGATTAATGGGAGCGTGCACACAATCAGTGCTGAATAAACCCTTCTTGTTATTGTTGTTTTTCCCTCTGCAGGTTACTGGCAAACTCATATAGACATTGAAGTAGCAGGACTGCAGACTAGAGGCCAGGCAGTGGAGGGCAAATACCTACAGAGTGGAAAAATATATGGAGATAATCCAACAGCTTCTTATCTTAGACAGACCGACTGTCATGTATCCCCATATTTTACTTTCCTTTTGACTGAACAGAAAACTTCAACATCATCAACAACTTATATCTATGTTTCCTCCATCATTTTGCTCTTAATTTTGTTCCTTCAGTTGTCCTCATTGCTTCTATCATCATTATTTAACCTATGAACCTTTCCATACAGTTGAGTGTAGTTAATGATGCAGTGCTAAAGCAAAGCAGACTATTTTTTGTGCGCATTTCTTCATTTTCTTTCATACATTTTTGGTCACTAATAACATAAAGAAATAATATATCAATCGATCTGACTCGGTGTGCTATTACTTTTCTCTTGCAGATTTGAGTTTTTCGCGATGTAAGAAATTTCCTATTGAGAATGCAAGGGTTTCAAACATCTAGTGCTTTGGCATACTTTCAGTTAGAGATGCCATTCAAATTTTGAAATGTACACAAATTTTTGAACTTTTTATTCAGCTTTTCAATACATTCATACTTTTTCCTTAATCAGAGTTTTAAGTTTCATCAGGTTTTTGGACTTCAGAATATATTAGTGTGCATTGTGAGGCTTTAGAGTGGGTGATGTCACGAGTGAAGGGGACCAGAAAAAAAAAAAGGTAAAACTTTCACAAACAACTCGCTGTGCATCATACATTAAAAATTTATCAAAATGTAGGAAATTTTACGATGTAACTTTGGAAGCTAAGGGACACATACTTTAGGCTCAGAAAGGTTCAGAGTGACAGAAACACCAGTTAGTCTCCCATTAAGACTCTATTGTAGCAGCTCTTGAAACTGGTGCAAAAACTCAGACTGAACCACATTTCTTGCTCCTGTGGCCACATTTTTAATGATATCCACACAAATTTATACCATGTCATTCAAAAAGTTCTCAGGATGCACACAATGTTTGTTTTCATTTTACTGTGAGTTGTTCAGACAGTACATCAGGGGTGTTTTCTCTATATTTTTAATTTAACTGTCACTCAGCAGGTGCCACACACACACACATATATATATAAACACACCTGGTTCACATCAACTAATTAAGGTGAACAGAAAAAAATTTTAAAGGTTCATTCCACCCAAATGTTAGTGTGCTTACATTTTTAAAGATTTAATCCACAAAAATTTAATCCAAGTTCTGATTCAACACACACACACCTGATTCGCATCAGCTAATTAAGGTGAACAGAAGAAAGGTTTTAAAGGTACATTTCACCGAAAATATTAGTGTCTCAATACTTACTCCACACAAAAAATACAACTTTTTCTCAGTACTCAATATTTTCAAGGTTCATTCCACCCAAACATTAGTGTGCTTACACTTTTAAAGGTTTATTCCACAAAACTAAAAGTTTTGATTAAACAGCATTCTATTTGAGAATGAACGGTACGAGATGAAATTAATTCATCACAGCATTGTAGTGTCATAGGATCATAGTATCATAGTATCATAGCATTGCAGTATCATAGCATCATAGTATCATAGACTGCACATAGCACACTGCATCACTCTTTCGCGATTTCCCGCAGGGGAATTCAGTTTGTTATTATCATCATGTTCATCCCTCGAGGCTTTCTCCACCCATCTATAACCAGGTAGTCAGAAGCTTGTTTTAACAGCGATGACCCTCGTTCTCATTAGAATGGCTTCCAGCTGGCACCAAGAGTAATGACACAAGAGAAGTGGCTCAGTGTTTCAAACACAGAGTCATGGTTTGGGATAGTTCCAGTAATGTCAGATGGTATGCAGCCACCGCTTTTACACTTAAGCTGCTCAGCCCACTGATGACGACCCCACTGGAATGTAAGCTGAGGAAAATAGAGCTCATCGCATTTGACACAAATGACCTTTTCTTTAATGTCCCCCAGCTTCAGGCACATCCATCAGCTGAACAAAAAATTAGCTGCTAATGGGTTTTTAATGAAACTGTAACAAATGTAGAAACCCATTACACCATGATTAAAGACAGGGGTTTCATTTTCCTCTCAAATGGAGGTAGACTAAAGAAAGCTGATGCCATAAAGAGCTGTTTCACACACAACCCATAAGGTATTTACTTTATTCTCTGTCTTGTAAACAAACACACATACATACACTAAAAAAATCTTGAATAGAGCATCACACACTAATAGTTGTAGAATATAAACTGTCTGACACAGCCTAAATAATGACCCATACTACACTGCAGCTGGGATCCATGGCAGACTGGAGGGATTAAAAGGACAAAATTAACCCAGATGACTATCGCATTGTGTGACATTCTGAATAATTATCTCAATGAAAACAGTTCATTACAAAAATGTGGTCTTTCTCTCTCCCTCTCTCTCTCCCTCTATCAATGTATCTTACTCTCACTCTCTCTTAAATCAACAACTGTGCAAGAAAGTTCCCATTAACAAGTGTGTACTGCATTACTGAAGTTTACAATCTTGAAATCAAAAAGCATTACCGAGAACTGGTGAAATTTTAAGCATACATTTTCCAATCAGTGACACTAGTCTGCCCATGCAAACTAAAATACTGCCCTCACATTTTCAAAATGAAATAGATAGAAATCCAAAACAGGATTATCTTATTTCACCTTCACACACATATAGAGTAGTTTGTGATTTTCAAATTTTAAATATCTGTAATTACAAAAACCACAACAAAGAATATACAAGCTCTTGGGATTTCTTTACATTTATATTAAAACAAGATCTGTTTCATCCAAACAATGACGCCAATATGTTAATTTTCCAAGCAAGGACATGGAAAGGATTTTCATGCATTCTGCCAAAAGAAGAGAACAATTACAAAACTATTTCACTCTAAGGAGAGAGAGGAATCACAACGACAGCACTAGTGATGTCATGCTGGTGTTCTGTGCCAAGAATGCCTCTACTGTACCCAAGTCAAACTGGCTGTGTTAAATATCTGCCTCCAGCATGCCCAGAATAACAACAAACAGAGATCTCTGTTACAAACCAGACCCACGGGGAGCAATATAAGGACTTCTGACTTCTACCATATTTTATTTGGACATCTTGTTCAACCATTGTCCTTGCATTATCCTCACCAGGTATGTTACAAATGGCTACAGTTGTGGTGCATCTCTTTTACTGAGGCACAGCAAAGATAAGTAAACCACCACACAGTAACAAAAACTCAACTGTAAAGGGCTTTGTGCCCTCCTAGAACCTCTTTATCGTTATACAGCTGTGTCCAAGACTGTTAAGTCACAGTAACTTCAATCCCAAGATTAATTAAAAGCCAAGAAACAGTAATGCAGACAGGCAAATGACGGGACCTGATGTAGGTGCCGTGATGGAATTTGGAACCTGGCTGAACAGTCAGATCACTGTTGCTGTCTCCATTTTCTTTTTATTGGCACCCATACACATTCTGCCCAGTGACCTCTTGATATTAACATACTCTGTTCATGTTGGTCCCTGCTTAGGCACTTTTAGTATTATTGCACTTGACATACCCAAATGTTGCCTCACTGGTGAAAAAAAGAAAGTATAAAAGAAAGAGACAGGTAAAGAAAATGAAAGATAGCAATGAGAAAAAAGTGGAAAAACAGTGAGGGTGACAACTGTTAAGATAACAAAAAGCCAAGACACAAAATAAAAAAAAGAGACAACAGGACAGTGGAGGAAAAATCAAACGAGAGAATGGGAAAGTGGGAGGAATTGTTCCTGATTTAGATCAGAGGGGTTCTGGCCCTTCAGATGTCTCCATCAGCAAACCACAAGCCTGGGCTGAGCATGTGAGGCATGCTGCTTACACTGGCACAGCTACCCCCTAATGCTAATAACTGCAATGTGTTAGCTACAATAAAACATTCCACACAGAACCTGAATACACACACACGTACAAAAAGACACGCATACTCTCAAATCAAGTCACATAAGACATGTAGTATGTGGGGGAATTCCCAAACACTGAGATGGCGTTCAATGTGGCTAGCTGATTTTTAATCGGCACACTGGGTAACTCATACCATCATGACAATAAATAAATAATACTATTGTTAATAAAATGAGAAAGAAAATGATCATCTAGTCACTAGATGTTCATTTTCTTTCTCATTTAGTGGTCAGGACCTGGTTGCAGACTGACAGATATTTGTCATATACCAAAACATCTCTTTTCTGTGTATTGTCCATTATGTCATACACAATATTAAGCATATTATACAAGACATAAGCACCCCTTGAACGATGTAAGCACCATCCTCAAAGAACACTGTAAGCAGTGGCTGAAGCTACTATGACAACTTAATTGCACACGTGAGGTGCAGCTGGATCGGCACTAACTGTAGAGGCATAAGTGTTCTGAGACCAACAAAACAGAATAAATCAAACAAGTCGAAATAGGAGAGGACTTTCCATCAGTGTTGTTGAGAAATACCATAGCCATACTGCAGTGCATGAGCATGCAAATGGAATGCAGAAGGCCTTAGGTTTGCAGAGCTACACACAAGGATAAAATTAAATACATTTGGTCTTATCAAACATAAATTATGTTTGCATAATAGTCACTTGAGACAGGCCTATGTTACTACTCAAGCTGGTTTGGACTGATTAACTTCTCTTTTAGTTTCAGATTTTTTTTCCAAATTGAACTAAGTTACGAGTCTGAACATGCAAAGCTGAGGGAGCAGATTTAAATTCTAAGTGTGTTATATCTCTGTAAGTCATAAACTTTAAAGTCAAAGGTTTTTCTAACAATGATAATTATATGAATGTATATGTAATATTAATTTAATACAAAGAATCTAAGAAATTAAAAATAAAACCGTGGCACGTCATCAAAGAGCTTGCTAATGACTAGAGCTGCACAAGTTATTTACTATTCAATATACATTGCCATCTATGATATCATTGTAACAATAACAGATAGATAACACTTATCTGAGATATGAAACACAAAGCTAAGACAGTTTGTGTTTTTTGTTTTTTTTTACCTCATTTACTTTTTAAAGTGTAAATCTAGGATTAGGATTAACAGTAAATTTTATTCTATTTAATATAATAAAAATTAATTTTCCCAGCCAGCAATCAATGGCTCATAGACCATCCATGAAAGAACAGTTCAGGAAAAACATGGAGAATAGCAACATAATGTGCAAATATTGATACTACTTATAACAAAGAAACTTGCCAGAGTTTCTGTCAGCAGAAGGTACGAATAAAGTACAACAAAATTGTTTCACAGATTGCAACATCATCAGGAGCAGCCTGCATGTAATAGGTTCCACTAAGGGACTGTTATAGTCCGGATGGTCTGAGAGCAGGGATTAAACTGTGAAGCAGCAGTGGCTCCTGAGTGTATTAATCACTACTCGAGTCAATGGGTGCAGGAAGCTGATGGGCTTGATTTTACCCCTTGATTGCTTTCCTATGTCTGAGGACCTAGAGTAACTTCATTCCACCAGGATGCCAAACCTCCACAAACCTCAAAGACAAAGCAGCCCAAGAGCCTCAGCTGACTCACAAGCAATGGTGATTGAGTGAAAGGCCCTGTGCTGGAATTACACACTTGTGCAGAGAATTCTGCAGAAGCTTTAAATCAGTATGGTATGCCAACCAGGCACCAGTGCAATGGGAAATCCATGATGTGCCAACATTATTCAATCTTTTACTATTTACTGTCAGATTTGGGCTTTGTTATTGCCTCAGGGGTTAGGTTCAAGGAAAGTAGATTCGCCAAAGCTCCATGTCTTCACCCTCTGTCTCCTCAGTCTTGAAGACAAGACCCTGCTGAGCTGATGATCAGACAGATTTATGGTGCAATCTCTGTAAGCCATTTACTCCCTGCAAGTTTGAGAATCAAAGGCAAGATTTCCGGATGGCACTGGGACAGAGATTATCTAGTTTGTGCTATCTGATTACACACTTCCACAAGCTGTGTTCTTTTACTTGTTAGGCTTTTTAAATCTGTTTTCTGACTTGTTAGGGAAGATTGCACACTAAGAAGACTGCTATTGAATGGACATGTTACGTGTTTTATGTAATACAAACACAAACAATGACAACAATAGAGTGTTTTGATTTTAACATACAACATTTTTACATTATGTCAACAAAATTACATATCTCATATCAAACCATAACAAAAACAGACTACAAACATCTGTACAGAAAAAGCTGGCAACAGCTTCCTCTTTAGTGGGTGGGTGGGTGGATGGCAGGCAAAACCACATATATAAGCAGTAGCATCCAGTGTATAACACCCTAGCACAGAATCAACTGTATATTTGAATTGCTAATATGAATCTGTCAGTCAATATCACACAGAGTGTGTCTGACATTATATAACTTACATCAATCTGTTTTTTGATATTCCTATCTATAGATTTGTTAACTTGCCACTTCAAAGCAAGTAGGTGGTAGATTAAGTGATAGAGTAACAACTTGTTCTTTTTGATAAGTGTTCAAAAAGGGATCCATATTTCCCATGTATTACCCATTATTTGGGAGCAATGAGGTTTTGTGGTGCAAAGCCCTAAAAATAGTTTGGAAGGAATCTAACAGAATAAAGGGCTTCACTGGACCATATGCCAAACCAACAAGTCTCAAAGGCACCTCCCCAAATCATCTTGAGGCAATGCATCAATCAGAACCTCCACATCAGTGGCAACTACACTCAGTGGCCATAAAACTTCCAGATCAAGCAATGAGCCGAGCCAAAACCAGAAACACCCTCCACTGCAAACCCAAGCCCTTATCTTTGTCTCATAAAAAATAAACAGTGCCTGAGAGTGTTATGATCCACTGTTACAGTTATCCAGCCAGTTCCTCTGTCTTTGCTGATCACACCTCATCCTCAACATCTGGAGCAGTTTACCAAGATGTCAAGAAGAAAAGAAAATGTGCCCATAATTTTGCAAAATTACATCACTGTTAGCTGATAGTTCTTTCATTAAAGCCCAAGTTCAGTCTTGCCCATTTTGTTATTTCCCCATCTTCTAAAACTAGGTGTTTACTTACGTAACATGCTACAAATACACACACAATAAATTTAATCTCCTACCAAAAGTTTAAATGATCTCCTCGAGTCCACTACATCTTAGCAGAAGAGATAAAATTAACAACACAACCTAATGAAGAAAACACCAAATAAAGAAAATGCGAAGGTGTTAATGATTTCCATAGGACACATAAGATACTAGAAATTTTGATTTATATTAATGACCCCCGTTTTCATACAGACATATTTGAAAACCCTTGTTTTATTAGAATAGGCCAAGATCATACCTAATGAAAACACTGAAAGGGGCAGCAGTGAATGCATCTTTGCACCAGAAGAGGTCTTTGAGGGACTTCTACAAATCTGTACAAAATTCTTAGACATGGGCTGAGTCTAGTTTTATATGAAGACATTAACACAAATTAAGGAGGAACAGATTACTGTAATAATACAATACATTTAAAAACTAAATATGATATTTTGAAAACAGAGATGCACATTTAAGAAAGCATTTATCATGTAATATTATCAAGTAATAACAGTAATTTGGACACAATAAAACAAGATTGCTAAGCTTGCATCAGCAACATATAAAAACAAATGCCTTGTATTTGTAAATGCCATATTTTTTCAATTTGTCAAAACAATTAGAAATGTTTTTTTCTAATGCCATACTTTCTGCACTTCAAGTCTTTATTATAGGTCATTTGAAGCAATTACACTGTCAGCAAGAGCTGTTATCTCAGACTGCTGCTTAACTCCCAAATTTGGTGGAAACTTTAATTGTGAGCTGCTCTTGGTGCTTTGCAGATGGACCCTCTATATCCCTAATATTACAGTTCCTCTCAAGGGGAAACATGAACATTAAAAAGGTCCAAATAATACCGGTCAAATTACATACCCTTAATGAACTTCAAAAGACGTACGGATGTTTTTATAGGCCAGCTCACCAGCTTTAACAGTAATTATGAAAACAACCCATATAAATGATATAATTTATCATTTCCACACATTGGACACATCAGGCCCACCCCAAGGTTCTTAGTAGTCTCTATACAAGACTTAAAATTTAATATTTTTCATGCATACATTTTCATAAATTACATTTTCCTTTTAAAATCTTTTGCAGCAAAACCTTAACCATTTGAGCTGCCTTTTTCAACAAGTTTAGCTCATTATGGTACAGGTTGAAACATTAAATCCTGTTCTGGCTTGCGTTTCCACCAAGGGGTGCGCAGATCAAATGGTGATAGCTGAGTCAGTTATGTAAATAGCATATATAACAAAGTGAACTGAACGTGAAAATTGGGCTTTGAGGGTTTCAAAAGACTCTAAAGTCCTTAATTTTGCCACACCCCTTTCAATCATTACTTGGTTCTTGTTATATCTGGACCAGGACCTAAGATAAGATGAAAAGATGAAAGAAATATAAAACTTTCTGTGAAGCTAATATGTCAAAGGCCTTCCTTCTGTAAAGGAAACTCTCTCTGAGCTAAAGTAGGACACTGCCCCCATACAGCTGCCAGAGCAAATAATGATGCTTTTATAATGTTCTAACAATGAAGAATGTGTAATAAATATTAAATAAATAATACAAACTACAGAGTAACACAACTCTAAACTATATAAGAAACGATTCTTGGCTAAAGAACACAGTAGTCAGGCCTCCATCTCCCCACTCACAAAGGAGAGAAGTGTAGAAGATAATTTAAATTCCACATGCTAAGGACTTCTGTTGAAAGTCAGGCTTTGCTCCAAATTATGTCCCATGGGTGTAGATACCACAGAATTATTTGTCCAAATGTCATTTGCAACTCACCAAAAAACCTTTCTTGACGAGAGGCCTTTAAAAAAGAAACATCTGTAATAAATAGGGATGGCACAATATCACAACTTCAAGTACCTACCGATAGCCAATATCAGTCTGATAAAGTCTTTGTTTTAGACCTTTTAAACTCTGAAGCTATTGACAAAATATTTGTGCTATCCATTTCAAGCATTTCAAGACAAAAACATATTCTGCTCCTATAAGGAAGAAATAAATAGTTCATAACATGACTCTGCTAAAATGGTCTCAGTGATTTTTATTTATACAATCTGTGCATAGAGAAGCATATGCTACAAAGGATTTGGGATTGTATCAGATTTAGCAGTTTTCTCTTTTGGAAACCAATACCGATACTCTGTATCGTATCGGCTCATCCCTGGTGACAAACAACGGTTTTGAGACTATATACATTACATGGACACACAAACTGTTACACTAGCTTAAGCTGTGTATGAAACATAAAAAAGAAGCTTAAATTCCCACTGCACTAGAAATCAGATCGAATGAGCAGTAGCCACCTGCATAGTTTGATATTCACCATTAGTTCTGGGCAGCTCAAGTGTTACAAATGTTTTTGCTGCAGTCTATGTAATTAGCTGTAATTGACTTCCCTTGAAATGTGTTTCTTCAGCAACATCTGGTCTTGAAACCTCAACCTCTCCATAAAGGGCTAGTGCTGAATTACTGTATACTTTCAATTTTGCAAACTGCGTGGGTGGCAAAGGTAGGGCTCCTGTGTAAAACTTAATCTATAGGGAAAAATGCCTTTCTTATGCCACACTTCAAAAATGAAATGATTTATGAATTACCTAAAATTATTTTTTTTTCTTGGAATAACGGTTCTTAGATTTATTTAAAAAGTAGCATTTTCTTAATCATAAACTTAGGTTCAACTTATAGGTTTCAAAATTAAACATTGTAAAACCATGTTTAGTAGCTTGCAGTCATGCAGTGAGACAAAACAAAAAGTTTGTGAGACAAAACAAAAGGACACCCAAACATAAACTCCTACTAAGCAGCCTAATTCTCATTTCTTTTATGAAGTAGTTCACTGCTTTTGGAATAAAACAAAACAATGACATGTTATTGGTATAGTAGTAAATAGCACTAAATAAATTCATCATTATGGCTTTTAGTTTCTCTGAATATGTCTGGTTGGTGGGCAATGAAGCTGTCTCTCTGCTGCGTTTAGTGTGCTGTGCTTGACTTAAGGGAAACCATACAGTCAAAGTAGAATCAACCATATTAAATGACAAAAAGATGTGGAAAACAATAGTTGATATATGTTTTGTGCTGGATTCCATCTGTTTAGAAAAGAAAGGCAGATGCTTTTCTAAATAAATTGAAAGAGCCTTTGCAAATATACTTCATTCTAGCAGTATATGGATGGCAAAACACATTCATCCCCAAAGTCTGAAATGTGTTCCTCATTGCAGCCAGTCATTACATCACTTGCCAATGTGCTTTTTCCCCCAGAACCTTTTGAAAATGTATACAACAATCTAAATCACTGGCACAGATTATTTGCCTCTGGTTTCAATTTTTTTCATTAGATTAATTAGGTATGGAAAAGATATACAAAAGCAAGATCTGCTTTAATCGGGACTTAAAACTTGTCAAATCAACACCAACAAACTATAGTACAACGGAAACAATACTAAGACTCATACTCTTATTTTCATGCTTGTATACAAGTTGATTGGCTGTCATGTTGGGGCCTCAAGAGTGAAACACTGTCATGTGAATTCAAATGATTGCACCTCACCTAATCAACAAACCAACATGCAGATTGCATGATCAGTGGGTGATTAAAAAACCTAAAAGCTAGAGGGTTTGGCTGCAGCTATACTTCATAACAGTAATTAATACTTTTGCTTTTGGCAAATGTGGTATTTAAACACAATAAAATATTTAGATTACAGGTGATAGACACAGGTACAAACTTACACAGAGATTTACGATCTAGAATTTAAACTGTATACATTTACCGATCTAGTATGAACTGAAAATCCAACATTAGTAGAGGTTACTTCTTCCCACAACCTTTTGGACAAGAAATGTATAGTTTTTGGTGTACTCTATTCTGTTGTTGTTATTATCATTATTATTTGGTATTACTTTTTTTGGATTTCTTTTTCCTTTGTCTTGTTTATATGACAAACAGTAGTTTTTGCTACATATGCTTTTACACATGGTCAGAATATGCTTTGGTTACATCATTTCTATAAGATGAAGCTTGCTATGTTCTTCTGAATCAACATTTTCCTCATAAAAATTTCATTTGTTATTGAAATTATCCATTGAAACACTTTGTTGAAACACAGAAAGCAAAAAGTATGAGAAAGTTCACATTTTACACAAGGAGGATTTTCACATGAACAACAGAAAGAGCTGGCCAGCCCTGTTTTAGCTGTTTAACCCTTAACTTTAACGTGTTTTTCATACAGTAAAGAACTAACCTGGGCTCCATCCCTCAGCTTGAGAATGCACTCCATGGTGTTGATAGTAATGACTACAGGCTCCGAGCCCAGCTTGGTCCAGGGTACATGGATACGCAGTTCATGGATATGGCCACTCATAAACGTAAAGGGTAGCTTCAACTCCTATGTACATGCAAATAGAAGATAAGAGCACATCCAAATCAGAAGAATATTCATCATACCCTTACATGCAATTCTGAACACTCAAGTTGAAGGATTTTTCATCTACCCAGTTTCTAAATAGCACTTTGAAACTTATAGGTCAAGCTTTTAACAAAATTGGTCATATTTTCTCAGAGACAGACGAAACAATGTTCTGCATCTTGAACTACTCTGTGTGAGAATAGGTCCCATGAAACCAGCCTGCCTACACACAGACTTCACATGTCTCCTCTGTAAGTCTAACCCAAAAACTAATAATCAAACATATTTCTGAGACTAGACTGTCAGGGATTCAGTATGTGTCTGTTTAATAAATTTCATACTGTTTCATTATAATGTAGTTTTTGTGTATGGAATATAATGCCCAGTTGCACATTTTAAAAGGTACCTTTCAAACTAAATGCAAAAACCAAAAGCAAAGAGAGAAAAACTGCCAAGTTTTTGATACGGTGTTACACTTCAAAATCCTAAAATTCCCACAGTTGGCTTAAATCTGCTTCCAATAAGAACTTTCATCACAATCACTGTTGGGTTGGGTTGTGTTTTGGTCTGCTATTCAGAAGCTGTCGGTCAAAAGAAAACCTTTTAACTCATGGAAAGTTGATCTATTTCAGACATTACAAGTGTATTAAAAGGAGATCTGTGTCAAAATAACACTGCAGACAAAAATAGTCAAGTAAATCTATCACACATCTTCCAAAATGACAGGAAAGATACTCACATGTGTGGCTGCACAACTACAGTTCTTACAATACTAGTCAAAGACCTTCATGCTTAATTGTTTGGGTCTTTGTGAATCTGTGACTGAACAAAAAAGATTAAGACTGTTTGACTGTAGTTGCCGTAATTGATGGTTAACACTTTAAAATAAAACAGTTGACTAAAACAATCTGCTTGTCCAGGTCATGGTCAGAGATGGTGAACTTACAGCTTTTACACAGCCACATTGTCTCTGTTAGAATGTAAGAATGACAAAGACCTAGTATGAACATCCACTGTCCTCACTCACAGTGGACTGCTCCAAGTTAAGACATGAACACCTGTGGCCATATACAGTTGCATGTGTGAATGTAAATCCATCCTCAGGCCACATTAGAGCCACCTACTCAGCCCCTTGTGACCCTATTTTTCTCGCTGTCACTCACTCGCACTAATACACTACACACGCATGCACACAAACACATTCTGTACACTCAGACACTTTTAAAACTTTTTGTCCTCGTAAACAGAAATTAAATCTGTGGGAATTTGCACAGTGCAAAAAAAAAGTGAGATCGCAGGGTTCATGGGAGATGCATCAAAGACACATATTAATGCCAAGTGAGGTGTGAACAATCACTGATACTGATACAATAACTGATACTGTCCACATGTGATCAATAACACGTGGACACATGTAGATCTTAATAGCAGGTTTGTACAGGTCCACTGTTACACAGGCTGGTTTAATGATCAATCTGTTGATAATTAACAATTTAAAGCATAATTCAGAACGCAAATTTGTGAAGGAATGTAAGCAATTCTAACACAAACATAGTGACCCCCATATGAGCTTAGATCCACAGGTGAGGCCTTTCTGGCTGTTCCAGAGTCAAGGCTCAAATCTAAATGTGACGTTGCCTTTACCATCCAGACCCCTCAACTTTGGTATGACCTGCATGAGGAGATCAACCTCATAGAATCAGTGAGTTCTTTTATAACATAAAACCCATTTTATAAATTGGCATTCATGTGTCCTTGTTATTATATTATTTTCTGATGTCATTCCAACCATATTTCTTATAGATGTTTTGGACACAGTTGCTGCACGTATTTTAACGATTTTTTTACACCTCTTTAGCAAAGGGCATGTTTCCATCATTTTTAAGGATGCTGTGGTCCAACCATTTTTACAGAAACCGAACCATGGCCCTTTAATTTTGATAGTTTTCATTATTTTAAACCCTTATTCCCATTAATATTGTGTGTTTTATTGTAACAAATATTAAACAAGTAGTACTTTTTATGCATGTGACTTACACGTTTGATATGAGGAACTGCTTCATTTGCAAGCAATGCATGCACATAAAAAGATGTAATGCTGCATTTTCCTACTCTGCAAGAAAAAAGAAGAATGCTACATCTGACTGTGCCACTGAGTTTGTAAATATTGTTCAAGCATTTGGTGTGAGGTTTCAGGACATGAAAAGTAAACAAAGGAACTAGACTTATTCACTACACTGTTCAAAGTAGAAGCACCTGACATACCTGACAACCAACAACATGTAATTACTGTGTTGCAAAAGGAATGACAACATTAAAGCTATATGCAACAGCCTCCTTTTGCTTTAATTCTATAAACTGAACACATTGTGGGGATTTTTACATTTTAAGGAGAAATTACAATATATGTTAGCCCTTTATAAATCTAATTTTTGTGCTGTGAAAAAATCAGAGGTTATAATCAAAATACACATTAGTACCTGTTCCAATACATCCAGTTTCAAGTCCAACTTGCTAAGCACCACATCTCCTCCCCAGAGAGACAGCTGCAGGTCAGATGGCTTCAAGTTCTTGATATACTTGTTTACATAGCTCATGAGGAGCGGCGTGACATAGGACTCCAACATCTTGTCCCTGTCAGAATCATAAGAGAACCACAACAAGAAATACCACATTGATCCCGGTGAGAAATTAGGTTTCATTCAAATCAATTCCACCAAGAAGAGAAATGTATACAGACCAAGAGAATTACAGAAAAATACAAAAAAAACATAGGCAAAGACATGTGAATTACATTTCATTACATATATGTAGAACCTCCATCCATCCATCGCTTATTGGTTTAATCCTACACATGAGAGTCGCAGTGGCTTGGTGCCAATTACAGCTGACATAGGGTGAAAGGACAGGTTGCCAGTCCATCACTACACCCACTGTAGTGGTTAGCGAACCCATGTTCACAACCTGATTGGCCCATATGTAGAAACTTAATAAGACTATTCAACTATGTAAAGACTGAATATTATATACAAGCTGAAACAAATCTATAAAAATAAATAAGCTGCATTATAGTAACATTAAATGATGAAAAGAATAAATAAATATAAATATTGATGCAACTTGTTGCACACAAGAACACCCAATGAACAATAGATGAAACTATGTGATATTATTCCTTGTGCAGCCAACTGTATCCGCCTTTCAAAAAAAAAAAAAATCCGACAGGACAGGTGGCACCAATGTCAGCATACATGCATATTTACAGTGGGTATGGAAAATATTCAGACCCCTTATAATTTTCACTTTGCAGCCATTTGTCACATTGCAGCCATTTGCTAAAATCATTTAAGTTCATTGTTTTCCTCATTAATGTACACACAGCAGCCCATAGTGACAGAAAAACACAGAATTGTGCACATTTTTGCAAATGTAATAACAAACTTAAATGTCACATGGCAAAAAATGAACAAATATAAGGAGGTCTGAATACCTTCCGTTCCCACTGTAAGTGGGACAAATGTAATGGAGCAATAATTACAGTTATTGTGCACACCTGTGCCTTTACAATTTTGACAAGTCGAACTGTTGTATCACTTTGAAATGACTAATAAAGATTTAAATGTCACTAGAGTTAGGAATTTTAGGACACATAAACTGTTACATATTAGTTTCAAATTGCTGTTGTTCACGGAATTTAATAGTGATAAAGTGATAGTGATAGTGAATAGTGCACAAAGTGATATGTGCACTTTGTGAGCACTTTACACGTAACATATGTTGTTTATCCTTTCGTGGATGAATGCATTTAACGACTAATGTCGTGCATAATGACAGACTTCAATGGTTCAATAATTAATAAATTGTTGTCGTTTTACGCCACACCATTGTCTTTAGTAACCTTCCTAATAGGACTTCACTGTTTGTGCTTGCCAGTGAAGTGGAGACAGCAGTAGCGTTGGCTTCTCCATTTCCAATTGAAGGGCAATTTGTGATAAAGAGTGACTTAACAGTTCTTAAATTAAGCTGTATCTCACTTACAAGTAAGAAGTGCAACTTAGTGGGGAGGAGTATAGAGAAGGAGAAGCTAGCAGGACTTTCATTGTAGCAAACACAGTGTAAACCAAAGCAGCACAACGGCGAAGCTAAGCTAACCGAGGAAGAAGTGGTCCTAATTTCGTTCAGATACACTGACTACAATGTGTGGGCACGAGGGACAAAGAAAAACGCTCTCCTTACTTGCCTCCTGTTTGTATCCTGTGGCTATTTCTCAAGGACGAAGTTTTAATATAACAAATTCATCCTATTCACGTTAGCCACATCTTCTCCACGGCTCCGGTACAACGTCATGAGTAAACACAAACGCTGCTTCCGTGTGCCTGTTGTTGCCTTTATGTTCGGTAGGAATTTTGTGTTTTTAACTCAGTACACGCATATGAACGTGCGGAACGCCAACAGACATTTCCTGTGATACAGCAGTTGATTACTTGATTAGAGGCTATTTTTAGATACAAAAAAATAAATAATCGAGAGTGTCAAACATTTACCTGTTTTTTGTAAACTTTTAGGTCAGTTTAGTGTCTCTGTTAAGGATTTCCGAGGAGCTTGTGAATGCATCATCCACGTCACAACAGCGGTTTCTTTCGCTTGCCTCCAGCCCTTTTATAGACATGGAAGTTCACCTTTGTGTAGGGAGAGGAGGATGAACTTCACACTGAGCAGCCAGTGTCACTGTGTATATTTTTCTTTTTTTAATCTTTTTCCGACAAAAGCCAATGTCTTACAAAATACTAAAAAAAAAAATACATGTTGACAGTTTTGAACACATGGGAACTTGTAGGTGATTCCAGCTTTACTTTGACATAACAAAGGCTCTTCTCTTATGTCAAACCTTCATCTTGTAGTGTACTTACTGTTTATGTAATGTTCATGGTGACAGATACCTTTTTAATCATTTGGCAGCTTTGACATCACAGTTGAGCACAATAAAAGAGTCACAGCCTACAAAATAAATACAGCCAAATAAAGTTTACAAAACTAAAACAGTGGAAGTAGTGGCAGTGGAGCTAAAATTTAAAGCGAGCGTCTTTCATGGGCATTAAAGGTTGTGTGGAGTGTGCAGTGCAGCAGAAGGGCCTGCAGACAGTGTAGGTTTGAAGATAGAGCCCAGTTGTTATGGGTTCTTGTGAGGGAAGCAGAGTCCATTTGAATATGTCGAACAAACCTGAACCCTGTCCATGCTTATCCTGAAGCCAGTCTTTTCCTAACTCTAACCCTAAGCCTATAGGCCGGTGCTGAAGGTGACATTTATTGTCAGTGCTCCCTCTCCTTTTGGCAGCCAGAGAAAACTTCCTGATGACACAATCTGCTGAAATTCATCATGTGACTGTCCACTCTTTACCCTCTTTAGGTCATTTTCTGGCACAAACACTGACCTTGTCAGGACCAGTAGGCCTGATGGACGAAACCTGGGTAACTCTGAGGTAATATGAGTACAGATGGCATTGTCCAAGAAAATGTTGTGTCCTAAATATGAATAACTGTGCAAATATGTGTGTGTACCTGGCATTCCTTATGTTGTGGGGACCTAAATCGGTTCACACAGTCACATTACAGAGATTTGTCTCCCTTATGGGGATGGAAATCAAGTCCCCATCATGTAAATGACTACTTTTTAGGGGGGAGACATTTTAAGATTAGGCTGAAGTTAGGATTAAGTTAAGGTTGGGGTCAGGATTAGGATTAGAACACTAGTAATTATGGTTAAGGTCAGAGTTAGTCTCCAGGAAATGAATGAAAATCAATGCAATGTCCTTTGAAATCATGGAAACCAGTGCGCGCGTGTGTGTGTGTGCGTATGTGTGGTGTGTGTGTGTGTGTGTGTGCGCGCGTGCGTGCGTGCAGGCGCGCATCAGCTATCAACATGTCCATTTCGGTGCTATAGTTACTAATTCAGCTCACAGCTCATGTTGTCACCTTCTCTGGAGGTTCAGTCTCCTGATCGGACTGAATGAAATTCAGCTGAAATGAATGAAACACAATAATGTTAATATCAACAGCAACCAATTTTTTTTGATAAACTTCTGTGGCAGATTTAAACAAGATATTTGAAAAAGTGGACGTAGTTTATTTTATCGCAGTTATTTTGATGGTAATTGTCACCAAAGATGTTTTGACCCTCCATTACAATGATTTAATATCTACAGGGCTAAAATACGTAGTTAAAAAAAATAAAACCGAGGAAAGTGCTGACATTTTCATCAACGATGTAAAAATGAAAAATAAAATAAAATGACAATATTTGTGACAATATTTGTATTATAAATATGTTACATCATTAATCACCAAGTCAAAATTATTCTCTTTATTTAATATGACTGGATGTTTTTTTTACAATTCAAACTATTTAATCGCAAGATAATTAACATAATTTTGGAGCCGATAAAACAACAAAAACGCAACTTTTGACAAAACACATTATTTATTATTATTATTATTATTATTATTATTATTATTACGTACAGATGACCTCGTTCGTTATTTGCTGATATTGATTTCTGTGTTTAGGAGATAAAACTTTTTTTTGGGTAAACGTCGTTCTGTAAATATGATCTTGCTCTGCCTTTACACAGAGCAACTAATTAGAAAACCATTAAGTGTTCAGTGCGTAATAAACGTGGCCTCTCAGCAGCAATGTGCGCTGTTATTGGAACCACTTGTTCCAGACCCTGTTTCCGACTTCATCAAAGAATTCAGTAAATGAACGCAATTTATTTCAGGCAGTTCACTTAAATGTCCTGCCAGGTGAAATCCAGGCCTTTAAATGGGTCTTCGGTAGCTGATGATGCTGAAATCGTGAAACAACAGGCCTGAAGGCCAAAACTGAGGGACACGAGGGAGAACACACACACACACACAGAGAGTCTTTGTGTGAGTGTGTGTGTGTTTACCTTGTCTTTACCCTATAATAATACTTGCCCCAATATTAAAGATTACAAACCGCCTCATGCTGTCCCAGGCCGCAGCTCTCATGATCAATCTTTTAATTTATAAATTTAAATAAATTTAAATTTGCAATTTCCACTGTGCAAATTAGTGATTTAATAATGACCAATGTATAGCTCACAGAGGCCCGAATTTTAATCTGAAAATAATGTTGCATTCAGCTAAATACCCCCTCAAGTGTGCGTCAGTATTATTATTATTATTATTATTATTATTATTATTATTTAAGTTAATATACGAATTTCAGGTTGAGGGAGAACATAATATGAAGAAAATGGTCGTTGTTGTTTGTTTATGGTCTAAGTAAATAATTAATGAGCATTAAATTGAACAATAATCTGGTGACAACGTGAGGACAAGAAAAGACTAATTTTGGTCGACGATTTTTTTTTTCTTCCGCTTTGACGGTCCATAATAATCTCAGCAGAGGTGATGCAGAAAAAAAGGCGACTGACCTGGCATCAGCATCTGTAGATTCTAAATATATTCTAAATATAATAATCCGGAGATATTTCAAAACACTGCAGGTGCACGAGTTAATTAGCATAAGATCACAATTGTGTAAAAAAAAAGTAGTTTTGTTATTATTGGTTAACTCTCATTCATGCGCCCTGCCAACCAGTAATGCTCCTCTATAAAAGCCTAACATTTCAGCCACATTAAGCCCTTACTGCTCGACAGCTATAAACATATAGACTATTAAATTGACGGTCATGGTCAATGGTTTCATCTAAAAATTGCATGCGCCTTTTTATCACATGCTGTCTCGTGTTTGAACCTGTGGAAAACATGGAATAAAAACAGAACAAATCCAAATGTATCATGGAAATATTTATTTTCTAAAATACATTTTAACATAGTTTAAACTTATGACTGTTTAGACAACTTTTATAATTTCAAGATCAGAAAGGAAAATAAAAAACGAGGACATTATGTACATGGTATTTACAGGTGGTTTGAAAGCTGGACGTGGCCTTGGCTCCGCTGCTGTCCACTCCAGGTGCAAGCAAACTCCAAATGCGCGCCAGTAAACGTGTCCATGATTTGGAGACTGTCTTTGAACAACAAGAATAAAGTGGGGGGATAAGAAGAGCGGTGGCGTCGCTGACTTGTCTTCCTGTGTTTTGTCCTTTGTTATTTTTTTAGTCTGTCCAGCCTAGTAGTCCTGATGTGGGCTGTGCGTCAAACTGTGCCGTCGCAAGTCACAGTTGCGCCGAAACACCTTTCCGCAGCGGCCACAGCTGTAGGGCTTGATGTCTGTATGGGTGAGAAGGTGAGTTTTCAGGTTACTTCTTTGATTAAAGGTTCTTCCGCATGTGGGGCATTTGTGGGGAGACTCCTGTTTAGATTTAAAGCAAAGAATTATTCCTTTTAATTATGTGGAACTAAAAGAGATAAATTAACTACTACTTTCACTTATATCTCACACTGATTAACATATTAATTTCTATATAGCTTGTATTTCTCACTCATATTTTTTTTTTAATTGGGTAACTGGCCAAGAGTGTCTTTTTTAGAGACTTAACAATGTCCCCATGCATGCAGCAGACCGTGCATTATAGGTGAATTATGATTATCACATAGAGATCCGTGAGGATAATGTCACGGTGACTGTTGATTTTTTCTTTTTCAGCTTACCTGCATATGTAAGGTTTTATGGACGGCTAGAGTTCGAGACTGACAGAATCCTTTCCCACACTCTTGACATTTGAATGGCTTTTCCTTGGAGTGGATGTATCTGTAAAGCAGAAATGACACTTCATCAGATGTAGGCTCATGCATATATTTTGGCTGTAGCTTGTGCAAAACCTCAGAGTTATAGGGCGAAAATTCTCCTCTGAGCAAGTTGTGACTGTCCTACTTTATGCGTGAAAGTGCTTTGGCGCCCTCGTGGAGAAAACTTTGGAAATAGGCCTGACATGTTCCTGCGCTCTGAGTGAATAATGTGCCTTTGATGGCCAGTTGTGACGAGGGAATTTGGAGGAATAAATATAGGCGATTTGCCCTTAAATCACTTGCACAGTCGGGAATGTTGCTGGGAATTTTAGAGCCTCTCCTCAACCGAACGCATACTTCATCCATCACCTTACATGCGTCTTACCTGTGGTCTCTGAGATGGTCTTGTCTTCGGAAAGCCTTGTGGCAAATGTCACAGGTATACGGCCGCTCATCTGTGTGGGTCCTCTCGTGGATGAGGAGGTTGTAGGACTTGGTGAAATGCCTGCCGCAGAATTTGCAAATAAATTCCTTTTTAGTTTTGGACGGCAGTCTACCCCGGGTGGGTTTTCTTTCCGGGGAGAGCTTGCTCAGCTCGGAGATGGTTCCTCCTAGTCCTGACGCCAACTTGGCCAGATCCGCAGCCTTCGGTGGGTCCTCCTGTGTGGCAGCGAGGGCCAGGTTGGCGAAGTCAAACCTCGGCCTGTCTTTGTGCAGCGAGGGAACGCCGTGCCCAGCGGCCGCTTGCTTTGGGTGGAAGAGCTGCGCCGCGGCTGTGAAGGGAATCGCAGGGAAGGGGATCCTGGGGTCGACCAGACCCTGGGCGGCTGCCATCTCCGTGATCGTCGACCTCAGTCCTTGAATGTGTGGGTAACCAAGAGTCCAGTGGTTCATGTGCATGGTTTGTACCGCGCTGAGGCCGTACAGCCCCTGCAGCTGGTCAGCTGGGAAAGTGTTGAAGGCCTGCAGGAAGGAGTAGTTAGTGAGCTGGAGCGCCGGGTGCAGGGGGATCGGAGCGTGCAGGGCTTTGCTCCCCATCTCGACTCAAACCTCTGCGGTGAAAACCCTGCGGGGAGGAAGGGGGAAAAAACGATGATAAGTTGTGCTGTGTGTAAATGCCACATTAGAGTCGGTAATTATGCGGTTACAAAGGCAGGCAACGTGTGACCCTCAGTGAGTGAACATGATACAGTTAAAGCACCTGTTTCTACCACTGTTTTACACGAGAGAGAGAAAGAGACACGTTTGCATCTTTAATTTAACACACAAGAGCAATCACATCCTCCCATTATTTAAATATGCAATTATTTGCTGCCACAATGGGTTACACATTATAATTTATTATAATTTGGGGGGGAGAAAAAGTTAATTACACGTGTTCTGTTCTGTGTGTACTGACACACTGGGATCACACTAACCCGTATTTACGCACTAGTTTTAAAACTGTTTATTCTTTACAACAACAGAAACGCACCACAAAGTAGATTTTTTAAAGGACAAGTAAACAGTAACTTAATAAAGTGGCTGTACAGTGACTCATATATAGATTCAGTTTACGTTGTAAACACACACTGAGTTCACCCTGAATGGAACACTGAATCTCACATAATACAATGAGTGAGGACATGATGTCTTTCACTGTTGTTGGTGTTGCTCCGTGTAAAACAAGTGTTCACTATCGTCTGTGTGGATTCACACGTTTGACATTTTTTGCCAGCAAATCAAACATGAACCTGGGTGAGAGCAAAACGAAAATGGAAATTAAACACAAGGGAGTTACTTTAATATTTGCTGGAAATGCAAGTTTTCTAAACCTTTTTTAATTCGTTATAGCTGGGGGGGGGGGAAATATTGACACAAATTCTTCGCCTTTATGTGCGTTTTATTTTACGCGTTATCTTGGTCCTATTCTATCCCAGAACATATAAGGAAACTTTATAATGTTTGCAGGAAATAAAGCGAGAAACTGCCTCTCTCCACAATTTAGGACAAATAATTTGAGCTGACGGTGCAGAAATTACAGCCACAGGTTCCATGTTTGTGTGGATGACATGTTATGTTTTCCCACACAGGAAAAAAAAAAATCCACCGTGTAAGTTCAAGACTCCGGATGGTGAAAGCGGGACTGGGAGTGAGCCAGCGAGCTGACCTTTAGTTTTAGTCAAGGCTGAAAAATAAAAAAGATCTTTTTTTTGACAAATAAACAATAAGCTTTATGTGTCTTTTTAGCAGCTTTGGGGGGAAAGAAACGTATTTTAACACAAGGTTCCACAAGGACTAATTTTGTTGCATTATTCACAGTTATGAATGAAAGTGCTGCTCACGCAGCCGCAGGACAGATTCAGTTAGGCCCTCGTGTTTGATACGGCTCTATTCCCAAAATTCATGTCTGAATGATCTATTTTTTTTTTGCACCGTGCAGACACTTGTTGCTCTTCATGCGCCTGTACAACTTTGGTCAACTTGTTCTTCTCTCAGCAACCTTTGGACTTGCACTCACTCTCCGACAGCAGCCTTTAAGTGAGCGCCCTGTCGTGCTCCTTATTAAAGCCCCTTCTTTAGCACAAGGTCTTACATTTCCATAAGTCGTGACAGGTCTGCAAAAGCAAAGGCCACCGCTTGTCTCAGCATTGTTACGTGCTGTGGACTGATGTCAAAACGTGGGTGAACTGTGACCTCAAAGCTGGCGATCATCACGCAGCAATAATCACCCACAGAGGCCACATTCGATTTTTTTTTTTTGGTGTGTCCTTGAAGATTTGACTTTATGTTAAGTGACAGTTTGATTTAACTGCTTTGAATGGAGCCGAGGGTTTCCCTCAGAAAGAAAGTTAGAACAAGTGAGTAGAGTGCGCCTTCCTGCAAATGTCTAACATTTATACTCTGCCAAACACAATCTTACCCCAATAAATAGCTGCCAAAGGTCCTGCGGTATGTCAGTAATCCACAGTAACTATAGAGGCGACGAGCTCCAATAAAGCCCCGCTCAAAGTTTTCCAAGCTCCGAGTCCATGAAACTTTCATATAGCCATGCAGTCAACTGTGGCGCGTCGAGCCTTTGCAGAGATGTGACAAGTTGTGGAAAAGAGACGAGGAAAGTCTGGAGGAGAGACAGCGGCGGCGTGGGAGTCTCCTCCGGAGCGACGGCTTCAAGTGTGCGTAATGAGCTCCGGTCCTTCACTTTTCAGGGCTCCGGGGCTCCGCGGCGCTCAGCCCGCCCTCCGACACGCCTCCACCCCCCGTCCTCGATCATTAACTCCAATGTTCCTCCTCTGTTTATTTGTGTTTGGATAGCAACTAGGGTAGTAGAGAAGCGTGTGCAGCTAAAACCTGCCTCCACTGACACCTTCCACACACACACACACCATATGGTCAACTTTGATGCCTTCTTTTGGGGACGTGATTGGAAGCGCAGCAGGAAACCCTGACCATTCGCTCCCTCCAGCTCCGCACTTTGAAAGCGTGCTTTTGGATGAACTTGAGCCGCTTACAAGATATATATATATATATTTAAACAAAACAAAACAAAACAAACAAAACAAAACAAATTTTACCCCGTTTGCAGAAATGGAAGGTAAAAACAAGAGTTATCGCATTTAATCTAAGAATTTTTGTGGTGATATGAGACAGAAAAAAACACCCTGATATCAGCCACGTTTTGGACACACATTAAGTATGTTGAAAAAGGAAACTGCTCCTCCCCCCCCCCCCCTTCCCCATATTTTAATGATCTATTTTAATCAGTTTAAAAATACATAAAATATTTTTTATCACAGGTGTGAAATGATATTTCACCTTTTGTTGTTTTACAATAAAATACTTTTTTTTTTTAAAGCAACACAACTCAAAATACGCTGCCATTTTATCACATTTGGTTACTTGTGTGCAGTAAAATTGTCTGTTTTGTATTGAAGTGAGACTGAACTGACTGAACACTTTCTTTCCTTTTTTCTTTCCAGAAGCAGATTTAAACAATTGTGTTTCATCTTTAGAGCAACCATTCAATAAATAATGACAGACTGTATGAAATGAATTGACCCGCTCGTTTAACGACACTGTGGTTATAGTGTCTGGTCACAGATTTATGAGTAAAGTAATTAAGACTTTCAACAGAAGCATGAAAATTTAAAGTTCGTCTCTTCGCGTGAACACAGCAGTGAAGCTGCACATCCACAAGTTCTGAACATCCTTACAAGCCACAAAAACCCAATTTAATATACATTTAAATAAAAATAGTCATCATATTTTAATGCGGCCCACTGGTGTATCTCTTTATATATATTATTTATATATATTGCGGCCCGCACTCACTTATTTATTTGAATTATTTTCTAACATCCTCATAATTTATATGAATGGCGACGTGACTCTCGTTTTTAACATAAATATGCTATTCATAAATGTGGAGAGCAGCAGAGCAGGGCTGACAGGACTCTGCTGAGTCGTCGCTGTGCGTAAAGCAAGTCTGCAGCGCCGCCTATTGGTGCTTCAGGACAGAACCGAGTGTTTGCGACTGACAGAACATGAAGATTTCAACAACTTCTGTGCAGAGCCTCACAAATACTTGTTATATAAGTGAAGGGAACCTCATCATTTATAATTTAAGGGTTTTCTTTAAACAATAATAATAATAATAATAATAATAATAATAATAATAATAACACCAGTTATTTAGACACCTGATAATAAAATCAATGCTTTAAATGTAATATACTGATTATTACAGTTCTTCAGATCTATTCATGTGGGTGTTTGTTTATGCATCTCAGCTCATGATGTGAGAGAAAATACCCGAAGCTGCTTGTCACTGACGTTCATTCTCACTGAGCCCGTGGAGCCTAATTTTAAATTTTCTCGCTGCTGCAGAGCTTCTTTTTTTTCCCCTTCCTCTGCACACAACATGCTTGTGGTTTTCGTTGGGTTTCATATCACCCAGTCCTCTGTTTTCACTGTCAAAACACTCAACAATTGCAGGCAGATTAGAAGGAACACAAACCCCCACATTTCTACATTATAGCCGGGATGATGGCCCTTTCTCAACATATCCCTTTCACCCTGAATATTTCTAACAATGGTAAACTGTGTTTATTTTTGGTCCCAGTAAAAGGGCCATTAAAGCAACTGGCAATTTTTTTTTTAATTTTCTCTTGGGCTCGTCTATAATCCAATCACCAATGTTGTAATTTCGAATGAAATGTCAGTGCATATTGTCCAAATCCATTATAATCTTAAAGAATATTTTCTGCTTTTCTGTGGTAACTGAGCTTACACACACACACACACACACACACACATATATATGTATGCATAAGACACCATTGTCTTGGTTTCTTGGTCATTTTTTATGCTTCTGATATTTATTTTATAGTCACATCAATGGCGCTACAATATTATTGAATTCTTCATAGTCAGAGTAACGTCAGAGGCCGGGAGTCATAGTGCCTTGCCCTTTGGCCCCTCTGTGAGTCCCCCGAAGCCGCCATCATTCTCTGTGATAATTTAACTCCCACGGAGTATCAGTGTTGCAGCTCAGTGCAGCTGCCAAGCCACTCCTCTTCCAATAACACAGTGTGACACAGAAGACGACTGTTGTGAGAATATTAATAAAGAACTCGACAGCTCCCATGAGTTCGCACCAAACACTTTGACGCCTGAATGTATTATATTGAATATTTACTGATTATGATTTTACCTTTTTTTCCCCCTCTTTCTTTTTTTTTTTTTTTTTTTTTTTTTTTTTTTTTTATAGAGTCGCATTTAATTTTTTTTTTTTTTTTTTTTTTGTGTAATTGATAATAAATGTCTTGGCCTGATTACATCAACCATTTGTTTATTCTGGGAGATCGACCGGGCATCGGGCTCTTTTACAGCAATAACCCGAATTTGCATTCAAATCGACAAGGTAAGGCACCAAAGTCAAATACAACAAAAACAGATATAGAGCAGAAAATTCCGGTAATGATAAAAATAACTAAAAATTCATAAGCTCTTCATGGGATCAGAAATGGAGCTCAGTTACAGGAGCATTTTAAATAAATAGACCTGCAGGTTGACTTGTAACATTTACAGCGGCTGTGCCAAGCAGGTCCTATGTAATTATTTTTTTTTAATTTAGATGCATAATTATTCCTTTGAACATTGCACATCAACGAACATCAACTTGTAAATATGCCAGATTATAACCACTGGCTAATTTGCATTTACAGTCCCAAGGCAGGTTGATGGAATACGACAAAATATTCAAGTACACACAGTGCAAGGTACGAAAAATTGGGAACAAAACTAACATGGTAGAAAGAACAAGATCAGCAAAAGAAGAGAAGCAGCACAAGTTGTGTTCCAGTTAACAGAACAGGCAATATGTTCTGTTGCAAGGCAAACCAGATAATAGGAACCATAAGTTTCAATGCTTGTGCTAATGTGCTTATTGCATTGCACATATATTGTGCTTCTGATATTATAATAAAATAGTCAATAATATTATTACTATATATATATATATATATATAAACTGATTACACCTGTTGTACTTACATGAAGGGTCCTTGACAGAAAGTGTGGAACAGTCACTCACTCTGGGTCTGTGAGTGTGTGTTGCTGTGTCTCTGTGCAGGTTGGCAGACAGGATGTCAGGTCCATAGTGTAAGAGCGAGGGGAGATTAACCTGTGTGACATGTGCGTACCTACACCTGCTGTGGTTTCGAAGCCCCCACATACCCACCCACAGTCTCTCTCATCCTGTCCCGGCAGCAGCTCTCAGGACGGCTTTTTTTTTTTTTCTTCATTTGAAGACCCTCCTCAACATCACACTCTTTTTACCCGAAACTGTGCACTGTGAGGAAAAAGGGGGGTTAGACCTCACTCACTTCAGAGGCTGTTAATGTCTGGGAGTGAAACCGAATCTTCTGTCTTTATACCTTCTACTGAATAATGAATTAGATGTTCAAAATGGACTTAGAATTGGTTATGATAAATGTCTATCAAGCAAATAATTTATCATGAGAGAGGAAAACAGGAAAAAGAAAAATACTGATCATATTAAATACTTGTCTTGGGCCTATTATTACAATTTCTATTACAATAACAACATTTATTTTTACCTTTTTGTGTTAATGGATGTAGGTCTACCATGTAGTGGGCTAAAAGATCAATTATTTTGACAAATATTTATAAACCAGGACAGAACCGGCATATATCAAAATATTTGTTTTTGAAATGAAGACACTGTTACTGAGAACTACTGGTGGTGACATATGAGGCTCATTATGTTGTCTAAATACGGTTCTAGAAAACCATTATAAGAGTTCTTAAAAAAGAAAGCAAGCAAATAATAAATGAATTAACCCACATTTCCAAATTTTTAAATAAATCAATTGATTTTATAGACTGTCTCCTTGTCTTTGCCCGGTGTGTCGAACTGGATGGAGATGTTGTTGTGCAGAACTTTCCTCTCCAGGACAGAGCAGAACACGCTGTAACTCAGCAGCTGCTTCATTGTACAACACTGCCCCCTGTTGTTCTAAAATCCAACTGATATTGCTGCCCACATGCATCATCATAAGCTGTTTTATGAAGTGTTGGATGTATTGCTGAGTTCAGAAACAAGATGAATGGTAAGAAATGAACTATTATTAATGAAGGCGATGAACACTGTGCATGTATAGCTTGATATTTATGTGCTCAATAGTGGATACAATTTAATTCTGAGAGTGAACAGTTTTATGTACAGTGCTTAACAAATTTATTAGACCACCACCCAAAGCCACAGCTGCCCTAAATTAACGCCATTGGTAATTATCTAAATCATTTTTTATGTTTCTCTAATGGTTAATACTCCAGTATGTAGAAGCCCTTAAACTGAAATATTTTTATCAAATTCAAATTTACTGTTTTACCAAAAAAAACAAACAAACAAACAAAAAAAAAACCAAAATGGAAGAAAATAGTAAAGTAAAAAATATTATTTCTTGATTAAGATGTCAAATTATAGTTATTTACTTGCATACCTGAACAGAAAAAATAGCTTTAGTGGTTGAATGTTATCCTTGATTAGTTTCTGACTGACCAAATAAATAACAATAACATTTTTGGTTTTAGACATGTTTTTTAAAGATCTCTAAAACATTTATGCTTTCTCATTTTTATGACAGGTGGTGTAATACATTTGTTAAGCACTGTAGATATATAAATCTAACTTCTAACAGCGAACATAATAAAAAATGAAAACTAGAGGTTCATTGAATCAAGTGTGATGTGATCAAGGACCTGATGCTGTCAGTGTGTATACAGTGCATATACAGTACAATGCATCGCTCGGCTCTCCGGCACAATCTCTTCTCCATCTGCTGCCACTTTCTTCACTGGTCTCCCGCCATCTGTTTAACAGTGCTCAGCACCTTTGCGTGACCAAATGCCTTCACTCCCTGCAACGTCATTCACGTTGCCAGAGAGACACAGAGAAGAAAACCTTCATGATCTCGTGCTCCTTCAACCAATAAAACCCACCAGTTAATGCTGCTCAAGCCCAGCACCAAATCCCATTTGTCAGCAAATAGCTTCCTCTCAGTTGTCTGTGCTGGCCAGGCACTTCTCTAGATCTCCCTGCCATTAGCATGACATCTTCAGTTATTTGTTGTCTAGCATGATGGCGAGCAGAGAGCAGAAGAGAAGAGACGGAGTAAAAACAGGGATCTGTGTATGATCATAAGTGTGGCTCAAAAAACGCCTGATCAGACATCTGATCCTAATTAAATCAGCAGCTTGTTTAACTGACAGTCAGCCTCAAAATCAACACCATGTCAGTGCTTATGTACATATGCACATTTGTATAGTTAATCTAGCTTTTAATTAACATGCTTTTAATGAGGTTTATACTATTATATGCATTGAAATGGAGTTGCGCCAGTGCAGGGATGAAACGATGGGAGCAGGGTGAAACAATGGAAGGGCAAGAGGAGTGCTGTAAAGCAGGTGTTTCGGAAACCCTTTACTTTTTAAAGATGACAAACCATTGTAAACCAATTCACGATATTCATCCTAACAAGAACAAATTTGTGCATGGTTTCTGAGTTTTTCTACTGGCATTTCTGCAATACCTAATCCAGCTATTTCTAAAACATATGTGTTTGATAAATCATTTACAACTTCATTTTTGCATGTGTGAGAAAAGAAAATTCAACAAATTTATTCAGGGTCCTGATGCATGCGGGCCCTGACCCAGTCTGGTTTAAAAGATAGATAGCAATATTTTAGAAGAAACATGGAGATAAGGATAGTGAGAAACAAACATTTGTTCTAAAACTGTAACTTTTCTGATAATGTCCACTCACAGCTGTGTCTGTCCACTGAGCTGCTTCAGCCGGAATCATTACATTCCCAGATACTACTTTTTTATAAGTTGTCTTTGTGTATTGGAGCTCTAGGTACGACTGAACTACTTACTTCCTGTGGCAGATCAGCTCCCGCTGGTGAGTTGACGGACAGCACATCTCTCTAACACCTGTTTCCTGGCCACGCTTGAGTGTTGTTAATAGGCTGATGAGAGACATTAAAAAAGTTACTACAGCACACTGGAAGGATAAAGCAACAGAGCGTAGAGCGTCTCGTCCAGTTTGTCAGAACTGATGTTTTTAAAAGGTCCTAGTGACTGCTGCATCTGTCCTGTAACTGGGGCGAGAATGGAAGGATGGAAACAAGGAGTGGAGAGACTGAACAGTGCTTGGACGGATGGACTGAAAGATAAATAAAAGGACAACTTGAAAAAAATGGAGGAACTCAAGAGGGTGAGGAGTTAAAAAACATTTAAAATTTCATCGCTATTGAGTCATATCAATGGAAAAAACATACCAACATGTGTCAGCCATCACGGCCTGGGATGTGATCAGAATGGTAGTCACATGATCACTGCAGACGGTCCAGTTTGCACGACAGGTCATGTCCAACAGAGGGGAACCAAAAAGAAAAAGAAAAATAGACAAATCCATGAGTAAATACATCAAGATGTCAGAGCATCTTTATATTCTATGGATACTTAAAGAAAAGGAGAGAAATCGAGTTCTCCATTACCTTCTCCACAAAGAAAAAGGAGAAATGTCAGCAAACAACAAATGAAGAAGCAGTGTAAAGATGGAGGGATATGTGGTGGAATAGGTTGAATTGTGAGATGGAGAGATGTTCAAATGGCTATAGGAAGTTGTTGAGTCAGACAGCTAGTCATGATGTAGTGCACTCAAGGCCTCCTTGAAAACATTGCTGTCAAATGAGGAATGAATAATGCAGTCGACCCAGTCATTTTCCCACATCAACAGCAACAACAATAATGTTCATCCTGTGTGATTTCATATAATTTCTTTATTCCCCTGCCTTTTTCTCCCTTTGTGATGTGCCAGACATATGCACATTACAAAGAGTCAGGAAATGGCTTTCTACTGAGGAAAAAAATGAGAGCAGATCTTGATGCTATTACAAGAAGGACCTTTGGCTGTGAAGGGCCTTTGGGACAGCTACTCTGTAGACAGGCACTTGTCTTGGATTCTCATAAGAACATTTATAGGACACTGTAATTAAACGTGCCCACAAAGAGAAATATTTCTTCAGTGTGTTATCATTATTCTGCCAATGAGATATTACTTGCATAAGGGGCTGAGAAGGCAATTGTTTTTCACAGTGCTAAAAATATTGCTGCTGGCTGGAGTCCAGCCTTGTTGCTCCTCTCACTCTCATTTCCCCCCCCCCCACTCTTTGAACCAAACTAACATCTTTTTTTAATGGACTCTTGTGTCATTGATGGATTTGTCCTCAAATGTGGTCTGAATTAATGCTTCAGTTGCCTGCATGGTAGCATTTAATGTGTCGACCGATGCATGCATACACACAAACACACGCAAAAAAAAGGGCTTTCAGACATTATTACATCGGCACAGAGGCACACAGGCTAACTCGCGCACAGTAAGTCAACGTTAATGTGCACAGGTGCGGTCTTTAGGGGGTTCCCGTTTGCTCTCTCATCAGTCACTTGTAATTACTTTGCCTCCAGCCCAGTAAATCACAGTCTTTTACTAATGCCTTTAAAGGATGCATGTTCACAGCTTGTAGCATGGGAAAGGTTTGACCACTACTAGGAACACATTAGAGCTTCTGCATCCATACAGACAGGAAATATTGTCTTATAAACGTCTACTTAGCCTCTGAAATTATTTGTGCTTTCAATAAGGTTTAAGCTGTTTACGACATACGAGTGAGAGTGGAGTTATTGGTCAAAGGGGGCAGGTTGCACAGCACCACCAAACCTGTCCTCGGGAGGTCCCAGTGACCTGTTTTATACCAACACCAGTGCTTTGTCATAAAACTGGGGGGAAGTCGAGTCACAACTGGACTATTTGTTTGAAGTGAATGGAAAAAATCCTCCTGAATTAGACCATATGAGAGTTGTGTGCTGCTGTGTCGGATCAGAGTGGAAATGCAAAGGTAAAACAGGCTCTTTGTCTGTATGCAGACTTTAAATTGGTGCCGAGGTTCTGGTAAAATACTCCCAGTGCCACTGAGGAGAGAAAACCACATTCTCCTTCTTATTCTTTTGGATGGAAACACTCTTGTCACTGGGGTTTGAATGCTGTAATTAGACATTAAGGGGCTTGCAGAGAGAGGTGTAATGTAGTGTGAAAACTGCTCACAAATTAAAATTGTCTCACCTCTGCAGAGGTTCAAACACTGGCCCTGGCATTCCTTGCTTCATACTGGTCCAATGGCTGGTGCATTGAAAATTCACAGCACTGTCCTGAACGACACAGGTGAAGAAAACCGTAGTTTTAAAATTTACTAAAGACCTTGAATTTTACACGTCACTTCAATGAAAAACGTGCCTCTGCATGTGCAGTGTGCGTCACAGTGATGTATGGTGTAAGCGTGTTCCAGGATTATGTTTTATGAAAGTTAAAGGGCCCTAGGGTTGGTCTGCAAAGCACATAATCTCAGACAAAGTGCTGGGCTGAATAGACCAAGACTTTATTATTAAACACCTAAGAGAGGGTCTATTATTATAGGGTCTGGTGGATGACCTACATTAACGCTCACTGGTGGCTCTCATCACACAGCTTTGCCATTTGGGCATGAGAGTGAATGCTTCTATTTATTTTTAAGCATGCAGCAGTGAATGCATGATTATGCATGCACACTTCAATCCATGTCTTCATTCAAATGAGCCGTTATGTTTTTGACTTGTGCTATCTTTCTTGATTTTTTCCTTACTTGTAGTAAGTCTTTATCTTAAAGAGGACTGTAAAACAAATGTATTAATTTTGGAAAAATGTTCCAGGTTTTGATGGTGTGAGTGAGAATTGGCTATAATTATGTGGTATTGAGTTCACATGTAGGACTACAAGGGCTCACGAAGGAGAGGAGGAAGGGGAATGTAGTCCTTAGAACGTTCACGGAGAACTTGCTGGAGGTTCGAAGGGTCCGGGAGCTAGTTGCACAGCTCTGGGAGCTATTAAAAATGCTATAAAAGTTCCATAGCCATAATTATTCAGACTTTTTAGATTTGTAAATCTCTACAAATGCTCATGGTGGATATATTAGCAGTTTAAATACAGAAATGCATTGCTGCTCACTTGGTAACAGTGCACTTGGTAATTATAAATAAGCCCATAAATGCAACATATTTTTTATTAGATCTTGGCACATGAAATTGGGTAGTACACAGTGACATGTAAAGGTCAGTTTGTAAAAGATTGCAAGATGGGTAGTGTTCAGTTTTACTGCATGGTAATATTCGTGCAGTGGAGATATTAAAATCATTCTCAAGCCTTTTAAGTTCATGTCTGATGTCTGTGCCATTTCTTGTTCACTAGTTAACTACTGAGGGGTGACTTTAAAGTTCGGGGCTGTAAAATCTAAATTTAAAATATTGCCATCAGTATGCCGTCAGTAAATAAAGTTGCCAGGAGAAAAAAAAAAGCTGTTGTCTGTACCGCTTAATAAACATGACCAATCATTTCCTGCAGACCACAAGAATGATTAGCGAGGATACCTGTTTATCCCAAACTGATCTGCCTACCCGTGTGCACCTCGTCTGTGCTTTCAGAGTGTGTGAGACTCTTCAAAACAAGTTAAAACAAAACGCACCACTGAAGCTGAGATGATAGAGATTAATAACAAGTGAGTCACTGAAAAATGAACATGCAGCCAAAATCCCCAGTTCAACACACAGACAATGACTTCCAGTGTTTTGGGGCAGAGCTTTGACAAGAGGGCTGATGGAACGGGTTTGTCAAAGCTGCTATTGCTAGTTGTCCAGATTTACAGGCCCGTGCTTGTAAGAGGCTGTTGTCAATGTGAAAGATGTAGCTCACAAATTCATAAATCTATCATTACAAGGACTCTGAAGTTTCCCCTCAACTCTGAGGAGCATTTTAGTGTCTTTCAGTTGTTTTCTTGCTCTGGCCTACACGATTCAATCTACTTTCTCTAGTTTTCAGCTGCAGCAGAGGTTTTGTTTTTTCACATTCGCCTTGATTACTTTTACCAGCAATGTGATTCCAATGCAGTGCTTATGCTCCTCAGTATGAGTTGGAGGTGTTAATAAGTAATAGTGCACTAAGAGCTTTACCATATCAGTTTAGATGTAGAATGTTATGTTCACAACCTGTTTCTGTTGTCCTCAAAACATGTAAAATGTAAAATGGGCTTTTGCTGTGGAGTCAAAGTGCAGCACATGTAACTTTAGCTAGGTGCAGCTGGTTTGGAATGGGGAGCTGGAAATGTTTACTGTGATCCACATGGCTAATTTGTGTGTTTTTATTTAGCTGTTGTGTATCTGGGTCTTTTGGTTGATGGGGGTCGAAGTGGTATGGACTGAGGGGATGCATCAACAGTCAACAGATGCTGTAAAATTGACCGCAGGGAGGAAGCAGAGACAAATGCTCTTCATTATAGTACTGACTGCAGCTCAGTGGCCCAGTAACCAGCAGAAACCAGCTCCATGTCTATGACTCAACAGCTGGGGATCAGCTGATATTCACTGGCTTCACTTACAGTCAAGTCCTATTCACTGTAGCAGCCATGTTGCACCAGCAAAAGAGAGAGTCTAATTAAATTTGTTGTCAAGCTATCTGCTGACTAATACTTTCTTCCTCTCCTGATCACTTTAAAACAGTGTTACTGTCCCGTCATGCCAGAATCTACTCTTTTAATTTAGCAGTGAACGCACAAACAGTGAAAAAAACAATGCCACATCTGAAGCGGTCAAATTTCATTGTCAGTAGAATCCCACATTGTCTGGACACAGTCCAGTCACACTGTTCATCTGAAAAACATAAAGAGATGGAGGAAAATGAAGAAAATGAGCTAAATACAACCACATGAGGTGCATAACAGACATGCTCAGGCCAAGTGTGGGTAACCAGAAATCCCCTCAACAGATCTTTATGATCAGATATCAAAAATCCCATTTAAATGACATAGTAGTGGTACTGTAACTGCAAGTTGAGACTCAACTGGCCTAGACAGTCTATACGTCAAAGCAATGACTTGTCCTCTCATGATAAGATATGATCAGTGTGTGACTTGGAGCCTTATACATTCAAATGCATTATATAATAACACAAACAACACATTTTTAAACTTATCCAGTCCATTGAAAGATAAAAACATTAGTTTAGTTTGTTTTCTCTTACTCCAGCCTTCCAAATATGATATATATATATATATATATATATATATATATGTATATATATATATATAACCAATATGATTGAATATTGATTATATTAATCGTTATTCCAATCCTGTAAGTGCTAGTTCATTCATATACTTTGAAATAAACCCACCTCCCTACTGACTGAAATACAGTAAAGTGCAAGTGTGTCCACTGAGGTGATTTAATTTGGCCATGAAAGCAAAGTTAGCAGTGTTCATGACCCAAGTCAGGAGTCAGACAGCAGCGTGAGGGTCACCAGGGGCTACACTGGGCCCCAGTGGATGGACAGGCAAGGAACTGTAAAGCTGAAACACTGGGAGCCTGAGCTTCATGTGTTTACCTCACTGCTTTTACAAGTGATGTCACCACGTTGTAAAAAGATGGCCCCGTCCTTCCTTTTACTATTTCAGAGGATAAACATGGACTAAGTGCAAGCAGAGAGATACAAGCAGAGGGCTCAGTGGCTGGAGTGTGTGGGAGAAGCAGGCTCCAGTGGTGCATGGTAAGTCCAAGCATTTAAAGAGGGCTGTTGGGATCTGTATAAGTGTCCAGGTGCTGTAAGCTTGGGCCCAGCCTCATGTTAGCCAAGCCCTGCTGACTGCTATAAATGCTCAGTGATGATGCCTTTTTTTGTACAGGGTTTTAAGTTTTCTAACTTGAGATAGAGCATTGAGTGAATCACACCTTCATCATTGCTCCTCCCTTAGAAAGCACTTTGTAAGCCTCCATAATTGCTATTTGGCCAGTGCCATGTTAAGATTTTACAACCGGCATTTCTCAGACGTGCATCCAGTACTACAATGCTACCTGTCAATGACACTGGTATCCACTCATATCTGCTGTACTGTATTGTCTTATTTACATCTAACTGATTATGAGAACTGACATCATGTTCTATTGAAGAAGACCCAAAACTAGTGATGGAAACCTTTAACTCCTCAGGAAAATATTTACTTAAGCTATAAACCAATTAGGTAGAGGGCACTTTTTCCCATAGACACCCATTCAAACTAAGTTCTTTTTGTACCATGGAGCAAAGTGGCCGCAAGGTACAATTCAATATATTTTTATTTTTCTGCTGTGGTATCCTTGGAAGAACCATGTTCACTTATCATACACAGTCTATGGTTGCAAAAAGAACTTTCTTTGAAAGGATATCTATTAAATAATTAATTCTGACTTGATTTATAACATCACTAAACATTTCCTTGAAGAGTTAATGGTGTCAGTTGCTAGTTTCAGCTCTTCTTCAATATATTGGGGCTTCACAACAATAGTAAATTTTGCAGCCATTAATTGGCTGCAACATTTATTCTGTTGCAGCTCACAGAAGTTCTCTTAAATGTTTGATAAGTTCTCTCACAGCAGCTCTGGGTGGTGTAAGTGTAGCCCTCTGTGCATAAGCAGTGAAACAGCTTGTGTTTTATGTGAGCTCTCCTGGCTCAGACAGCTGGGTGGTTGCTGGAGCAGTGTTAACCTACAGTACCGGGGGTCCAGCTGTAAAGTGGTGTAAGGCGAGCTCAGAAATTTCAGTCCAGAAGAAAACAATGAACAAAATCTGGACTTTCAGATAATGTAGCCTCTCAGGACCTTTTCTGTAGAATTTGCCTTATTCTGCTGAGAATCACAACTTTAAAACTGCTTGTATGTTACATTTTCCCATTGCCCTCAAACCTTGACTTTCTGTTAAATCCAACAACTGATGTCACAAAACAGACCACTGGAATATTGGGGCAAGCATTTATGCCTCTCTGGTCATTTTTCTGATGAGACCTCTGCTGTCCTGCTGCACTACTCCGTCTCCTGGTTCAAGTTGTATGGTTCCTTGGCTTGGACTTTTATTAGCCTTTCCCGTGCCTCAAAGAACTTGGCCCAGGCTGGTTCTCCCCGGCACTTTCCCACTAATGAAGTGCACATTCTGCTGGAGCGCTTGGCTGAGTTCAGCTCCTTGGCCACCCCTTAATGGGAATTTCCCCTTCTTCCATGCATCCCTACTTGCCTTGCTCACTGCCATTGCCACTCTGGTGTGTGTGACTCATGTCCTGAACACCAAACAATCAGCCAGGGGATGTTTGATTCATAAACGTCCTTGCACTTGTTTGCCACTGTTGAACTGGTTGGCTGACTTATTGTAGGAGTAGGTGGCTTAAAATTGGTTAAAGCCTGAGAGGTTGAGACATTGACTGACATTAAGCAGTGGACTGTGAGGGGAAAAATGACCAAAACTGTGTATATGTGGTCAACATACAACAAGTCAGTTCAAGTTTAGAAAATAGGCATCATTTGCACTGACACATTCTGCCATTTCATTTTCCAAACTCAATCTCTGAATTCTGAAAATAAAACAGGCTGTGATGGATGAAATGATTTTTAAACATGACTGCTTGCTTCCACATGTTTTACAACTTCTCAAATTAAGACAGATCAGCAGTGACAGCACCTGCTGCTCCATAACTGAAAACCAAATTGCACTGCACCAATTGCTTTTTTATTCCACGAGGAGCCTCTCAGCATCTGATATTTCGGAGTATCTTATTCACTGAAAAAATAAACCTTGTATGTTTTCATTACACAGTGCCATGAGGATGAGATAGTCTACATCCTCAAGTCAACCTTGAAGAGTCTGTGCTATCTGAATTTTATGAGGAAAATCCATCGGGAGATGAAAGCTGGGAATGTAGTCTGCAATGAAGGAGGTCATGCGAAACTGGCTGATCCTGGCCTGACTGGACATTTGACGGTGAGTTTTGATTCCACTGGGTCTTCCACTCTCTAAATGTCAGCATAATAAAAACAGGTCTCACATGGTGAATATAGCACATGATAATTATTTCTGTGTACTATGGTTTTGCTGAAATTAAATGAATCTTTGTGATGCTCAAATAAGTAGAATTAGAAGGTGTGTATTTCCTCAAGGTTCTTGCGTACATCTAAAACACTGTTCCAGCCTCTCATGAGCTTTTATCTCTACAGAATATCTTCAGATAGCTCCATGCATACCAGCCATCAACAAGGTATTTTCAGAGAACTGCTGCACATCGACATGTTTGTGCACCTAGCAACAACAACATCCATGCTACATTCAAATTCACCTCCGCCATTGTTCTTCCTCATTCTGACGCTCAGTTTGAAATCCAGCAGCTCATGCACTGAATTGCTGCCATACAATTGGCTGATTGGGTATTTGTGTTAACAAGTAGTTGAACAAGTGTACCTTATAAAGTGGCCAGCTAGTGTATTCCAGGGAAAGATGACAAGAGGCTAGTCTTTGGGCTGTGCAATTAACTCCCATCATGGTTTACATGTTTCCAAGAACAATTTGTGGTTTGGATACTTGGTGCTTCCTGAGCACATTTTACATTAACCACACAGCCAGATCTTCACTGTATTTATCGTGTTCTTCTTATACCACCAGAGTGATTGGCCCGTGTTCCTTTGAGGAGGGTCAAAGAGCATGAGTATTTAGTCAGTAGAGAACTCTTTTGTAGGTGATGCACTGTGCTGTACCTAAGGGCAGTAGATATGCAGACTGATGCAGATGCTGACACACATGTAGCAGCTCTAAATGTGTCCACTGAGTGGCTACGATGTTAGCTATCCTTCCAGCCCCATGCTGGCAGCCCTCCAGCCTGCTGCAGTGTCATTGAGCAAGATATTCAAACACTATCATTCCCTGGAGTGCTGCTCTGGGGCTGTTGTTGACCTGTTGTCCTCCCTGTGGAGAAGGATGCAGGTAACAAGGGACTTTTCCACTGAAGGACTCATAAAAATGGCAAATTATTATTTTTAGAGGCAAAATAATGAGGAAGCACAAACAATTAATCATCATTTGCTATCATTTCATTTAAAGGGCACTGTATTCTCTGAAGACCTTCCAAGTGGAGCTGAAGACCAGCACTTGGAAGTCTGTCCCCTTGTTTGGAATTGAACAGCTGCAAACGAGATGGGTCTCCTGCTGCTGCTGCTGGCTGGGTTGGTGGTCTGTGGTCTGAAGAGCATAAATGGCCCATTACTTATCTGACTGCATTGTTTTACCTTTAGTCATTTTTGCTAAGCACTTGATGATTTAAAGGGAACTATAAAAACTGTAGGACTGTGACCCTGAAGAACCTGTATTGGCAGGGACTGAGATGGATTGACACGTAGGAAAAGGTGGAACTTAAGGCAGGAATATATATATATCTATATTACAAAAAAAAAATCTTTACCTAAAGATTTAACATGTGTTACAGCAGTAAATTCACAGAAACAAGAGCAGAGAGTGTGAGAGAGCTTGACCTTTCTGTATGTTTGATTTACAGCCAACAAATCTGCAAAGTTCATCATGCTTTATGCTATCAAGGCTCTTCCAAGGAAGCAGAGTGGGATTGAATAATGGCGTGTAATGTTGATGCCTTTTACAGGGTCATCCTTTTTCTTGTCCAAACTCATCTGACCTATTTGGAGGCCTTGGTCTCCCACCGCAATGCCAAAGACCCTGTTCTTTCTGCTGTGTCCCCTGTCATTTGTGAGATGTCATGTCTCAGCTGCCTTTATGTGACATCCAGAAGCTGAAGCAGTGGCAATTACTGCTTTGTGCTGTAGAGAAATGATGGGAGCATTGCCATTAAAGCCTCCCAAGAAGTGTTTTTACTGTCTACTCTTTTGGTTGAATGAAAATGCAACTGTAACTTCAAATGCAGTCTTTTGAGAATGGAGAATGTTAGTCCAAAAATAGCATAGATGTAAAAACCCTTCAATTTCAACAACAACCGTTTGTGCCAGTGACTGACCTTCAGTAAATAAAGTTGTCTATGTGCAAATCTTATTAAATTGTCAGTGACAATGTGACCCACAGCTTTTATGAGCTTGGTTATCCTTGAAGAATGCAACAAAGAGCATGAGCAATCACATCGCCATCAGGCGAGACAGCATGGGAAAAACAGTTTCACAAAGATACAATGAATAAGCTGAAGTGATAAACAACACGACGGTGATGGAGTTTAAATGTAGCCCTTCTTCATGTGGCCTGGGTAGTTGTACTTTGGCCTTACTGTTCTCTCATATCCATATGCAATCACTGAGACACTCTCAGCATGAGCTTTTTTTTATTAGATCACATAAAGTAAACAGTCACAGTGAGTGTTTTTGATAAATGCAATTTGCTGCTCCGCTCCTTTCCAGGCTGCATCTTGTGTTCAGCCTGTTGTAAGTTAATTTGCCAGATCAACTGAAAAAACAGAGAAATCTAATGGAAAACACTGCCCTGGCATCAACACTGCATACCAGTGGTTGTCTTAAGAATTGGAGTCCTTTAATGTGGTGATTGCATGGCTTCGGATTGAAACTTAGTTTCCGTAAAAAGAATGCACTTTTCTGATGTGTTTTTTTTCCTTATTTTTATACCTATTTCCTTTTATTTGTTACTTACATTATCAGCTTTGTGTTGTTTCCCTAGTTACTTATACAAACCAGCGCTTTTATGATATAACCTCCTCTTTAACTGTCCTTTTTCATCCCTTTTTGTTTTGTTTTACCATATTTTGATTGTTCCTTCTCAAACCTTAGACAAGGGCGAGAGTGGTAACTTTAGCGGCTGCAGCTGGTTTCATTGCATAGTCAGACGTAATGTTTTTCAGGGTGTCCATCTGTACACATGTGTATGCACTGTGTGTACGCCTTGATTGGGGAAGTGCTGCTAAGGTACCAGACCTTCCATAAATTGAGCAAACTTCCATGCAAAGAGGAAGGGGAGCTTTGGAAATCTGGGCAAAAGTAAGCTGGAAAAATCAAAGGCATGTGGCACCTGAGGGAGGTGTATTCCCAGCCATAGTTTCCATTTATGGTTTGCTACGGCTGGTTAGGAACTGAGCTTGACTCTATTGAAGCAGTGGTGTGCTTCCTCTGTGTTCTTCCCCACTGTGCTGTGGGCACTTCAAACCATCAGCTCATTCCTTCAATAAGATTTTAGAAATTCTTCCAAAAACCCTTCTTTATGCTCTGACCTACATCTCACCTTTTTTAGGAAGTTTCAATTGTTTCATTTCAGAGCACACCAGAGGGCTGTGATGGCCGCAGTTTTGGCTTCTGGTTTCCTGAAGGCCTCGGTTTCTGGCAGCTCATTCTCCAATTTGGCCATCATCTGCTACAAAAAAACAAAAAAAAAAAAAAAAAGTTAAAATGTTACAAAAAAGAAGCCTTTCGGAAAAAAAAATCTACAAGACTTCAGACTGAGCTATTTTGATATAAGAGCATCATAAAGAAGAAGCAAGTTCTGACCAATTGTTCTGCTGATATTTTCGTTTCCAAAACAAAAACTTGCTATGTCTAATTCAGACAGTTTCAAACCACCACAGCCACTGTCTTTCATAATACAACCACAAAGGAACAAGTTGTCACTCAAAGCTATTATGATGGATCTGATTAAAATCCAGTGTGTACTCTGTGATGTTAAATGACTATGTTCTAGTATTTTTTTATTCATTCAGTATTAATTTACACACAGGCGGACATTCATAGAAAAGTACACGTGTCAGCAAACAAACAAGTGCTACACTTAATCACATTAACCAGCACGCTTCAATCAGCATGGGCACAGAGAATATCTTCTCTTATTTTTCTGGAGACAGTACAAGACTTGTGGCGTGGCTCTAAATCTGGGTTATTGTTAGTCAAGAGTATGTTAGGGAATATTGGGTGTATTGATTGCTTTTTGCCGCAGGCCCTCTTGGCCAGGCCGCAGAAAACTTTCACTGCACGCTGCCAGTAGGACCATTTCTGCTACACTTATTTTTAATACATGTATTACATGACTCCACTCTCTCAAGGTTTCACAGGGGAGGAAATAGCAGATTGAATGTAAACAAGATTAGCTTCCCTCTTGCCGGTGCAGCCAGCTGCTGCTTCCACGCGCGGCTGTAAATCTACAGAGCGGCCCGTGCTGTGTACAGGACAGAGAGAGAGATGTCAACCCTGCTGTCACTGTTTGGCTGGAGCTTAGGATGAGCCACAACTCTTCTTAACAACATGTATGACAGATCTGAGACCTGCCGCCAAAGATTTCATGTTAGGAAATTACATTTTTAAAAACACTTTTAAACATTTGCAAACATTTCTAACACTTTGGTGTATGCGTATTATTGTAATGTGTATCTGTTTGTTGTATTGGTGCATCTACTGTAAATAACATTTATTATTTCCGTTTTGCACAAAAATTTTACACTTTTTTTTGGTTTGCACACTTCACACTTTTTTTTCTTATTTCTTCTTCTTAAAATCTGTTCTGAATGTTTATTCATAGTTTAATTTTTGCTTATTTGTTTATTTATTTTGCAATATACAACTATCACCATTATCATTATTAAGTATTATTAAGTTTTTATTAATTATTATTCATTTTATTTTTCCTGGGGATCTCTGCTACATCTCTCCTTGTCTGGAGAAAGACGGGCCTTAAAGGTCACCTAGTCAGAAGTAAAATGTTTTTTCTGGGAGCAACAACTATAATTTTGTCATTTTGTTGGTCCTGCCAAGCACCTAGTGTTTATTGAATTTAATGTGTGTGTGTGTGTGCTAAACTACCTGTAAAAGTTGCATTTGTGATTAATTTTTAAGCTCATTTGAGCAGATATCTGTGCTGGCACTGCTGCATCCCACATCTTCACTGTCACACTGTACTTTATCCTTCTCCCTTCGGTTCTGGACACAGACCTTGGTTCCTTCTGCTCCCTCCACCATCAAAAAACTAAATATAGCTGATCTGTTGCTCTTTCAGAATATATTCCACCTGCCAAAATACACAGGCTCTGCTTTCTTAACCTTGTGCAATGATCTGTGTATTTGGAGTGGCAGTGAAAGGAGAAGCCATGGCGCTCAACATGGCTGTCTTAAAGGCAACGTAATGACACTGTCTGCTTGTGTTTTTGGAAGCTGTGAAACCACAACAGGGAGCTCCCCATAACTGCTTCACTGTAACTCCAGGCAATTACTCACACCACAGAGATACTGATATTGATTGTTGGCTGGAATGCTCACCCTCCATCCAATAAGTAGTCCTTGTACAGGGTCACTTGCTCATGCTGCAGTCACTCATCTCTGATGGAAGCCTCTGGTTTCGCTCAACTGAAGGAGAATTACAGCATAAATATTTTCTTTCAGAAAGTTCACATCAATAACATGGAAGATGTATATTCCATTGAGCTCATACCCATTTACAGTCATTTTTCTTTACAACACCCCTGCATATAATCCATTTATTGTAATATGAATTATGAGGTCATCTCTACATTAAGAGGGGTAATGGTGTATTTAAAAGTGAACCCATTATGCTTTTTCCTATTTGTCTATCATATATGTAATGTCACATTGTCAGATATCCATATTAAATATGGCCAATGTTTAAAATTGATGTAAACATATTATACATAAAAGCATCAGCATCTCACTGGTCTGCAGATTTAGATTTTTTTTTAAACTTTCACAATGAGCTATTGCCAAAATTTCTTTATTCAGTCATCTTCTCAAAGCACAGCAGGTCCTCACTAAACAGTTTACCTGAGTAGTATTAAAGGTCTTTTCCATACTTCAGAATATACATGGTTGATGTTGTAGACTTACAACATAGTCATTTGTCAACAGCAGAAAAACATTTTACTGTTAGGGGAGTTTCTGTATATCCTGACAACAGTTTCCACTTCAAGCATCATTGCAGACATAATATATAAGTATTAATACAAAATTTACAAAATAGTGATTTAAAAACTCTCTCTTGATTGGTGTAGTGATGAGTAGGTAACAGGTGCAAAATTGATTTGTGTCCTGTGACCTAATTTTCCTGGGTGGATTTGGGCTCAAATGGAAAAGTGCTTCCAATGCTTTCAGGACGTGTGCACGGCTCTGTGTGTGTGTGTGTGTGTGACCAAAAATCATATAAACCCTACAGAGTGAGGACATTTTGACAAAGTGAGGACATTTTGGCTGGTCCTCACTTTCTGTCACCCTTTAAAAGGGCTTTTTTCAGGGTTAAGACCTGGTTTTAGGGTTAGGGTTAGAATTGGGTTTACGTTAGGGTTAGGGGAAGGGTTAGGGTTAGGAATCTAGATTTGATGGTTAAGGTTAGGGTGAGGGGGGTGTATTATGTCTATGAGGGTCCTCACTTTGATAGAAGTGTGTGTGTGTGTGTGTGTGTGTGTGTGAGAGAGAGAGAGAGAGAGAATGTGGTGTTGCACAGATCAACTCTGGATGCTGGTCAATCTAAAAGGAGTGGGCCTTAAAGCTGTGGTTTGTAATTTGTATCTGAGTCACTTTTATCCTATATCTTAACTCCACAAAAGCCTGAGGGAAGCTGAAGGTGGCGTCTGTACCCCTCACAATTATGTAATAGGCTGACCAATCATTTCCATGGAAGAACTGGCTGTACACATGTCTGTCACTAACCCTCTTACTTGCCTACAGAATGTGTTTACACCCCATCTGTGATCTTGAAGGATGTGAGGTGTTCAACTATAAAGAAGGTAATTACCTAAAGTTAACCAGCAGGTCACAGAAAAAAGGCAGCGAGAACAACACCACCCTGTGTTTGGGGGATTATGGGGCTGTCATGTATTAATCATACACTGGACATTAAAACTGACTCTGGTTTTCTTCTGGTTTGAAAAGTGAAGCCCGGAAAGTAGAAGGAGAGTAGCAGTTAGCCACCAGGGCGCGACTCTGCTGGTTGAATGAAAGCCTCAGGGAAAATTAGTATACTTCTCATGTGATCTATAACTTGGGAAAACATTTCTCTGTCATGATTCAATATTGTATATGTTCACATTTACAGAAAAATAGACAATAAAGCAAACCGCATATGAATGGACGCCACTTTGACTGATAACCTGCATCTTCCCATTGGTTCCTGGTTGTAGGGAATATCTGCAAATGTCTCATGATGCTGTTCAAATTGAGAATCTTGAGGCTTCCCATCAGGTGGTTGTTTTGCAACCGGAAGACTATGTCCATTTTATCTACACTCTATGACAATGTTGACATTTTATTGTGTAATATGCTAATGCCAGATTCTCCACACCCAGAGACCCTAATTTTAACACAGTACAGGTTAGAACTACATTCAAGGGCAACTGCTCAGTGTGAATGCTGTGAATGTAGGATGACAGAAAAATAAAAGACTGGAAATGACTTCAGTGTTGTTTTCATTTCAAGGTGAGAACTTACAGTAACATATCATTATGGTTAAACAAATAAACATTAGTAAACCGATAAATGGTGCCATTTTGCATACACCCAATCTGAAATGCACACCGAACACTTGGAGGCATGTTTTCGATGAGTGTCTTGTAGCAGCGAGTGGTAATCAGCCACGTTTTACTGAAGAATGAAAAAATGTTTTTCTTCTTCATTAAAAGATACTCTAGCAGCACTAGAGTAACATAGTACATGGCTGTGAGCAAAAATCAGAAAACATCTCTAGCTCGGAGAACAATCAAAGCAAAATGTCTGAAATAATCTGCTTGACATTTTAAAGAAATGACTGCATTACTTCTTTCCAGATGCAACAACTTGTACTGAGAACTGTAATCAGCTATCGCAGTGTTTGTGCTTACAGCGAGCAGACTCTGGCGGGATTCATCAATGTAAGAATGTGACTGACTTCACAAGGCTTTCAGAAACGAACACTTTAATCTTACACATACAAATAATACCATCACGGCATCTGTTGTTGATTCCTTGCCTGTCCATCTTATTTTGTTCACAGTTGGACATCTGTGTTATGTAAACTTCATGTAGGAGTGCAAATACATTTCTTCGGACTGGCTTTTGCTGAATCACTGTATTGTAATATTTGATTTGGATGAATTATCACATTAAAGTACAAAGAGTCCCAGCATCGTCCATGTCTCTCACTGCTTCTGTGTGCTTGGTTTTGTGTTGTCTGCTTTGCACCTGGGCCACTGTTTGCCACTCAGAGGTTCAGGGGTTTAGGCTGCATGGCTTTCAAGATGGCAAAAATGGTCCATTAGTTTCTCCATTTTAATCCCCTATGGCATCTCCTTTATTTATTTCAGCGTGAATTCAAATCATTTGTCACAGTGTATCTTTGAGGGTTTTTTTTAACTATAGTACCGCCAGCTGCATGAGCGTTACCACTTCCGTACTCTAAAATCTGGAGTTTGCATAAACTGGGGGGGTGATTTTAGTGAGTGGTGGCTGACACTGTTTTGTGAGTAGTCCAGCAGATGTACTGTTTAGATGTCACCCCACACCACAGCTTCAAGCTCATTACTATGCATACTTTGGCTCCACCACTGGAGGCAGTGCACAAATCCCTGCTATTTTCGCTTCCTTTATGCACAGGACATGGAAGTGAAGATGCATCGTTAATCTTTGCATGAAGTTTGCAAATATTCACCAGAGAAAGCATTACACCTGCCCTATCCTATTTTAGCTGTTATTGTCATATGGTCATTGTTAATACTGTTAAGCAAAACCAAAGTGCAGCCTTAGACGACTGCAAGCATGGCTGTAGACTTTCAGCTTAATTCAATTTCATATCTGCATGTGTCTACAAAACAGTTATTCCAGTATCCCTAAACTGAGTTGTAATTTAAATTCACATCATCAAGCCTCTGCGTGTACTCATGCTCTACTGTGGCATATGTACAGTACATACCAGTCATGACAACATGACGAACATTTTTTGAAGCCAGCTTCCAACTCTTTATAACAGCGATATGCCATCATGTGTCACTGTAGACAGTGAGCGTGCTGGTTTTCATTCTGACCAGCTGAATTCAATGACGGCTTTCTCTTCTTCCCTGCTCTCTAATCAGTGCAGTCAGCTGATAAAACTTTTGGTTGAAATGAAATTCCAGATGACATCTCCCATGTTTGCCTTCCCTGCAATGTAGTTACATAAACAAATGCCGTGTTTAAGAAAAATGTTCTCTCTGGGGGAAATATTGATTGCAGTTGTTATTCATTATTGGGGCATTTTGACATTTATTTACCAGTTAACTGCACTGTAGTATACTGGAAAACACTGGACTAACAGGTGGATGCAATTGTTTTTTAATGCAGGGGTGGGGAAACTTTTTCTTTACAGGCCATGTCAGTTTTTATATCTTTTCATTTTTATAACTCCATTTGATGGTAGTGATGATGACAATGCTACTACTTGCAGTTTGTGTTCCAGGTTTGGGTGTGTCACTTTTGACCTTAACTTTTATACAGAACTGCTCACAGCTGTACGAGATGCAAACTTCAGTGAGTTCATCTCAGAATGGGAAAATCTGTTCGATATGCATCCAGTTTTTAAAACTCAAGCAGATGGAATTTGTGATCCATAGATTTGAGATCATTTTACTTGCAGCTCAGTGATTTCATGTTGATGCAGGACTGTATTTCCACATTAGGTACACACACATTAAACGCTTGAAAATATGTCAATTGTTCCGTTATTTTTCATATCAATATGCCATTTTTATTATTTTACATTCTTTTTCTTTATGATTATTCCAAAGACATAATTACTTTAACACTGTTGCAAATATGTCAGCAGTGAACAGTGTTCTCTGTAGTTGTAGTTGGCTCTGTAGTTAGGTGTCGGCAACTGGATTTGCTTCAGTTGAAGACGTCTCACCTCTCATCTGAGACCTCGTCAGTTCTGACAAACTGGTGGAAAAACCAGGTATTTGACCTCTTGAGGCTGAAACCTACAGAGTTGTTAAGTTAACAATGCAATTGCTCACCCCTCTGACCCAGTTGTTGGTTTCACCTGAGTGAAGGTGTAAAAGAGGGTTGTTATGGTCACCTGAGAGAATGCCGTTGTGTTGATGTTGGACTTCACTATTGTTATTCTAGGTGTGACTGTTAATGTCAGTAGTTCCTATAGTTAATGTCACTGTGTTATATTTTAATGTTATAACATTTTTGTACGTCAAAATAACTGCTGGTGTGTTGTTTTTATTTATTGTATTTATGAATATATAAATGGTCACGTGGATTGTATATGTCCCTCCCTGAGGCTGGATGCTCTCCGCCCCTGCATTAATATGTTCCTACTTAATAGGGGTTTTTAATTAAAATGAAAATGCGATACACATCTACTAATCTATTTAGAGTAACTTAAAATTAACAACAACTCAATCAAAACCTAGGAGAAATCCTGTCATAAAAATGATGTGAACTGTAAAACAGAGACCCAGGGAAGTGGCAGTACCAAGCAGCTACCCTCCCTCCCCAGTGTTTGATTGGGACTCATCCTCTTTCATTCCCAGGCTCCGAATGTGGGGGTCCCATTGGGAATTCAAGTAGCACATCGGGTCGGCCACTCAATACCCCCTGTTTAAATGGATTCATTGCAGACTAATTGGGATAACATGGCTGGAAATGTTGACCTTGGTATTTCTAAACAAGGTTTCAATTAACTTGTAATAAGGCCAAGCAGCCAAGCCCGAGACGGATCCTCCACCAGCAGGAGGAAATGCGAAACATGCCCCAGTTGATGGTTGGCTTTTCTTAACTTTGATTAATCACTCGGAGAGTAAGCAAGTGGGACTGGTAAAATAATTAGGAGGGAAAACACCCTGTTCTTTCCGCAGTAGCATTTAGAACAACTGGAGGATATATCACGGGATTTGAGAGGGGTTCCATTCCCCTCTCAAATCCAAATAAAGCACATTTTTGAACTTGCTTAAAAAATAAAACAAATTTAATGAAAATCAATACCTCCATTCTTCCCAAACATGAAGATTTGTTGGACAGCCCAATGAACAAGACTTACGTTTTTCATTTCTCTTATTTGCATAATGAAATTAGGTTCATTTGAAGTAGGGGGTTCAAGAATTTGTCTTAACTATGTTTCTCCCACTGAGGATAACCTTACTCAAACCACAATTACATTTCTTTAACTATCAGAATATAGTGTTTCACCATTTCTGCGTAATACAATCAGAGGAAATACAGCTGGTGCCCTCTGTTGTCCAAGGTGCAACTGTAATCGAATGCAGCCCAAACAGAACTCCAATAAGTTTGATCTGTTTTTAATAATGAAGTGTCCCTAACAATCTGCCATTAATTTCTTGAACAAAAGCCTCCTTAAACCACATGCTAAGCTGGCTCCGACTTACAGCACTGATACTTTGAGGAAGTTTATTATTTCACATTATATTGTGTACAGGCTCTTAGATCTCAGTGCCAGTAGGTCCAGCAGGTCTACAAACAGACTGCCAGAGTTTTAGATTTGGTACAGGAACTGAACTGAGCCACCTGATGAGAGACAGAACGCAGTTCTGGCTAAAGATGGCTCCTTTACCCGCCGCTGAATCAGCACGTCTTCTCTGTGCAACAGGTCATTTGCAGCCACAGGACATTTGCTGACCTGGGCTGAATTATCGTTAATTCAAAAGGCACCAGTGGTGCAGATATCTGTGGGCTGCTCGGGTGACAGGAAGAAAAAAAGGCGACAGAATGAGGAGATGAACTCGGCAGATTAAATTGAAATTCAATGAAAGTAAACCGCAAATTCTCCTTCCCTTTTAAGTTGCTCCGGCATTGTTGGGTTGACAGTTTTGTGTGTTTGGCTTCCTCTTCTTGTCCTTCTCTGCCTTCCTCCTCCTCAACTTCCTCCCTAATTCTTCTTTCCCGCTATTTCGAATGATCATGATTCTAAAGAATGTCTTTCTGCAAGTGTTTAACACACTGGTCTTTGAAGCATGGTCCAAGTGGCTGTTTGTCGGTGCTTTATTGTTCTAAATGCTAGCTGTATTAAATCACCTCCCTGTCCCTGGCCTGTGTGCTTCATCCTCTCCAAAACTCAACCTACATTCTTCAGGAGGAAGTCCTGTTCTGCACTGCTGAGGCTGTCAAGGGACTTGGCATATTTACATAGCTTTTTAATGCAATTTTAATCGCACCGTGACACTTTAAATACTGATTTTTGTTGCTTTTGGAGCAGTTTTCCCTCACCATATATCATCACACAGGAGACAGGAGCTGACTGAAGGAGAGTGGGTTGCTTCTTTGTCACTTCCAATAACTGGTAACACACTTTCTTGTTCTTTTCTCTTTTTGAATCTCAGCCTGAACACATGCTGCCAAGTGGGAGATGATGGAAAAGAGCTGCAGACATAGATGTGAACTATACTTACTAAGAGAGACTAAATCTAACTTTACAGAAGAGTTGTATTTTTGAGTTGCATGAGTTAATTAGGAGTAATGATACAGTTCCAGCTCACAAACCAAAACCACGTTAAAAGGAAATCACTATGGGTCAAATTTCTCCCTCAGGAATCACACTCATGTCTCTATTTAACAGTGCAATTAATTCACATTAATTGCACATTACACGAGCACAGTGGCTTGTGTTTACTTTTTATCCCCAAACATTTGCATTTGATCCTTTTTACAGACAGTCTTATTAAAGGCTGTGAAATGATGGGCCGACTACAGAGGACATGCAGTTAACTGTGCAGAGGAAACACACCTTTCTTTTACAGCTGGGACATAAACAGTAGTTTATGACTGGAGTTTTACTGTCATATTGCATAAGCCTTCTTTCAGAAAGGAGGTTAAGCTTTGGCTGAGGTAAATGCTTTTATGAAATGTTTGGATCCTTTACTCCTACATATAAATAAATTAGGTGGAGGGTAAAGTTGGCGGGAGGCACTGATTAACAAGGATTAGTCCATTCCAACTCCCTCATTTGATTTTTTCCCCCTAATTTTTCACCAGATAAAGTACACTCCCTCTTTACATGACTCTAGAACTTTCCTCTGTACAAACTGTCACTGGTTATGAGAGGGAGAGAGGAATTAAAGTACTGATTTTAAATGTTATCACACAACATTTTTGTTCGTTATGGTTGGAAAACAAGAGCGCTACCATGTACCACTATCTGAAAGACTGAGCTTTCCTCCAACGGCCAGCGCAGCTCCAGGGAAAGATGAGCTGCCCTTATCAGCTCCCTCTGTGCGCAGCCTTCACCTCTGCCTCATTCAGACAGTATCTGCCTTTTGTCAAATAGCTACCCTAATTTTATGGCTTTACCACCCTTTGTGTGTGTCTCCTCACCTGTGATAGCGTTCAAAGGTGCATCCAACCAATGATAACAGTTTACAGTAGTTAATTGGTGATTAAACGAGTAGATGTCCTTGTAAAACGTCGCTACCTGTGTTGTGGCATTTAAAAAAAAAAAAGTTTTTAAAGGTGTAAAAAATTTCATGGGGTTTTAAAGTGAACATTTGTTTGTTTTAGAGGCATTTACGGGCTTGTTGGCAGTGATACAAAAACCTGTAAAAAGAGTTGGCTATACTAACTACATATATGTTGGGCCAATTCAGAAAACTCACATTAAAATTTTCAGTTTGGGAAATAATCTTATTCAACTTTGCTGAAAAATATTGAAATCACTACATTTGTCCATCAAAGGGAGAAGATAGTTAGCTTAGCTTAGCACAAGGAGTAAACAAAGGGGAAGCAGCTCTTTGGCTTTGTTAAGACTGCAGCCCACAACTGATTTCAAGCATATCCAGATTGTATCTAGCTCAATTTTTTGGCGGTCTGAACAGCGAAAGAAAAACACGAGATCCGATTTTCCAAAGCTGATCAAACCACATACAGTACGGAGGTGGTTCTCAATACAATTCTGATCAGATTTCTACAGATCTGTTTCAATCTGAACGTCTCAGTCACTCAGATAGAATTTCAAAGTATCTCACCACAGGATTCCACTTAATACATATCCAGGACAGGATACCGATACAAAATTAAGCATCCATTTGTGCTTTTTAAGAGTAAAAGTCTTCACGTTGATGCCATATCGTATTTACACATGCAGTGGAATCCCGGGGTTTTGTGTCCCTCGCAGCATGACTTGAACGACAACAACGGTGTAGCACCAGAGAGACGGAAGTTAATTGGAGGCACGGTAAATGATACAAACAGTGGAAGACAATTGTTTAAAAATCAGAGGAAGGTTTGTGCTGCAGCTCCACATAAACATTTGGGACAGAATCATGCGCAGATTTCTATTGTCCATTTTGCTTATTTTGTTTTTCCTGGACATGGCTTGTAACTACAGAAATCCATGTGGAAGACCAGACTAGACAATGTCAGTATGGACATAGACAGATTAGATCTGATCACTTGCAATATATAATGTGAACAGTTGGTCAGGAAGATCAGATTTTGATTGGATATGCTTACAAATCTGATTTGGGTCGCAGTCTAAACAAGGCCTTAGACTCTGCCGACCACTAAAAAAACATCTGCTGTCTCTCTAAAGCTTACTTATTAGGATGTTACAGCTCATTTGTCGTTTTACGGGCAAATACATGCTGAGATTACAGACAGTAACAAACTGCTTCAAACCAAGTCTGGCATCTCATTCTCAGTAAAACAACAGCCGAATTAGTATTTTATTTTTCACTTTGGCAATTAACACAGTAAGAATTACCTGTAAAATATGACGTGTTTGTTGTGTTGGCAGGTGGGGTTCCTGTGGAGTTGAGACATGCTTGTTGTTTTCCCTGTGTCAAACTATCCCTTTAAAAACTCCATTGTGAATTGTAACTTTCTGGATTAAGCTTTGGGGAATCTTGCAGTCTTTACCATGTTCTTCCATGTGGTCAAGAATGACATACTAATTTCCTCATCCACACCAGGTGGGTCTCCCTCATGTTGTCACTTTCAGAGGCAAGCAGTTTTTACACAGGGAGCGTGTCTGCCAGTGTGAGATTTGCTGCCACCCCAGCCTCGGCCAGAGCTCTAAAGTCTAAACCCATGTAATTACATTCTAAGCAGCATTGGCTGGTTGAAATACCTCGAGTAATTAGCTTTGTTTTTTCCACTCTTCCTATAATCTTCTGCTTTTGTGTGAGGGTTTGGACCATGGGCCGGAGAGGGAAACAGAACAAGTTGATAGGTAATATGGAATGAATTAAAAACAATCTGACGTAGCTGGATGTAAGAATAGAGTGACCCTCCAACCCTGGAGACAGATGCATGCACACACACCACCTGAAATGTGTTTTGGTGGTTGTTTCCTTTGATTAGGAGTGTTATGGGAGTGCTGTTTAAATATAAAAGCTGTCCAGACAGCTTTATTGTGTTTATTTGTGGTACCACCTGTTTTTCCATACAGAAGAATGAGCTTGTAGCAGTGATGAGGAACATGAGGCATAAAGGAAGTACAGTCTGTGCTGTGCTGCTAGTTTTGCTGTTTATAAAGTGCATCTTAATCTGTTCTGCTTCAAAGAGACTGGTCAATCACCACTTTGACATAACTTTTGTCAGGAATCCCCTAAAGTGCAGTTGTCACCAATTTTTCAGAGGGAGACAGCCCTACCATTAGCCCACCCCGACCTTTACCGTTTCTTGCCTCTTCTTCAGTCCTCATCTCTCCCTTCTCTGTCAAATATTTATAACTGATGGAAGATAAGATTATTTCAGTGTCGGACCTCTCAGTGCCAGCTGCTGCAGACCTTTGCTCACAATAAAGCCTAAGAAGCTTTCCAGGCAGGGGGAAGATTGTTTTATTTGGAGCTCATCCTAGACCTGATAGGAGGGTTAGGTGCAGAAAAGCAGGACACCATTTACTTTCTTGGCTCAGTGCATCTCTACAGACTCTTATCTTGAAATGTTGAAATGTTTCATACTCAAGGTTTTTGTTTTGAGCAGAGAAAAGGGCAGTGGCAGTGGGCTCTGACCCTGAGTTGATGATGTTTTCAGGGTGAAAGACACAAAGTTTTCCTTTCTTTACATCATGAGGAAATGCTGTCAGCACTCGCCCATTTGCCAGCTCAGGGGTCTTGCAAATTGTAAGCCACAAGTGTGTTTTGCTTTTTTCCTTACTGCCAGATATTTAGAAAAACTGCTCAGTGTATGTGATGATTGGTAGAGAGTACAGACTGAACACAGTATATTCAAGAGCATTCAGAGAGAGGCATGACTCATAATTCAACTCGGATGCATTACATTTCTCTCTGTTTGTGGTAGGTTATTTACTGTGACTGTAAACATCGTTAAACAGGCCAACATTTGTCTATTTCGAAGCTTCATGGAACAGGAAATGTTATTATGACTTTGGACAGATATCTGTGTTTTATAAATGTACATTTGTCGGAATGAATCCGTGTCAGAGTCTCTTTATGTGAGGCATAAATCAGTATGATGAAATGCCAGGGCTAATCCAGCTGAACACACTACAACCTGTCATAGCTGGACTGAGAGTGGACTCGTAGCCAGTCAGCTCATGAGTGGAAAATTAATCTTGTTAATAAAATAGAACGCCATCTGGGCTTTACAGTCAAAATTGTTACAATATGTGAAAAAGTCAACCCCCCCCCCCCCCCCAAAAAAAAAAAAAGTTTTACTAACCTCCTGCAACTCCAGAATTTTTGTGGCTGCACGAACAGTTTGGAAGCACATACTGCGGCAGATGCACAGACAAGTAAACAGAGGTATTTTATCATGATGATTTTCAGCTGTGAGCAAATGCAATAAAAACCCAGAAACACTTAAAAAACACTGTGCATCTTCGCTGCGTACAGCATGATCATCGTGGAAGTTTCTTCGAATCACATCTTATAATTTTATCACACATTCTCTCTAGCTGTCCTCATCCAGAGTTCATTCGGATAATTACTTGCGTTAACCGGAGCTGTCTGTCTTACTGATCATCAACACAAAACCCACAAAAGACTGAGCTCATTTTGTTTTAAGCAACAAAAGGAAAAGTTATTTGAAAGACTTGGTCCCGTACAGTATATTCTCAGTATTACCTGCTCCATGTTTCTCAGCCTCTCATGTCCACATGTTTAGATGGGAAGCAACACCAGTGGTGCCCTCTAATGGTGAATGCAATTATTAAAATTAAAACAAACAGAGTTGTTAGGTGTTATCAGGGCTACTGCCCTTTTATTTATTGGAGTGACTTTGAACCTCCTTTTCACTTTGGCTTCCTGATTAAATGCCTCTTGTGTTACCTATATCTTCCAAATTAAATCTTTATCTGTTTCCTCTCAGTTTATTACTTTCAGTTTCATTAGATTAGCTCTAATAAATGGAGGACTGTAATAGTCCATCAGAACCAATCCAGTGTCCCTGTTTTACTAGATGATTATATTATTTAAACACACTTAATTTAGCTGATATTTCCTTTATTAAGTATTTATATAGTCATTTGTTGTCATTTGTTTATATAGTCATTTGTTGGAGCAAGTCTTGAACTACAACACAGTCTATCAAATCTAAGGATCCAAAAAATGTTGGTGGATAAGGAAGAGATTATAGCAGAGAAAATGTGTTAATGAGTCTGCCTTTTCAAATGTAATGCATAAAAAGTCACAGAGTGCCATTTACACAGAAAACACAGTCTTTCAGTTATTGTACTGTGTCAATAAGGATGTAATGTATGTGCCTCCTTCCTGCTAGAGATTTGCCCTGTGTGTATACTTTTATGTTGGTGGAGTTTATAACATCCAAACAGCTTCTCTCTTTCAGACTGGAGCCAGTCGTTTACATGCACTGTCTGCAGTCTGTTGACTCTACCTAAACTTCTCCGCTCTCACCAGGCGTTTGAGTGTGACACAAGAAGAGAGCGTTTATGTGCTTGTGTGTTTGTATGGTTTACACCTGCTTGCCTATATATATATATATATATATATGTGTACACATGATATGCATTTCTGTGTTTTTCCACTATGTATGTGTTCTACAGTGATGGATATGTGCATTTTGCCTATGACTACTGAACGACGACCCCATCAGCTTATGGTGTGATGGCTGTCATTATGACCTTTCAATGAGCAAGAGCAGAGCAGGCAGCAGATCCACTGTGCAAGCAGATGACTGCGATAAGATAATGATAAGGCTGGTATCTGGCCTCCACATCAATGTGTTGACCATGGCACATTACAGGTACCATCTAGTATGTGTTTTCTGTGGCCAATGGTCCAATGCTGATGACAGAACAGCTAACAGATCAATTAGAGCAATGAGGCCTACAGACAAAGTGACTGGGGGACAACGAGGGTTCAAATATAAAGTGCACCTGTCAAGCTATGCTGTGATGTAGCTGGAGCTATATAGTATTGATTGTATTATAAGGGCAGGTTGTTGTGTCAATAAACACTACCTCCTTAATCCTTTGCATGATAATAACAGTTGTACACAAAGAGGACATTTCCTTTTTTTGTTGAGCACCTCCACACACATGCTTCAATTATCTTTCATATAAACTCTGCTTTCAAAATAACTTTATATGCCACTTTGTTTATCTTCTGACTCTCTGTTAATATGAACTGCTGCTTTGTCTCATGTGTTCTTATCCTGCTCTCATTTCTGCCTGTGTCATCAACGATACTCACTGTGACTGCCCAGTACAAAGGTGAAGTTTATTGGTGCCATTCTCCATCATCTGGAAGCCACAGACTGCAGCATAATGAAGGTATAACATCTGATTTTTAATCAATCCGTGGTCCTGATACATGGCTACCAAGCTTGTTTGGAAATCCCTTATCTATGTTATCTTTTAAGATAAGGGGAAAAGTCCTGTGGGGCTCAAAGGGTATAGAGCACAGGTCTGAGTGTCACACAAAAATGCAACCATAATAAGAGGCAGATTCTTCTTATATATAACTTCTATTAATTTGTCAACTATGATATTTGACAAATTAATGAAAATTAATTGAATATGAAATATTGTTTCTGAGTACAAGACTTCCTCTCTTTCTCTAGACTCTGTTGGGGAACACTGGCCAATAACAGGGCATTTCAGAGACCATTGGCACTCCCAGTTTAGCATGTTACCATGCTGATAATTTCTAATTAACACTAAACACAGTTAAAGTGAAGAAACAAAGGTAGATGCCTATCTTAGCATTTTAAGAAAAAGTGTGTTTTATTAAAGGATCAACAGACTTATTGTTCCTGAGAACATTAAACATCACAACAAACCATACAGTAAATTAAACTCATAAATATAAACTTCATTGTAATGCAATTTTAAAAGTCAATGGATGAGCAAAATCAATACGCTTCATGTTCTGGTGGCCACAAGTGCCTGTACATGGAATGTTATCATATAGCTTTAAAAATCTGAATTTTTAAAAAAAAATTTATAAACACAATTATACTGTCATGAACAATAAAAGCTCTTCACACTTGTGTAAATATATTTTGGTTATGACTGAATACCCATTTATGTTGGAAATGACATCTTTTCTGATGTTATCCTGACTGGCAGCCAAACACAGCCTTCATTCAGACACGCATTTGGAATAATAAAGTGATTCTTCATTTAGGGTGGATCTCGGTAGGAATTCATATTGATATTTTCATGTTGCCATGACCTTTAAAAGAATTACATTCACTTGTAATAGCATGGAGCAAGTTTTTAAATCATTCAGCATCATACTGTATTATTAATAGTCCCAATGTAAGTTTTTACAGGGTGAAGGTGGAGCCCACCTTGTACCCGCTCATCTAACAGCCTCAGTTGCTGTGGAGTGTCAGTTCGCCCTGAGCCTTCGTTGAGCCTCTGTTTGTGTTCTGGCTAGACATCGTCTATAATGAGCTCTGATTAGTTAACTTGTTTAAATGCCTCAGCTATTTCAGTCTCCACTGTTCAGCCATCCATCCATCCAGACCGAGCCCCACCGCCCCACACCCACATGGGTGACATTCTTCAGGAGTGTCTGAGCCAGAGTTACTACTGGGCCAAATGAAGGAGCCACCGAGTTCAAGTTCAATGTGTGACATACATTTACTGTAAAATAAAAATGTTAGATTTGTGCAGGAGTTACATTTTCATTTGATCTGTCTGGATATTTGATATTAGCAATTCACCCTCCATGTAAGCTTCTCTGTCTTAGCCTCGTCTTCTTTACGTTTTTCCTTGTCCTCCCACTTGCTTCCAATTCCCTCTCCAATCTAACAGTCTACAGATGTGAGGAGGTGATGCTGGGGCTCAACAGTCACCATGCAGTTTAACCCTCCTGAGCCACCTACACCAACTGGACCTCACCCTCAGCCTGTTTTTCTTTCCACTGAAGAGGAGAATAAATGTTAGAGGGGGAGGGAGGAGGACCTGTCCTGGCCTCTTCAGTCCAGGCCTGTTATGCTGAGTGATGTTTATTTGTCATTGTTCACCCTGTCTTTCCTTTCTACACAGCAGAATCAAAAATGTTAGTGACAGAGTGGGTAGAGATTGGTCTCAGGTCCTGGTGATGAAAATCTATTTTTGAAATGAGTGAACTGCTGTTCACCCTTAACTTGAGAAATGGGTCATGTGCAGGCTGTCTGGACTGAAGTTGAGGTTATGACCCTCCAGCAGACTTTTTTAAAGTGAGCTTCAGTCTGCACATGCTTCCCTAACCCTCAAGGTGCCCAGTATTCACTGACAATAGCACTCCATCTGACAAGTCTAATGTGCAGCAATCTGAGGTTAAGCTTGCAAGTTACAAGTAGCAGAGAACTTTATCTTCTATGTTTCATCCAGGCCTATCTGCAGCGATTTCCTTGTTTTTTGAGCAGGGCAAGTTACTGTGTGTGTATGTGTGCACTTTTCCTTAAGTGCTTGCCTCCGAGCTCCGAGTGTGTTCTCAGATATACAGTGACACGCTGTAAGCACTGTAGCCCTGGTGTTTGTATGCAGAATAAATAGGGTTTTATCTGATTGATGGAGGTACGTGTTGGCTTGTGCACCGAGGTGGAGGGGGCGAAGGGGTGGCGCCTCCAGTGAGGCTTTAAGCAGGCTAAAGATAAAGACTCAGAAGTGATGGGCTCTCTGTGATGCCCTTTTGTGGGAGGAAATTTAATGGAAGTGGCTACATTGGTAGCAGATGGAGCAGTTTCCTGGATCTCAGTCACGGTAGAAATACTAGACTGCCCCACACGCACACAATGACTTAAACATACATGCACCCCACCCCTTTAAATTTGTTCACTAGATCTACAGTATGATAGAGACAGGCGGATCGAAAGGTGAAAGTGTTTATTTGCCTGGGACCTCAGGAACCAAGGGTTCATATTTTTCTGCACTTTTTTCTGTCTTCTCCTTGTCTCCGTCTGTTTGTTTTACCCGTGTGTGTGTACCATGCCCTTCTTTTTGGCAGTTGGCAGTCTCTTTCCAAGATTCTCACAGTCCGTTGGTGTATGTCATCTAAAGACTATCGGTGTAGGCCAAGAGATTTGGTAACTTGTTGAAGAAAGGTCGTGGTGAAGAATAGAAGAATAGATTTCTCTCTCTCTTTCTGTGTGTGTGCGCTATACATACATACATACATACATACATACATACATACATACATACATACATACATACATATATATATATATATATATATAGTGAGGGCTTTTTTAGGAGTTAGAGTCAGAATTAGGTTTAGATTCTTATTAGCTTAAAGGTTGGGGTTAGGCATTTAGTTGTGATAGTTAAGGTTATGGTAAGGAATGAAGGCATACATTATATCTATGAATGTCCTCACTAAGATAGAAGATGTGAGCATGCGCATGTGTGAGGGGGCACAAGTGTGAATCTGTATGGAGGTGTGTGAGTAAGAGGGAGTTGTAATTTGTCTTCTTTTGAGTGTGCACGTGTGGGAGGATGTGTATGGTAGGTGTATGCATGGGGGTTGGCTGTGTGTGGTTCTGCTGAAGGCTGAGAGGTTGAATGTGATGACAGTAATAAATTCATTCACTTTAGGGCCTGCTGATGGCATCATCAATCACATATATTGATGATGTATTTGGCTGACAAACCTCCAGGTCCCTGTAGTTCCTCTGCAACAACCTGACATCCTTCACAACAAATGGCAAACTGAGCTATGAACATCTGTCAAGTTGTGACGTATTTGGCCACAAAAGAACAACTGATACCACATTGAGGTATCTATTACTCCCCCTGGGCTTCTTTCGCTCAATCTGAATTAACTCTCAGGTCTCAAGTTGAGGTCCAACACACAGCTTAGTGCTCACACTGCTGAATGCCAAGGAACGGAAAATAAAGTCAGTGTTGTTGTCGAAAAAAATCTACCTTTTAATGAAATCACATGCAAATTTGCTGATGGCAAGCTCCATGGGGTTTGTGTAGGTCATGGTAGTGATAGGTAAAATGCAGTTTCCTCCCTCTGTAATGCTTTTGTTTACACTATAGGAACAGACCATCCACAGAATTCAGCTCGGCATCTTTGCTGATGGGGATGATTAAGCTGAACAAATTAATTGTGGTGCTCTTGATTAATGAGAAATAAGGGGAAAAGTAGGGAAAAAAAGAGTGAGTGGGAAAGTTTATGTAGCCTGACACTTAATGTGGTTTTTTGTTGTTATTTGAAGTTCTTTGCCCTGACGAGGAATGTGAATTCCACCATGTTCAGTTCAGCAATGCAGTTTAGCCCCAGTTGATTTTGGCTAATTACAGTAGGCTCCTGATTGTTTAGATGTAAGTCTGTGATTAGAAGACTTTGAGAGGATTTTTGAAATGAAAGCCAAACAATTGTGCCCCTGCTCCCTCTGTAGTTGTGTGGGGTTAAGCTCTGGAAAAGGTGCATTTCATAGATAAATAGCAGAACTTTGCACACTAAAGCAGACAAGTAAATCTCCCTTTCCAAAATGTCATTATTTTGTTATTTATAATACATTCTTCTGCTCGATCTATTCTTCACCAGAGAAAATGATGCATGATCCTTAGCTGCAGAAGCAAAAAATTAACCAGATTTTTGGTGACGAACACCTGCCACGTGTGTGGAAAACTTCCTTCAATGGTCAAAACATGGCCATTAGAGCTGGGTTGGTGTTGTGATATATAGCATACACTTAGGGCAATGTCTTATCACATTTTAAAGGTGGGCCTCCATTTTATTGGCTCCTGCTTTCAGGCATTTGACCTACGGCCATCAGCACTTCTCTCCCACTTGTTATCTCTCCTTCTCCCTCGTTCTTCCTCACTCCCTAAACCTTCTATTCACTTCTTCTCTTTTTCTTTACTACCACCCCCCACCCCCTCATTCCTTCTACTTCAACAGTGTTGGGAATGCCAAACCTGTAACCCTGTTGATGACCTCTGAGGAAGGACATAAATTCAGTGATGAGAGATAGCACAAGCAACACAGACAAGTCTGAAAAGATGAGGAATTGATTTAAATAAAGGCTATAAGCTCCATGAGTGCTTTTGATTGTATTCCTTTTGTATCTTCTCAAAGTGATTACAAATAATATTTGTAAACCCATGTTAATAGACTTTAGCAGTGATACACCAATTAAAATAGTCAGTGTCATATTGTCAAACCGCAGTATGTCATCTCCTTGCTGATGCCCTCAACACTGAAGACAGATCTGCTGCTCAATAAATGAGCTCACTGTTCCAAGCATGTACATGTTGATTGCCCGATGTATAGTTGAGAGTATTAATATCTTTAGCCAGAGTTGGAATCTTAAAAAGCAGACAGCCTTGTACGTAACACAGTGGCTGGACTCCACACCATTGTCCAACCTTTTCAACCCCTATACATCACAACCCAGTGTGTTCCCTGTTTGCTCCCAGATAATGCTATCAGAGCTGATAACTGCCCCTTATCCCCCTCCTCACTGCAACCACCTGGCATCCCCTGCCATGCTGGGCCACTGGTTTTCAAACATTAGCCAGGATTTAAGTGGGTGAAGGAAGTCGAGGTGCCCAACCCAACCCAACCCTGATTCCCAACAATCCCATCCTTTAACACTCCCATGCCTGTCTGAGGTGGCCAGACTGCAGCAATGAACAACCCCTGAGTTAAAGCTTATTGCCACCACACCCTGACTCAATCAGTCCCTGTCTGTCAGAGAGAATCCCCAGGACACCCCCCGCATACACCCTCCCCCACTCATTCATTGTTTTGATAGCTGCTGATGTCATTCCACACATTTTTTCACAAATTAGGGGGCTGAAATTATGGGGCCGCCCTGCCATGTTTGCGCCAGCCTGAAGGGAGCTTAATCTCTAATATCAAGCTTTGGCTGTTTGCCTGAATATTATGGGATACTGTGTCCCCTGTCCGAACCCATCTGCCTACTCTGCTGGTATTTGAAGTGACAGAAAGTTGAGTTGCATTGCAACTGTATGGGTGTTACAAATCATTATATACAAGAAAAGAGTTTTTGGAGGGCGAGTTAAGGGCAAGGGAGTCTCATGGATGTCATTTCTGGTCAGCTGCTTTATTTTAGGGGGAAATGGTATAATAATAGGAGATGATCTAATTACCAGGGGTTAGTGGTAGCTGCAGTGGAGGTGGGGGTGAAAAAGAGCAAGGGTTGTGGGGTGATCTCGAAGCTTGGCATTCATCATGGAGGACAGCCCTTGGTTGCCCAGAAACCAATGAGAAACAATTGTAAATATAGCCATCCTGCATTCTAGATCTAAATGCTGATAGCAGCCTATTTGTTTGAATGGTGAAAGGAGAGCACAAAATTCAAATGTGTGGATTCAGAATATTGAGACACAGGATAATACACATTACCAAATGTAACAGTGGACACTAATGTATATATGTTATGATTAAAAGTACAAGAACAAGACATGATAAAGAAAGCTTCACAGCACACTCCTCCGCAGGAAGACCAATGACTCCTTGGTCCTCTGAAAGCCTGCAATTGCGGTCATCTTCAATATTGACTTTGTCATTTTTACAGCTCCTCTAGATGGTTCTCATGAGCACCCTGCCAACAGAGCCTCATTGGAGGCAATGCAGTTAATGATTTCAGACATTTACTCCCTGTGCCCTGCTGCAATGTCAGTGCCAGAACTGTCTGTGTGTACTGTGAGTCTGCCCATGTGTGCACGTGTGTATATTGGAAATGGCTGCCTGAGTTATTATCAGGGTAATCCTGAAATTGGAGACAGTATTAGAGCTGGGCTTGTCATTTAAGGGTGGGATCCCGCCTGTGTATTGACTACCGTCGCTTCCAATTAGACAAAACATTTCCTCAAAGCTTCACAGATCGATGAGAGAAACACACTCCTTTTTGGATGACTACCACAGTTATGGACTAAATAAGATCTCTAGGTAATTCTGAGAATATAGCTTTGTCCTCCCTAACCTTGTGTCCCTCCTTTCTCATCCTCACCTTTGGCCCCAGCTGTTGTTTTCCCATGAATCCTTGTGTAATAGGTGTGGATATTAGCATGATCGGTGCAGTGTCAGGTGACAGCAAGTTCAGCTTTGGGCTGTACAAGACTGCAGGCCTGTCATTGTGGCCCCTCTAGACGCTGCTGATGGAGTAATTTGTTTTTGCACATTAATTCAATTCTGTCCCCAGACCAGGGTCGGACACCTGCTTTCCATTGCAGCAGGGCAGAGGGACAAAGGCACAGGGGATGGGGTGGGTTTACTGCCTCGCCAGGCCACCTGCTGATGTTATTACAGTAGAGTAGCGCCCAGTAGAAAACACACATGCACACCCACCCCTGTCAACTTTGGGCAGTTAATTCATGTTCTTGTCTTCATGTTTTTTTTAAAAATATAAAAACCTACCTCGGATGACCCGGTGTGTTCTTATTGTACTTAAATTACATAATTAATTTGTCATTTTATTATGCTCTGTGGGATGTGTGGCTTTTCTAAACAGGCTGTGCAGACTCATATGTGTTTGGTTAACCTTTTAATTCTTCATACATTAATGTAACTTAGTGAAGTGGACTGATTTTACTGTTGAATCTATTGTTAGTGCTGTTCACCCATGTGTGTGTGAGTTCACCCATGTGTGTGTGAGTGTGATGGGATTCAGCTCTACAGTACACTGCCCCCAGTGCTCAGTGTATCCCTGTGCCAATAAAATATGTTTGAAATTAGATCCACAGTCACCTACTGTTCACTGATTCACTGACTGTTTGACAATCATCACTGCAACTTCGTATTTCCCTGAAGTTACTACTGCACACACCAATGCAAGCACCTGAACACACAAACACACACAAACAGTCAAACAGGAATTACACATTAGCATCTTTTAGATATGGATCTGATCATCACAACCTGCAGCTAGAAATACAATAGCTCGTTAAATGATTAAAATCTGGTGCAGACAAGCTGCCCAGCAGAGATGTGTATGTGTGTTTGTGTGTTTTTGAGTGTGCGTGCATGTGGGACGTGCATACCTTTGTACATGTGCTGAAGTAGATATACAGTATCTGTTAAATATAACAACATATTAGTGTAAGGCCCCCTGTGCATGACATAACCTAAGGTGAGGCAGACAAAAGGTGGAACAAGAAAATGTATGCAACAAGTTTCAGGTTAATGTTCTACAACTCTGGTGTGTGAAATAAATATTTCTAGCTTTCTAAACTGCATTTGTAGGAAATGTTTTGTAACCTGTTGTCCATGTCTGCAATCATGTCTGCAAGTAAAGTGAGTTAAGTACAGCGCTATACAGATTTCCCATTACAAAATACTCCACTGTGTTGAACTATTCAATTCAGACTATAGATTAGGGGCCCTCGTCCTATAATCAGTAGCATCAATGAATTGTGTAGTTTCACAGTCAAGGACACTGTGATTGAAATGTATTCAGTCTGTCTGCTTCCTTCTTCACTTTGAAGCTTTGAAGTATATACCACTCTTCAGAAATAAGCTAAATAGGAAACTAAAATCTGATGTAATGTGTTGCCTTCACTGCAATCAGACCACTTACTACTGGGACAAACCCAATCAAAGCCTGCTTGTTGGCCAGCCTGCCGCCCAGATGTAGCCTCTGTCTTAAGCTCCAGCTTGTTTAAGAAAGCCCCATCCTGGAAGTAGGTTTTGCAAACCAATGGTTTCTCTGGAAATGACCAATTAGGGGGTAATATGGACCTGGTTTCCTCCATGCCAGTTTGAATTGGTGTGCTGGTGCTATAACGTGATACGATCTGAGAGATACATGGATGGAAGTGGTTTGGAGAAGCATGAAATGCCCCCCACCATAACCCCCTTTCCCCTCTCTTTCCCCTCTCCCTCTTCACCCTCCAGGAGTAAATTGGAGTACATAATTACTGCAATACCATGTGAGCCTAATTGATTACTTTTCCCCCTTGGCTGTTGGCAGTGGATTGTGTGTCTGAACAAATCTTTAGTGACCACACAGCCAGTTTAGTCTGCGCAGATCTGCCGAGGATGTAATTTCAGTAACCTTGTTTCTGTTTCAAGAACACTCTTAGTTCATTTTAGCTACAACACAGCAGATGCTATGACCTGCCATCTAAATGAAGTTGCGGTCAAAATGTACAATATTGAATTTGTGAACCAATTTAAGTTCATTTTAAAAAGGAGAGTATATTGCAACACAATAAATCCATGAAAGACTAACAAATGGTGCAGATTGAGGATTGAGTTCCATTTTTGAAAATCAATTTAAAATAATGAAGTGATGGTTTCTGCAGTAAGTCATATAATTAAACATATTCATAGAGTGGCTCAACCATCACGTCTGACTATGCTCAACTTTGTATGCACTTACAGTATATGACATAGAAGGATGGGTGTGTGTGTGCCTGTGTATGCGAGAGACGATGAGGGGTTTATCTCCTGCCACCAGTCCTCATGACTGTGTCAGGCATCTGTTCAAGCAGCCGTCCTGTCAAAACCCAGGCCACCAGGCCCGCAGCACCTGGCTGTGAGCCTTGTGCTGAGGGAATCTGGCTGGTGGCAAAGGTAATGAGGCAAATCTCCTACTTCCATTTCTCTTACACATACAGTCATGACACGCACACTGGTGCATGCATGATTTCACACACATGCACAGAAAACAGACACACACACTTTATATAAATACAATTTACTGTATATAGCCTATTCATCTATACACATACACACCAGAGGCCTGAGGAGTAGATCTTTTAGAGGGATGAACACGTAGGAGGTGTAAGATTTTATCATTCCCTAAAGGTATTATAATAAAAGTTTTACATTTTTGATGGATTGCTAAAGCTTCCTGTGAGCAGTATAAGTTCTGAATCTGTAACCTCAAACAGTAACTGCTGTTACCATGACAATGACATCAGCAGCCCAGTGCTCTCATCCCCTAAGAAGAGGTGAAAATCCCATCAGCCCAGCTGTGTGCAGTCTAGCCAGTATTACGTGGGCCATCCCAAACCAGAGAGGCTTTAGCTCATACCAGTTAAGCATAACTCAGCGGTTTTCAGTGCGGCCCTTTCCTCACAACTCAGCACAGTCTTGGCCAGATTAACTCAGCTCAACTCAGCTCAGTCCAAAACAAACAGTCAGCTTAACTCTTAACTCCGAATCAATAAATATCTTCCAATTAACCCCAAGACTTCCTGTTTTGGTTTGTGCATTGTAGTGTGTGTGTTCTTGTCCAGCCCAACTCATCTTCAACCCAGATTATCAGTCACATTTCAGCCCATGTTTACAATCCAGCTTGGCTGATGAAATCAAACAGTATCTACAAATATCTCCCACCACTCGCCTCAACCACAAAATTATGTTTACAAGGTTGATCCCCACAACTTGACTGCCTTTTACTGCCCATCACTCTCAAATAGAACCAGACTCAAAGTAACAGTAAATAGTGCGAGCACATTCAGAGGTTTTTCACACCCTGATTAAGTTTCCACTTGAAGTCAGATCCAAGCCGCCTAATGTCCTTTAAATGTTTTTTCCTAAACACAGCAGCAGTAGTAGTCCTCGCCTTGGAGTGACTTCAGACAGCTGTCAGCAGAACTTTGTTGTTGCACGTAGTCAGGAGAATAAAAATCCCCCTGCCCATGGAGGACATTGAGATTGAATCCCAGACAGATTGAGGCCCAGTGTTGATGTTGTTGGTCTCCTTTGCTCCTCAGGTTATTAAGGAGAGTGATGCTCATGTCTGACCACTGCTGGTTAGATAAGCAAAGACTTTACATTTCTATGAAATGAAGTTAATGTGTGTGTATAACAGTGTAAAGAGAAAAAGGCAGGGCTGACAAAATAAGAATGAGTTCATTTCAATGCTGAAGGTTTGGAAAGACATGAAAATTGAAAAGGCAAGAGCACTTGAATGGATGTGAGAGTATCTGAATAACCTTTTCACATGATAAATTTGAAGGTCCTACATGCTTTGAGAAAGAGACTCATAAAGAAGAATAAAATACACAATCGCCAACTCAGAGAAACATAAAGTATGAAGTTGAATCAAACACACAGACAGAATGAAATGGAGAAGCAGTTACTACTTGGATAATATGGAGTCTGGCGACAGTGGTTAAAGCTGATGACTTAAGAGAAAATTGGATGGTGAAGGACTTGACAAGTCAGCACAGATATACAGATGGACTGGCTATGTTATGAACTTGTTTTGGAACATGACAACATAGGACATCAAGGAGTGAGGACAGACAGACATGGTTGTACATGGAGTCAAGAAAAAGTCACTGCTGCGTTTCCATGGCCCATTTGACTTACAATGAAGTGATTCTAAATAGCGGCTTTATTCCTGTGAATGTCATCATCTTATTCTGCACAGACGGTTCTTATAGCAGCTCAGACACTGAAGACACAACTGGGAGCGGTGGTCATGGTTCAACAATGTGCGCACGGGGTTGGTTAAGTGAACCTCTTAGTTGCCATTAAACTTTCCACCACTAGATGTAAGTGTTGCACCAGCTGTTCTCCACTTTTCCCTCTCCTTGCTTTCCCTCTGGCTCTCTATTTCAAGATGGAGTTGAGCAGTTAGAATTTCAAACTGACTGTGATTGGCCTCTTTATCTGCAGCAGCTTGTGATGAACCACGAGTGTTGTGATTTAAGCAAAACCCCAAAGTGCTACGTAAACAAAGATAAATCAGGGAATGATGAAAGGAGAACGTGGGCTAAAATTGGTAAATTATCAACAAGGAGGGTGCTGAAAGAGTGCAGAGGGGAAAATGTGAGAAAAGGCAAGGCTGGTAAACATTTTGACCGTATTAAAATCATTGTTGCTTTCTGCTTTTCTTGCCTCTTGACTTGTAGCTTCTGAAACTGTTGACTGTACATTATTCCTGAAAGCTACATTGAGTGTTTGCTTGCATCACATGTGAACGACCCATTTAGGCAATCGGTGTATCCTTCCTGGGTAACAGTGAGAACATGACTGCTTCACACACCCGCTCTCATTTGAGGAATAAAATGCCTAACTTTTCAAAAATACCACCCACACGTGCTGCCAGATACACTGGTGCACATAATGACACTGTATAGTTTGCTGCACAATGACTCAACTGTCCCCTTTGTTGAGGGATTAATCTAATGTTAGATGATGATGAGTGACAGCATGACAAGATGTTTGTTTATATTTGAAAGACTGATGGTGTGTTAAGTCTTAAAAGAAAGAGACGGAAGTCTCATTCATCTGCCAGAGCTCTACAGTCCCTGAAAACTAAATGTCCTCTGCAAAGTAAAAGTACAATCAGAAGTTTATACATTTACCACCCACTTTATATATTTGTACAGTTCAAAGTTTGTTACAACAAACATCCAACCAGCCAATCACATGGCTACAACCTAAGGCACTGAGGCATGTAGACATGGTCAAGATGATCCCCCCCATAATAGGGAAGAAAGTTGATTTGTGTGACTCTGAACATGACATGGTTTCTAGTGTCTGTAAATCCCAAAATGTCCTTGTTAATACCAGAGACCAGAGGAGAATGACAAGACTGGATCAAAATTATAGAAAGGCAACAGTAATTTGCTATAGTAACTCAAATTGCCACTTGTTACAACCAAGGTATACAAGGTACACCTCCAACTTTGAAGTAGATGGACTACAGCAGCAGAGGACCACATCGAATACCACTCCTGCCATTTTATTAGGCATCGTCTGTACCTAATAAAGTGGCCAGTGAGTGCATCTATATTCATCTGTACTGACCAAGGTCAAAAAAGTGATTATACTGTTGAGAAGGTTTGCCATAAGATTATTATTTCTTCGTGTCTGTGGAACCATTGGAGAATTAAATATGTAATTATGACTTCAGCAAAAGACAATTTGCTTCATCAGAATCTGTTTCTGTGATTGTGCATTATGAGCTCTGTGAGCATGAGGAAGAATGTGATGCCAAGTGAGACAATTATATCAGTCATCACACTCTCCCCTCATCTGATTACTTACATTTGTGTCACCATGCCTTTATGATTGGATTCACTGTGGGAGCTGTGCTGCACTAAATATTGTAGTACCTGTTATTCTATCAAGTAGGTGTTGAGAAATACATTAATGAGAGTTTCATCTTATACAAATAAATAAATAAGATTTTCGAAAAGTTTATCTTGTGGTAAACAAAGGATATATAGGCCAACCACTGTTTCTTGTTTTGTTTCTTTCATGGGAATGTAGCAATAGTTGAGGAGATACTGCATGTCAGAGAGATTGAGACACTGACAATGATGACAGCATGCAGAACTAAAAATACTGTAGCCTTGGTTATAGTGGAGCGACGTTCGGGGATGTTGGACTGCTTACATCAAGGTGATGGACTTTCAGAGCCTCATAAGTGTCACAGGACTTGTTAAAACCACTCAGCGTTGCACTGTGCTGGTCCTCACTGAAACCCCGGGCCTCTGAATGGATTACCAGCTGTTTCTAGTAATGCACTTTTCACACACAGGCATCCAAGAGAATGAAGATCGACTGGTTAATTTTAAATATATTCCATTTGTTTTATTTTAGGTTTCAGTGTTTATGTTCCAGCAGTAGATAATTCCCCTCTAGATAATCCATGGTGTGGTTTATCTAGAGGGGATGAATTGATAAGTGTGAGCATGTGACTGACAATGTTGCACATATCAACGTTATGTTATGATTTTTGTCACATTGTTGGGTCCCTACCTCCAATTTACAAGCATACCTGATATGTTACTGTAGAGTTTCACACCTTGTTTGCTAATGCAAGTCCATAAGTTTGGTATTATTTTTAGTTTACTATTTTTTATGACTTTTTCTGTCAGGCAGTCAAAATGATATGCACCGGTCTCATCTCACTCATATGTACATGCATGCAAATATAAAGGGTGTGACACCAAATGTTTACTTGTCGAATACTCTCTCACTCGTTTTCTACCGCTTTATCCACTAAGGGTCGCGGGGTGTGCTGGTGCCTAACTCCAGCTGACATAGGGCGAGAGGCAGGGTACACCCTGGACAGGTCTTGTCGAATACTCAGTCAATCAAATCATTATCATTGGAATTAGGCCCATTTAAAACACAGTAAAAACTAATTAAAAGATAAATATAAATATATCTATAAAATAGAGTAATCTCATTATGCAGTTACAGTAAACCACATTAATGCTGTTTACACATCTATCCAAATGTTGAATGATAACACCAATATAACGTTAAAAGATGGACAAATGAAGAATTTACACAACAATTATTATTAAAAATCAAACAAAGGCAACAACAATGTCCCAAATACTTTGGCCCAGACCTGGAAAACAGCTAGTGTTCTAGATCTTGTGCATGCTCTGATTATTTTCTAGTTTGTTATTGTGTCCTCCATTGCCTATTCTGCTGTGGGTTATACCACCACGTGAGTTGATTGTGTTCATTTAAAGCTAATAATATGAGAATACCCTCCAAATGGATTTGGTGGCCTGAAAACCACTGTGGTTTTTTACTCAGCTGATCTACAGCCTCCCACAACATCAAGCTGCCGCCATGTTAGTTTACAGATGTTGGCATGAGCCCAGGCACATGACTTGGAAATCTACAGGACATTCCTCTGGTGAAATGCATATGAATTTGTCAATATAGGATTAAACAGATACTGTGTGTACACATTGCTCAAAAAAAAAAACTAGCTTGCATATTGTGGGATACTACTGGAAATGTATGTGCACCAATAATGCATCCTTTTTATTTTGTAAGATTTTGACAAAAATCCTAAATGGGCCTAGAGATGAATGGGTTTGATGAGCTGCTTTCTAGCACTGACATAAAAGCCAAGGTCAGGTGTTAAAGAATGGCTCTTTGCTGCTGTGCATAAAATATAAAAATGGTGACAGATTTTTTTTTTTTGTGGAGCAGATTTACTCATCAGAAAATTTTCAAAAGATTATTTTGAAGATCAATGAGGAAAAAAATCATCCAGTGCAGAACAACATATAGTGGGACCAATCATTCATGACCTCAAATTAGGATTTAGTTTTTATAATCAAGTAAGTACCTTTGATGGGAGTTTAGAATATGTCCTTTCATTTCCAAAATATGTCTTGCTACTGTCATTTTGATTGACTGTTCAATCTGCTGACTTAAGCCAGATCACATGACAAAAGGAATTTTGGGTAGGATTTGGAGGCTGTTTTTGAAGTTTGACAACAACTTCACATTTCACAATGGCATTACTTGGAGATGTAGTTTCAAGTATTGCATTCAACCTTTCTTGACCTGAGTAAGATGAGGACAAGCTGCCGGTGCTTTGCAGAGCCAGACTGATTTGAAAATGAAAAAAAGAGATCCCTTCCCTCTTCAGTTTCCACTACAGTATAAAACAACATAACAATGGCTGAAAGATTGTTAGAAAATGTGACATTCAAATGATTTCTTTCTTTCTTGGCAACATACTGAGACATTGGGTGAAAACACTGCACATTTCATCAAAATGTCAGCTTTGCATGAAGAGAAGTAGTCTTGTTTTTTTTTTTGACAGCCTCTGACAACCAAACATCTTTTGGGTTTGTACGTGTACAGCCTATTCACAGGTGATTTTCTGTGTTTGAGAACAAAACAAGACCTAACACCACTTCAACATCAGCTGTTTAAGTCTTTGTGAGGAGCGACACTAAGTTTCTGACTCGTTAAAAAAAGTCAAATCAGGCAAGAGTAGAGGAGGCCAGGGAGAAGAGAGTGTGGTGGGGGTTGGGTGGGGACACAATGAGAGAAGGAGAAGAAGAAGAGAGGAGAGGGAGCAATTGAGTAGAACTAGAACAGATAGCGTTAAAGACATCTGAGGCAATGAATGGGAAATAAAGTAGGTCAGAGTGGTGGATGGATTAATACTGGAATAGGTGAGTCATGACATCCCTCCTCTTTTGTTGCTTCTGGTGCATAAACCAGCTCACTGCAGACCATCTTTGACACAAACAGAAGACTTAAAATCAGGTCAGACAATAGGCAGCACATGAAAGGAGACGGTTGTATACTTTATATGTATTGATACTTAATTAATTGGACTACTGGCAATTCACCAAACAGCTCTTTCGACAGCTGTTATTTTGTGGCTTCAACAAGGTGTTGAAAAACATCCACAGGCTGTATTTGCTGCAGAGTAGACATCCCACTGCTCTTTATTTGTTACAGATCAAATATGTGACCACATGTGTATTAAAGGTTTGAGCCAACAAACCTGCCATGGTTTTAAAAGTTTCAGGTTGGTGATTTGCATTTCTAATGCCAACCACTGAGCACCAGTTTTTGTTATTTTCTCATGATCTCTCACTGGACTGCTGCAAATGTGTCTACATGAAATGGACCTGGTGGGGAAAGTAACTCTCCTCTACTGTATGGCAAAAAACTGCAATGATTGAAAAGTCTAATCGAAACAATTCTGCAGAAATGTCTTTTTGCTGCTGTTGTGTTGAACTGAAGTGACCGATATTCTCTGCAATGTAGGATTAAAAGTGTGCAGGGTCAGGCGAGGGAGTGAATAGGAACCTGCTGCAACCGGTTGCTTGTGGTTTGTCATGGATGATGAATTAGGACCATTGACTATATATAAAAAAATTAATGTAGTATTCTAGTTGCATAATAAACTCTGTACCATGTCTTTTTTTTGAAATGGAAATTCAAAGACTTTACATCCAACCAGGCAACTATTGACCAGCTGTCAAACACAATGATGTCCATTCATACATGCCATGCTTTATTGTCTATTTTCCTATATGAACATCCATCCATCTATCCTCTACCGCTTTATCCTCCACATGAGGGTTGGGGCTGCTGGTGCCAATCCTGGCCAGGAACACCCTGGGCAGGTTGCTAGTCCGTTGTAGGGCCACATAGAGGAAAAACAACTATTTACTCTCACACTCGCACCCACAGTCATTTTATAGTGTCCAATTGACCTAATCCCTAAATCTGCATGTTTTCGAACCAGAGAACCAAGAGAAAACCAATGCACACATAGGGAGAACATGCAAACTCCAAGCAGAAAGGCCCTTGTTCTGACAAGTCCTAGGTTGTAATTGTAGTACAGTGTTCATTTGATCTGGGCTGTCCCCCACAGGAGCCAAGTATCTCATTAGAAAGGTGTTTGTTGCTCATGTTTATCTGCTTGTACTCTTAATTACACAACCACAAGGTTTGTGTATGTAGTAAAAATATAAAATTATATATTCTCAGGGTAATTATGTACAGTAAGACAGGTCCTGAAAGATAAACCACTAGACAGAGAGATATTGTATCATTTAATGAGGCTTTTAAAGAATTGTGTTCACAATAATACCTGTACCACATACTACCCCCAACCTTTTTGTGCATGGCAAATAATCACTTTTTCACGTGTAAATTCTTTACTTGATTCCAAATTCCATGTCATCCCTCAATTAATGTCTCAATTAAAGGATTAAGTACCCATATAAAAATGCATGTGAGGTGTTGATTCAAAATTCAGTTGTTAAATTAAACACCAAAACAAAGCTGGCTCATAACCACATTTTCTGACATAAAACCTAGACTATGAGGTCAAACATAATCCTTTTTCTGATGTACAGTTAAGGATGAAATTATTACCCCCCCCATGAAAATGTCATTGTTTTAAAAGTATTTTATAAAGTGTTGTTAAATTTTTAACACAGCTTTTTCAGACATCCTAGTTTTATTTTGGATGCTTCCATTATTTGACTTTACACACAGAAATGAAATTATTTCACAAAAACTAACATTTCCAGAGTCAAAATTATTAGCTCCCCTGATGCTAATAATCAATTGTGTATCCTTTTTGCTGGATAACAGCCTGCAGTCATTTGTTGTAGTTTTCAACAAGTCTCTGACTCGTCTCCTGAGGAATCCCAGCCATTCTTCTTTGGCAAATCTCTCAAGCTCCTCCAGATTTGATGGTTTCTGTCATGGACCTTTGTCTTCAGTTCACCCCAAAGATTTTGAATGGGATTTAAGTCAGGACTTTGTGTAGGCCAGTCAATAACGTTCACTTTGGTCTTCTGGAGGTAGTTCTTCACCAGGAGAGACATCTGTTTTGGGTCGTTGTCGTGTTGAAAGACAAAGTGACGACCCAGACCCAGTTTTGCTCCTGAGTGCTTCAGGTTTTCTTTAAAAATCTTCACATATCTTTCTTTCTTCATGATTCCTTCATGATGTCTCTAGTGACCAAACTTGAGATACTTGAGATGCAAACAGGAGGCATGTCCATATTGGACATGCCTCCTGTTTGCATAAACTATGTTGAAAGTGTTTTGCTCTGTTTAACAGGCCTTGGGAAATACCTTTAAAACAATTACATTTTCAAAGGGGGGCTAATAATTTCATCCTCAATTGTAACTGCATCAGTAAATCATTTACTTGAATGTGATGAGTTGTGTTTTTCATTAACCTTTCATTGATTGGTTCTTGAATGATTGATTACAGCAGCAAGTTGCTGACACACATGATTTGCATTCATAGGCTACATATAATATTTCATATTAGTTTCAAAGCATTCACGAAGGGCTCCTACTACATTATTATTGTAAAGGTCATTCAATTTTATGCGTAGTCACAGATTTTCATAAAGTTCCTTGTGCTACCCATTTAAGTCTGAGGTCCAAAACTTTTAAAAATCTTTATTGAAAGTGTTAATTTGAAAATAAATTAATTACCCCATAAATAGCTTGGTACCTGGAACAATCTCATCTTTGGCTCTCGTGTCCAGGTCCTTTTGTTTTGTTGTGAGTGGGCAGTGTGCAACAGGGAGTGTCTGTGTGGGTTTGGTGGGCAGCAGCACTGTTGACGCCACTGTACATGGAGGCAGGCTGAAGGTACTGTTAAAGCATAACTGCCTCTCATCATGATCTGTTTATTATTCAGCTCAGTTCAGTTCAGTTTATTGCCTCATGGCCCAAATGATTAAAAACAGACAGACATTCATAGTAGAATTTTATTTTACCTCTAAAAGATTATACAGTCTGAAAGAAAACCATGCGATGTATGGAAACAATTAAATCCAGCTTCCTTTGTTTTTTGGTGCAGAATTATTTGAATCTCTTTGCATGCAGCGCTTTGAACAACATGATGCCAAGTAATGTTCACTGCAAAATGTATGAAGGGAAACTTCTCCTCATCTTGTTCTCAGCCCCAAATATCATTGTTGTCTATTCATCTACTCAAATTAATGATAATGATATAATTATTAATTGTTTTTATACAAATCTGCTATGGCGACCCCTAGAGAAGGAGAAGCCAAAAGAAAGAAAAGTAAATTATATAACATTTATTACTTATAGCTATTTCTTTTTCCTTTATTAAATAACATCTGCATATTCTTGCCTGCTGAGTTTCACTTTCTGGGTTTTTATGTTTCCCTCCAGTGTTCTGTAGCACCTGTGTCTCATTTGTCTGCAGAGTATTTATATCCTTGTGATATTGATCACCCTGTGCCTCTGTTCTGTTTGTCCCTGCATCTTACCTATTCAGACCAACATCCTCTGTAACCACGTTTGGATTGTTTTCTTTGTTTTATTCGGATTTGCCTGTTTTGTTTTGGTGCTTTGGTACTTTTGGAATTTTTGTCTTCAGGACCTTTTTCTGGCAATGCAGACCATTTCAGGACCAGTAGATTGAGAGAGAAAAGGAGAGTGTGCACGAGTTAAAGGAGTATACAAAGTCTGAGAGGTAACTACTGAAGGAGAGGGGAGCGGTAAAATATCGCCAATCCAAATCTCAGTTACGCTTGTCAGCAACATATTTTCACTGATCGATTTGATGAACATTCCTTCAACTTATGTTTGGAATGCAGTAAAGTTTGTACAGTAGATGTGCATGCAAGAGTTTTTGGAAAGAACATAAAGAGTCAAAACTCTTTTAACTGGGACTCAAACACTGATCGAATTTGGTGAATATGTAATTTAATAGTATTGAAATCTCTACAACTGAATGGTCCTGTATCTGCTGTGTTTTTTTTCTGTTGTATTTTTTAAATCCTGGAGAAATCAATAATTATAATGTGTAGCCGTGTCCTCTTCATCTGGTTGTCAGTGGTGTCATCTTTGCATGGGTCAAGAGTTTTGAGAGTTTTGTAAATAAGTGTACATTTTAAGAGATTCAGTTGCTTTATTACAGTGACAAAGTAGCAAACATTAATGAGCTCTTTGTGGACCCCAGGCCCTGTTTTAGTGATTGAATGTCATTTTGTTTGGCTTGAAAGGTGCTTATAAACATTTATTACAGATTGTGTATTTAAGATCTTTTATTTCCCCTCAAGAAAATAGAAAATGTAATTTGACTTAAGTCTCATTTCCACCCAGCTTATAACTTATAACTACTTACTGCACAAAACAAGTTTCCTCTGTTCTTTGCAGAAACACTACTTGCAGTAGAGAAACAATAATCCCCCACCTGATGTGATATTCTCTGACATAAACCTCAATGACAGTTACTGATGTGGTGATCTACTCAAAGTTTCCCCATTAAGAGAGAGAGAAAACGTGCATGTCATTAATTACACAGTATCCCTGATTCATTAGGATGTTTTGTTTGTTACAATCAAGACCCTAATTAAACATGAACGCACAATGATAATGATATCACATTTAACACATTAATTTGTTCTGTACTAGTGGAAATGCTTAGGTACAGTAGAGAAGCATTTAGACATGGTGTATCATGGTGTAGACATGGCGAATTATCACAAGAATAAAACATTTTTGACATTTTGTCATTTTTGTTATTTTGTAAGGTTGTAAGGTGTAAGGTTTTTTTCTGGCTGTGCTAAATTCCTATTTTTTGTGCTCCAGACATCTGATGGTTAAAAGCAGTGAATATACTGTACGTTTGGTAACTAGTAGCATTGTAATCAAGACAACACTAACTGGGACCAAGACCAAGGCAGTCCTTTCGATTCTGTTCACTATATGCCAGTATCATTACACCAGCATACTACACACTTGGCAAACACACAGTCAACGGGCTTTGGGCATAAATACATCAAAATGTACTCTGAAATAAAATACCAAATACCTAAATAATAAATGTATCAAAATAAAATACAGTATTTTTATATTTTCAAAACACTAAAAATACTTCCTGAATCTAAGCAAAGAGGGAGAGCAAATATTACGTGTGTGCATTGTCTACTGTAAATATTGTGTCAAATACAGTAGAACAATAGTACAACCTTATTTGGGCTCATTTGTAACAAAAAAGTAGCTAAAATAGCCCATAATATGAGCAACAAATAATGCAAGTGGTGGAGTATTGGGTTGATTTCCCCAGTGTTGCTGTTGCAGCAGACAGTAGTGAATAAGGTACAAAACTCCAATGCATGAAAGAATATGACACCATGTCATGGCATAGTGATAATTTGGAAATGTGATTCTTTGGTCATACACAGCTGCTGAAAATTAAAACAGAAAATTATGAACTAATGTGAATGAAGCTAACAGTGATAGTTGTAACAGCTAACATTCACTGTTAAATAACGTTTCATAATAATAATAATAATAATAATTATCATCAACATTCTCGATAGTCTGATCTCTGAACTTGTCAACTTCTGAACGGGCAAAATAAAGTAGGCACCAGGCACAGTACAATTTGCAGCAGCAGTAGTTTTGTGTTCTTATCAAATTAAGTGTTTCATAGTATTTTGAAAATACAAAAATACACGACAAAGTATTTTGACACAAAATATAAAGGCATTTTCATGATATCAACAAAATACAAATTACAAAATAATAATTTGTATTTGAAATACGCATTGTCACATACATGTATCAGAAATACTGCCCGTCCCTGCTCACATTCCTTACTTCAGTTCAGTGATGTTTACTTTTAAGTGTAAGCCACATCTAATCACATCGTGCAATGCAAATATACGAACACTAGAACTACGCAGTTGGGGTGTATTTGCATTACAAGGACAACATAACTACTATGCGGTGATTTTGGTGTAAATATGATTTTACCTTATTTGCTGACATGCAAGTTTGTTGCTTCCACTGTGACAGCAAATGGAGACGCTGGCCATGGAGAGGCTCAAACCACAGCTTGTATTTACAACAGTGACACCTGTAGGGCAACAGTAACTGAGTGTAACTGAGAGCAAGTGTCAGATGGTCTTGTTTTAGTCTTTTTGTAAGAAGCTGCTCAATAACTTGGCAGATAAGGAGCAACAGTGCGTATGCATAATTTACATTCTATTTAGATGGATTTTTCAGACTATGGACAAGTACTTGCTAGCAGATAATTGGTTTCTTTTATAAGAATGTTGCTATAATCTCCTCTCCTCTATTCAGCAATAAAACCCATCTCACCTTATCCTCCAGTGAGTTAAGAGGACTAGCATCCATGGGCTCTCACCCTGGATCTTGTCATTATCTTTGGCTTGTTTTCAAGCACTCTCGTCCTTCAGCTGATGTAGTAATCTGACACCTCTCACAAGCAAATTACTCTCTATCATCTCAGCTTCAAATATGAGGAAGAGCAAAAATAATGAACGAGAAGAGGATGGGGAGAGGGGTAGACAGAGAACGGGGGTCACCTGTCAGTGGAGAGGAAATAAGTGAAAAGATGGCTGAGGGTGGAGTCATGCTGACATTCAAACAGGGATTCTGTCAAAGGAACATGACAGGGATTCACAGCCATTAAAGACAATTAATGAGACAGCTGACAATCAATGCCGACATTCACTCGCTGTGCCACCCACCAATCTATCTGCCTGGCTGTTTGGAGATCCTGTGGCTTTATTGTACCTTTCTAAGAAGACAATGTGCTCACACACACTTTTCATAACTTTCATTTATTACAGAACTTGACATCTTTTCATGCCAAACTAATAATCACAGGCTTTGACGTGGAAATAAAAAAAGGAATCAGTTCACAGAAGGAGAACATGGCGAAGTCCAGGCCGGTACATGAGTCAGACTGAAAAAGAGAGACTGGGTTTATCTCTGCCGGCTCAAACAAGTAAGTATTTTTAACTTCATGGATGGTTGGATGACTTAAAATGGCACTCGACATACTAACTTGAAACGGCCTAATACTAACAATCTGAAAGGGGGCGTATCACTGCCTATCTTAACTGAGACAAACACACTTCAGTAAATCAGTACCATGTACCTTTTATTGGTTGCTTTTTTGCATTAACTTTATTTATTATTAATTGATATCTTGTTGAAAACTAGGCCTTTGACACCAAGTGTACTGTCAGCTGTGGATTCCTGCGATCCACTCTTCGAACAGCCACTCTTGTGGCTCACCTGAGAGTACTACACTGTGCTTAACACCGTGGTCTTCCTCATTTAGTGGAACACACAGGACATTAAAGCTACTTTTAAAAATGTTTTTCGAGAAGTGTGAGACCAGGTTGTGGGTGACCTGCAGTTCTCTCTCGGGTATTATAAAACAGCTGTGTGGGTGGACAGGCCAGGCCAGGCTGCCTGAGTCCTATCACAGAGCAGCCTTATGGTATTACAGGAATTTCTCTGGGAAAAATCTTCTTCTACAAAACCCCACTTTTGTATTTGTATTTGGCAAGGTCTGAAATACAGATAGGCTGCAGTGACCTGAGGAAAACTGTAACATCTGATGAAATTTTAGGAAATTGTTAAAAGAGACTACGTTTAAATATTAAAAACATATTGTTAATTTGGGGGACATTGTTATACAGCAGCACTCTCCTCATGTACGCTGTTTTTCCTAATGTTTTACAAAACAATTGCTGTGAGTGCAATGATGAGATAGACACTTCAAAAGCAGGGGTTATGACGGGGATAATGTGCAGCCTAACAGATGCTGTGGTTGTCAAGTAGATGCAACATAACAATAGGGAACTGAACAGAAGCATGAAGCACGGATGAAACTGACCAAGAGACCCAAAGCAGAGAACCTAAATAACAAAGGGGCAGGGATAATTAGTTGGCGAGGCAGAAAATCATACGAGAGGTCAATGTGACAAAGACAGGAGGCACAGCTGAAAACCCAATTAAAACCGAGTAGAGAAAAAAGGTGCCAAGAAAACTTAAACATTTGAATAACCTTGCACTTGGGGGACATGATACGGTGTCTAATTACTTTAAAAATTATCTTGTGAAATATATTAATTATTATTAATATTATTAATCAATAGAAATTGAAGTGTGTTACTGCAACAGACCAAGAGAATGATTCAAATGCAGGAGTTGACACAAGATAAACATTCCAAGTAAAACATTTAGCGCCAAACATTTAATATAAATTTGGCGAGCAGTCAAAAAAAGCAAGGAAACCTTAAAACACACAGAGCTATGAGGCACAAGGAAAACTGCAGCAGAGTGACACACTAGGAAATAAACACAGAGAAGAAAGCTAAGGTGCTTAGCAGGAGCAGACAAGAGGAACTGGCAGTGAACAAAGGGAAATATGGAGACTGAACTGAAGGGAGATAATGAGACGCAGGTAAAACAGTTAGGAACAGGTGTGGACAGGAAGGAGGCAGGAAACACGGGGGGAGGAAGTTTTCTATACAAGGGTAAAAAAAACAAAAACAACTAGAAAACTCAATTGCCTATACTTCAACATCAAACTGAAATTTAAATCACAAACATAGAACAAGTGGCAGATCATGACATAAACATTATGTAGTAAGACTCTGACTGCACTGTTGGTATAGATCAGTTTCAATGATTTACAATGTTCCTAAATATAATTCAGCACTAATTTATTCAATAATAAAACATCTCATCATTAGTAATATAATTATAATGTTGACATACTTGTCCTCAAAACATGTAATTTTACTATGAACATGCACTTGTCTCTCTGCTGCCTGCTGGTGATTAGGCCCCTTTAATCATCAAGGAGGTTCACTCATTAAATATGAATAAGCCTCTTAAAAGAGCTGAAATGGAAAGGCTTGGCACTTCTTTTAAGTTTAACCTAATTGGTAAAATTCTGTTTTGTCCACGTGGGCAAACCCAGTGACCCACTTTTAAAGATGTCACTGGTAAATGGAGCAAAAAAACAGAAAACATATTGTAGCCCTTATTTGTACAGATATGAAATATAACAGCTGAGCACCTCATTTTCAATTTTTTAGGGGACTTTTGGTGGCTTCTTACTGTGCTACGTACCAGAGAAAACTAACCATGTGTGCATTAATCATTCTGCATACATGTTAGCCTAATTTTAGGTTGTAGATCAAAGTCTCCTAATAATCACAATCAATCCATTTTTTAGACTATATACTAAAAACAGGTGTAACTCTCCACAAACACCAGCACAGCTCTTTTATATTTACTCTGTAAATATAATATAACTGGTCACATTCTCATATTCAGCTTAATGGGCTGTCTTGTCCGGTATCCTCTTACATTCTCTTGAATTTTAAAAAGTCGTTTTCATGTGGTGTAAATCTACAGCTCCACTTGCCTTCGTTTGCGTACTGAATCATTGTAAATTGAAAGTTAATGATCCACAGGTTCACTAAAGGGAGATGAATGTACCAGAGAAACAGGATTCATATGAAACATGGAAAATCTGTCATTTTCTGCCTGTCTCACTCGCCGTCTCTCCTCTTATTTGCTCTCCACTCTATTTCATGTTTTGAGGCACACTGTAGACTAACTGTGGATGATGGATGTGATGTATTTGTATGTATGAACAATAAAATCTAAATAAATAAATAAATCCCTGTCTGTAGAAGAGTGGGACGCTGTTTCCTAGGGAACCTGTCAGATTGTAATGACTTCTCTTTTAATACAGTGGGATGCTTGAATGTGAATGATACATGCAGCCACAACTAATGTACTTTCTGAGTCTGTAATGATGTATATAGATGAAGCACTGATATTTAATTCCTTTGGGGACAGTCAGGAAAGAATGTATCATCATCTGCCAGTGGAGGACACAGTGCAAGTGGAAATAGTTTCAGGTATTGATTTGATTATCTTCATCTAGTGTTGATGACAAATGAAACACTCTCTTCACATGTAACCATATAGTCTTTCCCAGATGTTTTTCCATTGCCGCAATCCTTAATTAATTAATTAATTAATTGAATCGCTGTTAAACATACAACAGCGCATGTGAGGTTCTGTTCAAACTAGTTTGTTTGTTTCACAGAAAATGTCAGAACCAGGGAGCAGCCTTTGAGAAGAGATGCTTATCCTCATAAAATACAGTTTTCTCCTCTTTATATAAAGTATAGAGGTCACTATAATAACTGTATTATGTGGGTCGGCCTATACAAGCCTGTACCTGCTGGCTGTGCAGCATGGCTTCCTGGGGCACTTAGATGTAATAAAGTCAAAAGTTTAGTGATTCCACCTTTCCTCCTAAAATGTAGGCTGAACCCCTTCTACCTGTGTAGAACCTGGGCTTTTAAATTGTGGCATAACTGATGATTTGTTACATCATTTATTAGCTGTTCAAACTGCGATATAGTCAGGTGAAAGTGTGTTACTATTTAATCACATTACCAGCCAAAACTATGCTGTGGCCCACAGATTATTCACTCTTTCATTTCTGACATATCTGTTTGAAAAGTGGCAAGAGTAGTTTAGTTAACTGAAAACAAATTTATGATTTCTCTTAATCAGAAAAACAACAACGACTACAGGCCACAGTCACCATAGGCCACATGAAGAAACACGGAACAGTATCAATGTAGACTTTTAGGAAATAGTGTTAGGTTTTGCAGTTAGGAGCCCAAAGCAGAGACAAAGCAATAAAAAAAAGAGTTACTGGAGTTTATAGAACAAAAAAAAATTTAAAGGCAGGCAGAGGATGCAGGACCAGCACTGGCACAAGACAAGAGAAGAGGTATACAAAAAGTTGAAGGTGTGGCAGGACAAATAAATGACCAAATATGACCAAAACCTCACTGAACCAGCAGCTGAAACAAAGCATATTGTACAACAAGCATACTAAATAAATGCAAACTTCTGTAAAGAAAACTGACTGTAAATGAAATGAATGTTTTAACACAGGAGAGGAAAAAAAATTCAACATTATTGAATTTGGAACAAGTGGTTCTTTGTTTGCATGTATGTGCCTTCACTTCGGAGAAACCACAAGTAGAATAATAATCAAACACTCTGTTTAGGTTCATCCTCAGATCTTTGCAACTGTTCATACTTGCTCAATGATAATCGAAGTAACAGAAATCACTCATTCATAGTAATAACCCTACCTCTGCTGTTCCTGCTATAAAACAAATTGAATTAATGTGAAAAATGCCAGTGTTCGCTGTCTCTTTCTACATCACCAATGTTATGCTCGAAAAAGCAATTTTAGTTTTCTAAATGAGTGGAACCATTTTTGTCTCTATTGTGGCAGAGAGACAGCGAGCGAGGGGGGGAGAGAGAGAGAGAAGTAGAGCTGGAGTCTGTCAGGAAAACTCTGCCAAAGTCAGATAAGACATGCATGTCTAATCTCACTGCTGTGAACGCAGCAGCCAGTCTGTCTGAATGCCAGAGAGTCAGAGCAAACAGAGCAGAGAGTCAGCAGGTTGATGTGCTGCTGCTGTTTTATTAAAATCTTATCACAGCAGAAGCGATTACTGTGCAAAGACACATAAATCAAATGGGAATGGAGAACACACTCAATGGCTACTTTTTTTGGGTATCCCTGTTCAACTATGTGTTAATGTAAATATCTAATCGGACAGTCACCTGGCAGCAACTTGCCAGGTTCATAGACATGTTGACATTCAAACAAAACATCAGAATGGGGAAGCAAGGTGACTATGAACATATCATGTTATTTTCTGCCAGACAGGCTGGTATGACTATTTCAGAAACGGCTGAACTATAGTACTGGGATTTTCATACACAACCATCTTGGGTTTAAAAAGGAAGGTCGATAAATGAGAAAATTTACAATAAGCCACAGTTCCCTAAGTGAAAATGCTTGATGTCAGAGGTCAGAGGAGAACGGCCAGACTGGTTTGAATGATTACAAGGTTACAGTTTCCTCAAATAATTATTTATTACAACCAGAGTATGCAGAAGACCTGATCTCTGACCATCACACTGAATACTGGAGCAGATCACATGGGACACTTTATCAGATACAGCACATATGTGTCCATCTGAGCAACCACTTCAGGATGTTTCCTTTCACAGAGTTTACACTGTTTTAAACTGCAGTTCACACATTGAGAAATGAAATGGTACAGAGGAAAGAAAATGAAGTGGCAGTGGTTTAGGAAAAGTCAGTCGGTGTTGGGCCGAGCCGGAGGGCACAGATGAGCAGAATCGGGCACAGGCAGATTTTAGCAGCATAGTCATTCAGTTGACCTCATCGAGCTGCTCTTCTCTGCTGATTGTTTCGTTGTTGGGAGTTTGGTAATATGGGCTCATACTCAAGAGTGTGACTCATTCAGAAAAGCCTCATCACCATCTAAATGGAGAGAGTTTCAGTCTTGCTGCCTTCCATCATTTTACATTATTTCCACTGTCCATCCAGTCATTCACACATTTCTCTAAATACATCAACTCTGCTTGGCCTTTATGTTGAAAAGATCTTTTTTTAAGTTTAATAATTTGCTGTTTTCATTTCAGTATTATGTGTCCACAAGAACCGGCAACAATAGGCCTTTCGTGCTCATGTTCTTGTCGTCTACATGTTCCTCTTACTCTCAGGGATACAGGTTTACCTATCTGACATTATTAGATCTTCAATCATATGGTCGGGTTGCTGGCGGCTGCTAGCCTTGGAAAGAGCCTATCGCCTCTTGGCACATCCTGATGGAGAAACTGAGGAGAGTGGTATCGGATGAAAAGCCTCTTTGCCCAAAGGTTGGTTCATCACACCAAAACACACCAGTCTATTACATGCTGTTTTTCTAAACAAAGCTATAAAGTTACTCTGGGTATGGGCATGTATGGACATGTGTTTACACTATTGCACATATTTAAACCTATAAATCTGCTGTGGTGGAGCTGATTTCTAAGAAAGATTTTTTTTTTTTTAAATGATCTGTGTCTTTGTGGTTTTCTATCCAAAGTGATACTGAAAGGATTTCAGTAGCTCACTTTGACCCATGAAAAGATTTGCCAGCACTTACAGCCTCAAGTTTTTATTCATTCTTTCCTTCCCATATTATGCTTTGCAGGATGGATTAAATGAAGACCATGAAACACTAAAATATACTCATGCAGCAGTAGCTTTCAGTCTGAAAGCATATTATCAACAACGCTATTTTTGACTTGTGGTTCTTCAAAAACCCAAACATTTAAAGTACTATTTGAGGGGGCAGGACATGTTCACAGAACTGCTTGTCATTTGACATTCTTGAATTTTTTTTTTAATTGCCAGACAACTTGACTGGCAAAGTAAGAAGAAATTAATTATGGTAGACTTAGCTGCAGGTGGGCTTAAGTGCCTACCACTTTATCCTCCACATGAGGGTCGAGAGGACGCAGGAACAAAAGGTGGGCTACACCTAGTCCTTCGTCCACGGGGAAAACATTCCAACTCCATGAAGAAGGCCCTCGGGTGGACCAGGCCATGAACCCAGGTCTGTTTGCTGCAAGGAAAAAGTGCCAGTCACTATTCTACCATGTAGCCCAACACATGTCCTTGTCCTTTCAAAATATTTCAAAATATCTCCTGTGAAAAAAGCCAATTGCAATCTGCAAATCAATAGTTGTAAGAAATACCTAAGTTGACTTATTGAGGATGAAGAACTGTATTTCATTGTTCTGTTTTCTGTAACTCTTCATTGTTTGTTCACTGGTTTAGCCATTGTGTTATATGTTCTATAATCTTAAGGACAGAGTCACTGAAAAAAAAAAAATCACATACAAAACTGTTGCACACTGATGTACTGTATAGTAGACACATAAACAGTATGCTTGTACATATGTATGATAAATAAAGGCAGAAACTCATGCACAACTCTCCAAGATGGACCCACTGTTTGTCAAACCCTTTTTTCCTTCAACTACCCAAATGCATTTTCGTCGTATTTGACATCAGCTTTTAATGCTAATCGTGTTTGGTTTTTTTTTTTTTTTTTGCCTGTCAGAGCTGATTAAGAACTTACTGAGCAGCACCTTCGTTCCACTCAAACAAATGACTGTGAACAAAGCAGAACTCTCTTGACAGTAAATCATGCAACACTTTCTTGACTTGGCTGTTGTTTTGGCAGCCAATGGCGCACTGGGACATTGGAGATGACAGTAAATTGAAAGCTCAAATCAAGTAAGAGATGGCAGTAAATGGAAACATGAGACTATTTAAAATGCTTTGTGCATTGTGCAACAGTCTACATTTCTGACAATGATTCTGGTACAGTATGTATTAGTACTGCACTGTTGAAGCAGAGAAAGAAATTCTCAGTACCCCCAGTGTGAAATGAGAAGAAAAATTGTCCACGGTTGCAAGTATCAAAATCAAAGCTGTTAACATAGAAAATGAAAATGAAAAGTTTTTTCTGTTGTAGTGCAGTGAATTGAAATAGTTATTTCTCTTTGAAATGTATGTCTTGTTCTTTAAGTAGAATGAGTTAATTAATAAGACAATTATCAAGAATGTAAACAATGAAAATTCAATTCAATTTTATTTGTATAGTGCCATATCACAACATACATTATCTCAAGGCACCATACATAGTAAGGCCAAAATCTTTACAATATAATGTAACCTAAAAACCTTTTAGAAAATTAAACAAATCGGATTTTAAGAAGTGTATCACAATCACAAAAATAATGCTATTAACACCTCTGAGATAAATGGTCACTGCATATTACAGTATGTAAGACAAACTACATATACTGTATGTCAGTACAAATGAACAGCCGGGAAAATAAGTAAGTGATGCTGTGACTTCCATTCATTCATTCATCGTCTACCACTTTGTCCTCCACATGAGGGTCACAGGGGGCTAGTGCCAATCCCAGCTGACATAGGGCAAAAGGCGGGATAAACCCTGGACAGTGTCGCCAGTCCATCACAGGGCCAACATAGAGACAACAACCATTCACTCCGCCACTCACACCTATGGTCAATTTAGAGTCTCCAATTTGCCTAAACCCCAAATCTGCATGTTTTTGGACTGTGGGGAAAAAACCCAGAGAAAACCAAAGCACACACGGGGGGAACATACAAACTCCATGCAGAAAGACCATTGTTCCAACTGGGTCACAAACGCATGTCTTTTTGCTGCAAAGGCAACAGCACTTACCACTACACCAACCGTGTGGACTGCTGTGACTTCCAGTGTGATTCATTTGTTAGCTGTGAATGGCTGATGAAGGGGACAGTGGAAACCACCAATCAATTTCCAAAAGGCCATTCTATGGATATTGGAGCAGCCCAGTAAAGTCAGACAGCAGACGTCTGTCCAGTTGCAGACAGTGTGTCGATAGTCAAGGCAGAAAGAAGCCAGACTGTGTCATTTTTAGGTCGATAATACTTTAGATCTGCACGGACTCCCTGTGATCAACTGCTCCACATTTCTAACTTAATGAGCATGTGTGGTTGTGTGTGTGCGTGTGTGTGTGGTAGACAGCAGCAGTGAGTGTCTGTCTGCGTGAGGGTGGCTTTGAGTGCATGTGCCGTACGGACCCACATACAGTTTGTCTGCGTCTTATAGTTCTGCTAATTGTGAAGTCTTGGACACATTCTGCATCCTTAGGAGACGAGTTAATAACCTTTTCTGACCCAAAACCCCATCTACCAAGTTCAAAACATTCTCATGACCCCAGCAATTAATTAGTCGTCAAACTGTCATGTGTATTTTGGAACGCATATTGTTGCACACTATATCCAAGCCATGTAAACCACATCACTTTTAGACATTTCCATTGACCCGATCTGCATATCAGGTGACCCCAAGTTAGTTCTTGAAAAGTTAAAAACAAAATCTCCTCATAAGAAACCACACACTTTCTAATCATAATTCACAAACTATCAAAAAGGGTTTTACAGTTCAGGTCCAGAGTATAGGATTTAGAGAAAATCTATCAAAACGGGCAGAATAAAATAGTTAAAACAATGATTATGATTTTCACTGATTTTTAATTATTTTATTTTTACCTTAGAAAGAACAGGGAGGGGGGTTCCCACTTAAACTAAATATAAAAAAAATAACCTTCTGGTTTAAAAAGTGAAGAAGTAGCAGTATTTTAAAATATGAGCCTTTACTCACTTGATTTATAACACTTGATGAGTCAGTCTCTCAGTGTTTAGTTTCAGGTCTTTGTCAAAAAAATTTGATGTCAGTTTTGTAAATAAGGTTCCTGTTTAGAGGGCTTATATGAGCAAACACTATGCGATGCCAGGTGTAAACACTTTTTAGTTGTAGTGTAACCAGCACTAATTGTGAAAACCTTAACCAACCCCACTCCTCAGCTTTAGAGGCGTAGAAGGCCCACTTTCTCTTGACAGTCCCACTGGTACAGCTATCATTCATGTCATGCTTTCATGATCTGATCCTCTACCTCTGACTGACCTGCATCTATTCTTAGCTCTTTCTCACCAACATCTAAAGAGCACAAGGGGTAGCTTATAATTGTATTGATTACAGAGAGGGGATACAGATTCAGTCTTGCATGATAAGAATCCAATTATTCCCCGTGCCCTTCAGTTGAAAATTTGCATTGACAGTGTGACTCGCTATATGACGTTTTTTTTTTTTTTTAGAGAATTGATTTTATTTATTCATCTTTTTTTTTCCACCCAGACTGACTTCACTTTCAACTGCCTTCCATGATCTCAAAGCTTAAGATTCTCTTTTTTGGGCATCTAACGATCGCAAATCACACACACGCAGCTAACTATCTGCTTATATCACTGAGTGTAGACAACTAGGTTCACAGCAGGAACCACCACGTTCAAATATGGTTGACTGGCCGTTTCCCCCCTACAGTTTTGGAGTACGTATTTTACACCACCACACACATCCATCCATCAATTGTATCCCTCCCCTCCTGGTCATGTACATACGTTTTCATCGGAGCTGCTGAACACAAGCTGTGGAGACATATCCATGCTGATAGAAGAACAGCCAACCACCCACCGAAGACAAACGTGTTTGCTAGTGAGTAAACACCTTTACAACAATAGCAAGTGCAAACAAATATAGGTCGACAGCCATTTTGCAGGCTTCTGTTTTTTAATTCTTGGCATTTGAAAAAATCTGGTCCAACTTGTGACAGTTGTTTCCTCTTCCTCACTTCCTCCAAAAACTGTTTTTTTTTTCCTGCTTATTTTGTGTGTGTAGCGCTGTAAAGCAATTCATGTTTCTGAATCGGCGGCCCTGAACTTGCAAGGCTGGTTCTCCGCTAACAAGTAGGGGCAGTGGAGACAGCCCCACAACAAGACATTATTTAACCATCACAATGACTCCAGAGCTTTTAAATTAGGGTAAAAATACTGCATAGTCCATTTTAAACTTCCTGACACTTTTCTTAGTTGTGTTTCTTCCCTGCAACGTTTAAGGCTGTAATTTCAACAGACACGTTTAAAGACAAATCCTCTGCTGAGAGCAACAGGAAGTGATGTGGCCACTCTGGTCACAACTCACCAAGAGACATTATGCTACTATTATAGAATATTATAAATTAACAAAGCATGGGGGGAATGTGTTACATCTATCTTGCTTCTTGTGACAAAGACGACATTGCTTCAGGGCTTTAGAGAAGAGGATACTTTTTGTATTATTGTATTTTTCTTCCTCCACCACCTCAGCTTTAAAAACTGTAAGCTTTCACTTTAATTGTGTTGACACAGGAATTCAAATGTTATGCAACAGAAGCTGTCAAGTTTCCTGACAAATATTCCAGCTCTAAAAGACTTAGAGTCTGCCAAACTCTTTAGCTCTGATCTCATTTATTTGTGTAATTATTTTCCAGGCAAGATATCAGTTTATTCGACAGAACAAATTGCCGTAACTAATTGTGAATTGTATTATTCTGATTAGTTTTGCCAGGATTTCTTTGTTGTATCCCCTGCTACTCTGTCACCATTAGGTTGTGACGTTATTAACCTGGCAAATTTTTCATTTTGATTACAGCTGCAGTGTTAAGACCCTGTCTTGTTTCCCTCTAATTAGAGTACAACATCACAATCTGCAGTTCACACACACACACCTTTAGAAGAAACATACAACATATTTGAAACTCTGACATCAAGCTTTCAGTGGTAATTTCATAGCTTTGAAGTAAGTAATGACAGGAAGACTGAATTTAAAGTTCCAAATCAAAGGTAAGAATTTGCAGCCTTAAGATTAAGGCAGCTGATCCATGCATGACATGTGACAGAATTCATTAACAACTAAAGATAAAAGAGTTGACTGAAAAAAAGCATTCATACTTCCCATTGTCAAAAACCAGTGTAATCTTGGGTAATCACTTTTCAATGTTTTTTTTAGCATTTTACAATATGTTTTATTTTAATATGTTGAAAAAATAGTGGGAGACACAATCCCTTATCACCCACAGCACAGACACAACAATAAATACAGACTTGTTTCATTTAATTATCAACATGGCAAGAGACAGTGACAGCAATTCAGAGATTTCCCAGTCTTATTAGAGGACTAATGAGTCTAGACTTTTAAGTAGGGTCATCTCTAGGTGTTATAGGAGGACACGTGATTGAAGATGGTCACCTTGTCAATAGATCGGGCTGAAAGACAATTACTGTGAAGGAGGGCCACAGTGTGAATGCATGGTAAGTTAATCAATGACTAATGTGTGGACTTAAGGAATTGGGGTGGGTTGTTTGTGTAACCTGCAAAATCAATACATACATTGCATACATAGTCACGTTATAATCAACCAATGTAACTGATTAATTAACATCTGACAGTGATTGAATAACTTACTTGACTATAGTCTCCAATATACAATATACAAGACTGTAAGACGTTTCTTTTTTGTCAGTTTGGCTCATTGAGATTGAGATTGCTCATTGTTCTGCATGACATCTTACTAAGTTGTCACTCTTTCCAGTTCTTCAGCATGTTGGAGCAGATTCATTCAAACACCTGAGTCAAATAGTGGTTTCAGTGCTTGTTAGCCTCTTAGCTGTGTTACTTATTTCTCCTCCCTGAAGTGTTTGGAGCGCCTCACTAAACCAAATGTACAATTTTAACAAGTTGCACATTTTCAGGAGCCAATGTGTTAACAATCTTTTATATCTTGCTTTTAACATTTATTTTAGTCATTCTAATAGCGTCTTGTTCACATTTTAACCCAACAGAAATTAGTAGTAGATTTTTTTGTGTATTTACTGTTAAAAAAATAATGCACATGTATACACACATGTAGAATCAACAACTGATTACTTTAAGCTTATGTAGCAAACAGCATAACTGATTAAATAGTGCCCTGCTCTCTTGCGGCCTGAGAATAAATAATAAAAGTCTAATTTCTGCCACATATACAATATTGTACATGTACATATAATAATGCATAATGCTGTGTGTACTGATACTACACTCTACCATGTAATAAGACTGGCATGATACAAGTAAAGATGATGATCAAGACAAGTCTAGGTAAACTCTACCTCATATATATTCACTGTTCACTGCACATTAACCTCAGTATTCTGGGTCTGCGTAGATGCAGCAGATAAGAGCATCAGTTTCCATCACCACGCAAATGTAAGCTCAAAGAGAGACAAAGGGGTCCAGAAATAATCATAGTCATCCTTTGTCTGATCCCTTTGCATATGACAATTTTTTTCCAGTCTAATTTTATGATGTAACAATCATTATTGTTGCAACATTATTAAAAACACTTCACTTCTATTCTGCCTTCTATTCTGACAAAATGTGAAAAGATCAGAGCATGTCTCCATAGAGACTCCCATGCCTGAAATTGCTTTTTGTCCTTGTTGCCTTGTGGAGCACATAAATGACCACAGAAATAGATATGACATTAGAGTCAATAAAGTCTATAATTAGTTTTGTAGTGATGCTTGGTTAAAAACATTCCAGTACTGTGCGAGTGGACACAGTTTCTTTGGAAACTTTAAAAGCAGTGATAATATATGGCTAAGACAAACCCACAGGAGAGTGTATAAATGGTGTATTATCAATATTTTTATTTTTTCCATTTGGATCAATAACTTAGAGTGTTAAGTGATTTATTTAATATGTTGACATGAAGATTCACAGTGAAGGAAAATAACAAAAGGAAAAAATTGCAATAATTAATGATTAGAAGAAAGGAATGAATATATATGTGTTAGATTTGCCACTACAATTTTTTGTAAATTAATACATATGAGGGGTGCCACCTTTTTTTTCACTTGAGCCGAGTCTCCTGAAATGTCTGTGGATGCCACAGTCTAATCTTCTCATCGTCCTTCACTCTTTTCAAATAGGTCTGAGAGGGAAGATGTGTCCCTGGTGGACTCTACATCATACTAGCAGTGACAGAATGTCATTTACTCCACACCCACACAGAATCCTCTCTCTTTTGTTTATTGCAGTGGCTACACAAAGCACAACCAAACACACATATTCCTTTGGATTAAAAGAAAATCAGATTCCTGACTGACTGGTGCGGTTAAGCCCTTTTGAGCTAATGTTCAACATCTATCACCACCCTCACATCTATGAAAGACTTAATTAATGGTGACCTTATGAGCGAGTGAGTGAGAGTCCTCACATGTGTGTGTTAGTGTATGTATACGTGCCGAGTGGCGAGAGCTGTCCATGAAAGAGTAATGAGCTCCTCCAAATGATTCATCAGTCCCCAGTGGCTCTAGTAGATACAGGTGAAATCAGTCTGTTACACAAGGAATATTGGTGTGACATTTCACCACTGCTCATCACATCACTGCTCCAGAGTTTCCTCCTGTGATTCCACATATATACTGTAGGTGAGAGTCTTGGGGTTCCCCTTGAGGATGGGTCACTTGTGGTCAAAGCCAATGAAAAGCAGAAATAGTGTATTCAGATGTGTGTGCACAGAACACAGCTGGTGTCTGTGGGGCACAATGTAGTCTAGGTGTGTTTCCTCAATTGAACTTGACATTCTCTATTGAAAGAACCTCGGGTGAACAAATTCCTCTCTTTCTTTGCCTCCATTGCTCCTTTCTCTTCCACGCCGGTGATTTTTTTTTGTGATTGGAAGTTGGGGTTTTAAACTTAGATGTGACTGTGTCCTCGCTGCCAAGGTAATTATTCTCCAGCTACATTTCAATCTCAATGTCACTGCAAGTGAAAACTGGAATTGATTAATTTCATGGAGGCAACAGCAATACTAGCACACTAGTGAAGCAAGACAGCCGCAAACAGCTATGACTGAAAACTCAGAGAAGTGCTCACAAAAAGTTTCACAAGTGACTTGTACTGCACTCATTCAGCATTGACAGAGCCCGTTTTCAAGGGAACTGCATACAAATAAGGTTAGCTTCTGTTCATCATGAGCAAACAGAGGCTGAATAATATTATCAACAACAAGAATCACCAAAAGTTAAGCACTGCAGCTTTAAATAAACATTTAGTGACATATTGCATCCCAATGCTTAATGTATGTTAACGGCCACAATGACATAGATAGAACCACACTTGTAGATATAGTGTTTGGCTGTAATGACCCAGGATGTTAAAACATCAATCTGTGTACTTCAGTTATTCTCTCAGATTCACACCACCTTCCTCCACAGGGATGATAAGGGAACAAAAGGCTGCATCTCCTATCTGGCCTCTCTTTCATCTTGGATTGGTCGCAGTCCATTCAGTGTCCCCAGGGATTGACCTCTTTTATTGGAACTAAGAATCACTTTTTCATCTTTAATACCATCAACATAATAACTTTCTCATTCTTTTCGTATTGATGGCTTTTGCTCTCTCTCTCTCCATGCAGTTTGCCTAATATGTAAAAAGTCACCTTTGTGTGTTTTGTGTTTTACATCCTTTAAATCCTTCCATCATGAGAATATTACCTGCACACGATGGCCATTTAATTATACAACTCTAAACAACATAATTCAATTAAAAACAGGAAACAATAAGCAACAATTCTTAATTATCAGGCAATTATTAGATATCATTATGTGTGTGTGTGTGTGTTTGTATGTAAATACTGATACTAGTCTCTCAAATAACTGCTAATGTTATTCAGGATATGCTTGGTGTTAATATAATAATAATATTTGCCATGATCTTAAATGCTGAATTTTCTTTTAAATTTAATTTATATATGGACTCTTTCCCAAGAGAGACCTGATAAATAGTATAATCTTTTATAATATACTGTATGACATGATATATTATTTTCACAGCTTGTGTACAGTTTGTTGAAAAAAAATATTACTTCATAGTATTCATTAATAAATCATTACTAGCTACTTAAAGAAATTATTAGATTTGCCCTTTCTGCCTAAAATTGCAACACACTGCAACTTGTGCTGTTAATCAAAAGGTAACACTGTCAGTAACCAGAGGTGACCAACATGTGCCTTACATCTGTCAAAAAGAACAACATGCACCAACACCTTTACCAAAACATGTCCACGACCATAAAAAAAACAGAGTGGAGCACAGAGGACCAAGCTGAAGCTGAGTTTGTTTCCATAATCCATAAATAATAAGTTTCATTCAGCCAGTGCGGTCTCCCTGGAGCAGCTGCAGCATTTTGCACAGTATAATTCCAACACCAGGTGGATTTCAAAGACAATTTAACTCGCCATACAAGGTACAGTGCTGCAATTATAACAAATTAGGCAATTATCACCCTTACCCACTGCTACAGCGAGTTGAATGTAGTCCTCAGTATTTAGTGAGGTGATGATTAAGGAAGATCAATGGAGTAAAAGGAAGAGAGGAAGAAAAGGGAGTGACTCTATGAAACAGAAATAGATTCATTATGCAGTGATATTCAAGCCACATCTCCTAGCATAGTCCTCCACCCTAACTCTGCAGAAAAAAAAACAAAATATTTTTCCACATATGGACACTTTGAAATCTCGGCGTCTTTGTCGACATCATCCCTTCAGATTCAAGTGCATTTCCTTTGTCAGACACACTCTTGTTCAAGCTTTACCAATCAAAAGTGTCTGAACTGCTGTCCTTGGCACATCCCAGAGAAAAAAAATGAAACACACCAATGCACACGCACACACACATTCAAGCATGCACAAACTGCATTTACAATTAAACACATAACCACCCAAACCTATCTCACACACACAGAGAGAGAAATGATCTATGTGCATCTGCCAACAATTTCTCCTGTCAATCCTAAATTAGGAAAAGCCTGATTGCATCTGTCCTTTTGACCTGACCTACCACCAGCAATCTGAGCGTTATAATGGATCCAGTCTGGGTCTGTCTGACTCACTGTATCACCTGTGGGAGCAGGTGCATAGTGAGAAATACATAGTTGAATTTTCCTCCATTTAAAATCATTCCAGATTATCTGCAAGGAAAAAACATGTTCTTGATACACAGCGGGTTTCACTCCAATAATTAATTTCCCTTCACACACACACACACACCAAGGTTTTAAATGCAAACCCAAAGAATATCAGTCCATAGAGGCTGATGTGTAAAATTGAGAGATGTACTGTATGATAGGAAATGGTTTGAGAATGAGTTTGCCTGGTTCCTGTGAAAGCGTGGTTATACTATAAATCCCCTAAGCAGCTAAAAGCATCCACGCTGAGTTAATAACCCCCCCCCCCCGCCCTTCTTTAGCCATAATTCTCATTCTACTCTCAAGTAAGGCGATAAAACATGGGCAACTGATTCTGTTATTGTTTTTTGTAGGGAGCATTAAAAAAGGCAGTTAAAGTAAGCATGCCTTTTACATTTTGTGTATGCAAATTCTTGTGTATTTTTCTTAAGAGACAGTGTGTAGAATTTAGTAACATTTAACATTTAAATAAATCCCTCCAAAAGATGAGGCGAGTGTTAACAAAGCTTTCTTGAATGTAAAGGTTATCAAAATTCCACAGGCATCAGATTGTACTGTAATTTCAGCCCAGCTCATCTGCTCGAGTCCTGAAATAAAGGCTCAAATAATTCGATTAAAGTGTTCTGCTGTCACTGCCACTGCTGTAGCATCCAAGTACATTAATATACTACTCAGCCATGTAGTGCAGTGCATAGATCTGGAATTTCGCTATGAATCATGGAAATTATTTTCACGAAAGCAATTTTGTCAAACATAGAATTCACAAAGTGTTCGATGGGGACATTTTGTGCTCTCACTGAAAATTCTGTGGTTTAAATCCAAAATCATCTGTCTGAGTGGATGTGTCTTATGTAATAGACATGGTGACGGCCACTGGAAAATGTGTTGATTGCAGAGTTGAATCCGCAGGTGACTAATTTCCCCTCATCAGATGAGCACAGACGGACGACCTGAGACAAGTGTTCCATATCTGCCCGTTAATGCATGTTTTATTGTGTTTATTTTCTGACTCTTTTAGTGTTTGTTGTCTTGTTTTCTTTGCAGAATATGAAGATGTGAGTAACAACTATTCTACCGTAGAGATCTGTAAGCAGATTAGTAGCCAGCAGGAGCACCTGCTCTATCTCTCTCTCTCTGTCTGAACTCTGCTGTTATTGGTCAAATCCTCCTGTGATGCTACTTGTGAGGCCTTAAGCATATATTGTATACACATCTAAATTACACATAATCTAAGTATTTTGTACTTATATTTCTATATTAGCTATTTGGTTTTGTTTTATTTAGTTTTTCGTTTATGGTATTTTCCATGTTTACCATGGAAACATCTTATCATGCACCTTAGAAGAGGATTCTACAGTTTTGCTGTACAATGGCTTTCTATTCTATTCTACTAGAATATATATAAATAAATAGATTAATTAATACTAGCAGACGCTAATACCTGCAGGATTTTGTGTTGCAACAGCACAGTTTTACATGCAGGAGGTTTTTTGCCACATGACATGGTTATTTTGCACGTTATTTGGCTTACATAGATTTTGATTGATTGATTGATTGGATTGGTTTTTCTACCATGCTATCAGTTCAGTGTCTGTCTGCTGATTGGTCATATCATATCACAACACCAATATCACATTGCTGGCCTTGAAGTTTTCTAGAGACATTCATTGTTCACTTAGAATGTACTGTAAAGACTTCCTCTGGTTTATCTATTGTATTACTTGAATTAGTTCAGTCAAGTTTAGCTACAACATCCAACAGCTGCAGATCTACTGTATATGCCAAAACTGTGGTCATTTGAGGATAAGCTCTCTCCCTGCCTCACTTTCCATATAGGAAGGTATGATCTACTTAGACTTCATATGTACTATATACTGTACATGTGGAAGGGAGGGAGGTCCCAGCACAAAGCTAACAACACCAAACACAATCTATTCAAATCATATACCGTAGAATAGTTTAAGCATGTTAATATTATGACTTCACTTTTTAACTTGAAGCCTCACTGTACATTTTGTTCTTTTGAAATACTGCTTGCAATTTTAGTTGTGGCAAGTCTTAACAAAAGGAAGAAACAAGATTTAGAGCTGAATTATCAACTCAAAATGAACAGTAAGTTGTGCGTTAACACAAATACATTGTGAACTTTCTAAATGGTTCAACATCACCTGCATTCTGTATATATGCAAGGGGGCTTTAGCTGATAATTAGCAATGCCATGAACTGTGTAATGAGAGATTATTTTTGGACTTGTTCATTGATCAGACACGGTGGGAAGAAGCAGAAAGTAGGGGAGAGAAACAAGCACACTGAGAAGATCTAATTTTCCCACGCAGTTTAAAGCAAAGGGATTGTAGCAGATGGTAAAGTGCAACAACATGAAATGTCTGCTTAGTAACAGTTTTATATCACCAGTACGGATTCAATATGGTCTCTATCAGACATGCTGTCTGCTCTGTTTGTGTACAGTACACAAAACAATACACATATGGAAGCACATGCAACGGTATTTCTTTCCTCTTGTCTTTTGAAAGGAACAAAGTCAGTGTACTCTCATTCCAGCTTTATTAAACATTTAATCAAAGGGGACTGATTTAATTAAAAATCTATTAATCAAACCAGCCCTGATTATAAAATACAACTCTACACACTTACACGTGAGACAAATTTTAAAATAAACTCCTAAAATGCCCGACTATTTCAGTTCTAATGATTAAAAATGTTTGGGTTTAAGCTTTGCTTGATACTGGTGAGAAGAAAAACATAGCCTACATTTACTCTCTAATAATCTGAACTGCCGTCTGTACTCAGCTGTGTGCCAGACAGGCTGTGGGCCTTCCTTACATCCATCACCACAGTCAGAGGGTAATGATACAAGCGAGCCAAGGGGAGGCAGAAGCCAGAAATCTTTGTCCTCCTCAGGATTCACAGTGACCAAAAAACATCACTGACTTCGGCCATATCTACTTGTCTTGTGTTTCTCCAATGCCGCGTTAAGTCTTACAGTTATTTTCGATCTTCTCACAAACCCTATAATTACTTTCCACTTGGCAAGATGGGAAAGATTGACCACTACTTTTCTCTTTAGGGGTGGGGGTGGGGGGTGCTCCTGTTGAAATGTTTAAATGTCACATGTTATCATTGATGTCTCAGATCTTTTCCCCATGCACGTTTGGTGGTTTTGGATTTGGTCCCATGAGAAATGGCTTAAAAGGTTTAGGAGTCAAGGAGAGATGTGTATTTCTCAGTTATTCACCTCTCATCCCTATTGTGACATCCCTGATATGACTGAGTGTTCCAATATAAATATAACTTGGTATCTTTTCTAGGACAAAAAACACCACATTGGTCTTCAAAAGATGGAGCAGATTAGATTGAGATGAATAAATGTGTGAATGGCCTCTAAGCACAGAAAAATAAAGTACTTGGATAAGTAAGCTGCTGTTTCTCTCTTTTATGAGCTGGCTTCAAAATAAAATGACCTAAAAATTACAATTCAGAAATCAATGCAGCTAACTGTACCCAAATATGAGATGACAAAATAATTGACTTTTTAGTGTTTGGTCCTATTTGTTGGTTTTTCTAAATCTTTAAAGTGAAATCAATGGCACTAAATCAGTGTTCTCCGGTGAATTCCTGCTACTGTGACCACTGACTTCACTCAGACCCAGTTGAATTAAAAGAAAACATTTTTTATCCAGACACCTTGAGACTTGATGGAAAAGTGAGACCTTTGCAGGTTGTTACCGCTATTTGTCTCCTGAGACAAATGCTTGTAAGGTGGCAGATTTAAGACAGATAACAGAAAGAATACTAGGACACTGAATTTTCTCTGTGAGCATTGTAGCCACTAGCCTGACATTCTGTTTGTGTTTATTCCATCAAAGAGTGAATAAAATGCAGGAAATGTGTAACTAATTTTGACGCATCAACAGCGCTGTTGATAACACATTTGTTGCTGTCAATTAGCTGCGAAACATCTGACAGTTTATTAGTGTGGTCAATAGAATTCTGTTTTCCCTGCTGAAATGGTGATGCAGCCAGAGAATATTCAACATGATGTCACCTCTGAATGGTTGCTGCTCTGCCTGTGGAACTGTTTCAGATACTGTGTCAGTCACAAGAACAAATCCCCTCCCCTTCAGGCTTAAAACGTATTATCTCAAATGGTATGAAACTAAGACCCTTGCTCTGATCTGCACATTAAATGACAAGGAAAGGACGTTATGTTTTTCTTGTTTAATACACTTTGATTTTTAACTGCACGTCTGGAGTAGTTTTGCAGCAACACCACAATAACTGTACATGTTGACAGTCTTTCAAAAAACAACATACAGTACATCTGGAGTTACTTTCGGACAGATTTCAACACAACAAGTAAAGCTGGAGGCTGGACAACAGTGCGGCACATTCTAGGATGGTAAACAACTATAGCATTCTGGGGCTTTTTAATCTGCTGTCAAATTTTGTTTTGGCCTATTAGTGAAGGGACATTAACAGTGCACAGTGAGAGATTATATGTTTAGGCTGTGCTGTACATTTGCTTACTTTCTCTTCGTCACTGACACAAAGACCAACACATTATTGCACTGAGCTACAGAGAGGAAAACGGTCAGACACGAGTGGACGGAAGTGGTTTTCAGTGCTGAGATTTCAGTACAGTGGACAGCTCCTCGTGCAGCCGCTGCTTGAATGAACGGGCATCCTCCGTCAAAGTGGTTCAGTGTATTGACTCATTCAGACTCTGCTCGCTGGGTGAACTGCGACTCATGTTTGATAAGCTCGCCATCAGGGATTTGACTTTGTGTGCGTAATAGTTCCTCAGGTTAATGGAAGGAACCTCTTTTATGTCCTCGTCGAAATTGCAGCTTCTCATGGCGATCTCAAGCTGCTTCTGTCTCTTGTAGAAGAGGGAGAATTTATTAAAAATAAGTGTAATCGGAAGCACAACTACTAGGATTCCAGCTAGGATGCACGCCGAGGCGGTCAGCTTGCCCGCAATAGACGCCGGCACCACGTCTCCGTACCCTACAGTGGTCATGCTGACCGTGGCCCACCACCAGCACGCCGGGATGGTGGAGAAATCCTCACTGTCCTCTTTCTCCACCGTGTATGCCATAACGGAGAAAAAGGAAACACCGACGGCCAGGTAGAGAAGCAGCAGGCCCACCTCTTTGTAGCTGTTCCTGAGTGTGGCCCCCAGGGAGCGCAGCCCCGTGGAGTGACGCGCCAGTTTCAAGATGCGGAAAATCCTCATGAGCCGCAGCACCTGGGCAACACGTCCCAGATTGGCGAGCGCCGGGCTGCTCTCCACCACCAGGTTTATCAGGAGAGTCAGGTAAAATGGAAGAATGGATATCAAATCTATAACGTTTAGCGGGTGCTCGAAGAAATGTAGCAGATCTGGCGCCACTATGAACCGAGCAACCAGCTCTAGAGTGAACCAGCCGATGCCAAAGTGTTCCACGGTCTCGAAACGGGGATCCTCCGTGGGCTGACCGTCACTGTCCAACAGGCTGAACTCACTCATGCTGTTCATGCACATAGTGGCGATGGAGCCGAGCACCACCAGGATGGAGAGGACGCTGATGATGCGGCTCGGCACGGAATAGCCAGGATTGTCCAGCATCAACCAGATGCGCCTCCGTGCGCTCCCGAGCAGCTGTTTGTCAAACTTGGTGGCGTCATTATAAAACTCCAGCAGCTCATCAAACGATGACGTGGTGCTCCCTTCCTCACTCCGGTCTTCCCAGTCCTTACGGTCCTGGTCCATTTTTCTACAGTGATACGCGCTGCTGCAGCAGGAGTCGATGAAGAACTCGTTGATGCCCCAGTACTCGATCTCTTGACTGAAGGAGAAGATGCACAGCTCGGCCATGACATGCAGCCGCCCAGTGTTGTAGAAATTCAACACGTAGGGAAAGAGAGCCGGGTTTCTGTCAAAGTAAAACTCTTTCTCTGTGTCATCGTAGTCGTCGCACAGCTCCAGTATGGATTCTTTGGACTGACAATGGAGGAGACGCGCAAGTCTAGTCTCAGGGAACCGGGAGAGAGTGTCGGACTGGAGACGCTTCTTGAAGCCGCCTACATTAATGCGGATGGCGGCTTTATCATCCATGTGAGCACCGCTGCCCGGTTCCCCCAGCACCTGACCAGTCATGTCTGCAGAGAAGGACACCAGACACGCACGACACACAGAAGATAAAGAATGACAGACCAGTCACATGAAGAGAAAGACGTATACAGAGACAGAACAGAACAGAGGGAATCATTCGTAACTGAAACAAATAAGAGATAAACCTTTATCATTTGAATTACCGTCAGAGACAAACTGATGCCCAAGTGATACAATTTTTCACCCAAATAACAAACAGTTACGGAAGGAGAAGCATTTGGCTGAACTGAAACAAAGACACATATAACTTACTTTAAAGCTCTGCTGGTTCAATGAATCCTCCTAGAAGAAAACTGCGTTTCAACTTCGGTGATGCCATATCCAATTTAGGGTTGCGTGGCTGGGGCAGTTAAGTGTCATAGTAAAAGGCAGAGTCATCCCCTGGAGTCCACACAGGCGCGTCTCTGTCACGGTGAGTCTCACATCTTCAGCAGAGGGGACGTGAGCCTCGTCTGCAAGATGTCAAACATGGCATTGCCTCCACAAAGAAAGAAATGTGTGTGGCTGCCTTAAAAAAATCTCTCCGAACGCTTGTTGACGCGTGGTAGTTTTCACATCCTGCATCCACAGGTATCAGCCATACAGGCTGCTTCACGCCCTGACAGTCGCTTTTGTTTGTGCGAGGGAATTCCTCCCTCTCTCTCTCTCTGTTGCTGCGCAGCAACACGTAGCACCGTCTCCCTCTGCACCGCCCCCTGAAGTGATCTCAGCGGCAGCAGCATCTCATGCTGCCGCGGAGGGGCGAGGCGCAGCTCCTGGAGGAGAGGGGGTCACCAAGTAACGACCACACAGAAAGCATCCAGGCAGACAAAAAGAAGAGAGGGACTATGTACATTTCCATTGTCATTGCATAATAATTAATTATTTTATGCACAATGAGCTCATTGGATCTATATTAAAGTGATGTCATGTCGCATTCAATAAGAACTATTAAAAAAAGATACATGTTATTATAGATAGTACATGTTATAGATATAGTGTGGATGAATGAGGTTCTAACATTTTCAACACCAAACCACCAAACATGGCACACTAGGAAATCTGGCTTTTACCTAGAACGGCTCATCCAAAAAGAATCTAGGAAAAATCTGGCTTAAGTCTTATGGATATGTTCCTCACTTTCTTCCCCATTAGAGAGCTTTGTCAGGCAAGAAATATAAGTTTGTAAACAGCTCAGTCTCCTACATTAATGTCTATTAGAGAAATAAGCACGTTTAGCTTTCAGGGACACAGGAACTGCTCGTCTGTTGCTGCCTTGTTTGGTCAGTTTATGTCACAAAGGTAGGACTTTGAACACAGAAGTTACAACATAATACATTTAAACTTTCGGGAGGCAGCAGTGGACCAACAGCTTCTCTGTGCCATGATTAAAAACTGATTATTTCCTCAATGGACTTTGGATTGGAGTGAGTGTTTTATAAAGTGACACAAACTGTGCCATCTTCGTGATGGAGAGAAAATGGCAAGAACATATAGCATTTGTATTTTTAAGATGTCATAAACTTACACTCTATCAGATGAGTCTTTTTTTAAAGTCACTAAAATTAATATTTCCTTGTGACCCTACTAGCAACCATGTCTTAGAAGTTGGTTCTCAGAGCTGATAGTGAAATTAGTGCTGACAGTGTGTCAGTAGCTTGTATAATCATGTTTTAAAAAATCCAAACTATCACTTTAAGATCACAACTTCAATAAAGAGCCATACTATTAATAGAAAAATATTTAACACAAGACACATATAGTGTTGCATGGAGTTCAGGGTTCAAACTCTGTAGGGATACAGTTGCCCATTGGTCAAATACAAATTAAATAAAATGACCTTTATAAAAATGTTGACCTTTAATAACATTTAGCCCCAGAAAAGCAGCACAACTAAGAATGTCTCAAGATTGAGTCAAAATGCAAAAAAACATAGCTGTGTAGAAAACTACATTTGGGATGTGATGTCAAGTTTACAATTGATTGCTGCCTTGTTGGCCATTAATCAAACACATCCAATCCTCATGCAGCTTGGATCAATATAATTAGCTTTTGACATTCAAAACTATGCCAAAGTATCCTCTGTTTTGTTTACAAGTCTTCGCTGCAGAGCATGTGTGGAAATATGTTTGATCTCTGAAGAGAAAAAAACAGTATCAACCATTAACAATGACCATCATCATAATCATAATTGTCTCATTTGTTCTATTGTGTCAAATGAAGGCAATTGTGTTTGCAGACCAAAGCTACCTTACATGAATTATCTCTTAGACACAGCAGGCATGAAGAAGGTAAATTGTTGATTACACCCAGAAACTATGACGTCGACAAGGCTAATACATAGTGTTGTTGCACTGGGGAAACCATCAGTGCAATTTGTCATTTGAAAAGTACACATGTGGCCTATTTTCAGTTACAATACACAGTGTTTAAGTGGCCATGATAAAGTTTACAGCATTGTCACTTCATGCACTTGAATGGGAGGATTTAAAACAAAGGCATTCAATAGCAGTTATTGCTCCCACAGGCTGCAGCGCTCTGATCATTTCAGTCTCAGCTTCCACTCACTGATGTCATTTACTGGCCACCCTCTTCAAGGTATTTTGGTTCAATGAAGCATTTCCACACTTGCTGTTTAGAAATATAGCCAGAGGCTCAAGGCAGCACTGAAACTGTTTACTCCTTTAAAGGGTCACTAGTAGATTCTTACTCCCAGGCAGCCAGCTTATTCATATATCATGCTTTTTGCCCCCTACAATGGCAGCTAAAATGAGCACTATATTCCCTTTACTGATCAGCTTTTTAAAACTGCACTCACCCACACTAAGATGACATGGTAGTTGAATGCATTTAGGGCTTAAAAACCTCACCAGGTACAGATTTGTAGGATTTTGGCTGCCTATTAAGAACCTTGACAATACACACAACCTCACTCTGCTGAGTACAATTTTCTGAAATTACTGTACACTCCAGTTAATGCCCTTCACTTAAGGGACCAATATATGGCTCTGTGGGGAAGCTGTGCTACAATTATAATCCTATTTGGTCTTTTATTTTCCTCATCCAGCGGGAGTTTTATTGACTGTCTAGGTATCCGCCTCTGCTCATTGTGTATTATTCTGATTATTTCTCATCAAAATCTCACAATATAGCAAAGTCATATAAATTCATGCAGGCAACAATGTGCTTGTACTGGCACATGTGGATGACAGGCAAATGACAAAGCTCTTGGGATTACAAAAGTCAGATTTTATTTTTTAACTGCTGGGAAACACCTAAAGGATGTCAGAGTTACATGAAAGTAACTGGTATCTTCTCATTCTGAAAGCTCAGTCAGTCATTCATGGTATCTATGTGCGCGTGCACACACACACACACACGCACGCACTCACACACACGCACGCACACACACGCACACAGCCCTCCTCAGATTTCATTGGTGTGCTAAAGAGGCTCTTGATGTTTGTTCAGGATTACCGAGATTGTTTGTTCTGAAGTATTTGTGCTTACCCGACTGGCATCTTGAGATTATTCACTTTCTGCTTTTCAATAACTGCACAGCTTTTGATTCATTCTTCTCCCACATGGTTAAGTTTAATGTGGTGCTTTGTGGAGGAGGAAACATTTCTCATAGCTCATTCCACCACAAATATCCTTAGATCTGCTTTCTTATTGATAGCAGGCCTTGTTATTCAATATGTTAATGTAAACATGTCTTTATAGTAAAATCCCCACCTGCATCCAAAATCATCAGTCAATTCACATAAAGAAACATAATCAGGAAACTATTTAAAGTAATGCACACATCCTCTTTTTTTTTGTTTGACAATGTAAATACATTTTATGAAGCCATACGCAAAAAAATGTCAAAACTACAGATTTAATCTTTAGCGAAGCTCATCATAGGTTTTCCTTCATCAAAATAGTGACATTAAAGGTAACTAGAAAGTCCACTTGTTGTCCAGTGCAGCAAAAAGCCAAAGTATTTTAAGCAAGTAAGTAATTATGAAAGTCTTATCTTTTTGTTACTTTACTGCTGTTCATTCAACAACTAAAGTCAGGCATTGGATTTTGCAATGCTGGTTGGTTTAATGGAGTGAAAAAGACTTTTAGTTTTATTCTGCATTTCAAATAATTTCATAATTTCATTTTTGCACTCTCTTGGCATGCTTTCATTCATTCACTGTATTTATATCTTTTGATAAAGACTTTTTGTGGAACCTGTTTAAATTTTATTACAAAATAATTGACAGACTTATTGTTGCCTGCCGGCCCTGACCATTTCACAGGAGATAAAGGAAATAAAAATGTCCAAAGGATTGAAATGATATGGACTGAATATCAAAGTCTGTACTCAACTCATGGGAAATAATTAGTTAATTCGTCCATACTGTATAATTAATAAAATATCAAATGGCATTTCATTCAACAATTGGAAATGGAAGCTTTGGTGCCTGAATGCTATATATTTCAGTTTAGGTTGATTTCCATGGGAAGTTTAAATGCAGCATGCAGAATAAGCGGTACAGTTTTGAAATTAATGTCTCAGTTTTCAAATTTAATGGTCCATAATCACATCATAACTCATTATCACACAACCCATTTCTCCCAGAAGAAGGAATTATGACTTTCAGTAAGTGAGTGACTATGGCAAAGATAGAGCAAGGGCTGATAAGTGGATGGAGGAGAGAGAATTACATGTAGAAAAGAGACAGTAAGAAGAGGGTATGATATCTCTCTTTCTCCTCTCTCCTTCAGAGCCTGAGGTGCAGGCTCAAGTGAGAGTGTGTAGGAGTTTTTTTGTGTTGACTAAATCTGCAGCTCCCTATCTTTCACTTGGCTGCCTTTCAAATTCTCTCTCCTTCCTTTGCTTTCTTTCCCACTCCCTTGCTATCTTTATCTGTCTCTCTTAACATTCTATATCAACTCTTAAGAATTTCGTCCGTTTATTCTTCAGTCATATTTCCTTGCCTCAATGCTCCCGCCCTTGGAGGTTAAGGTTCAAATCCTCTTCTCTGACTAAACACATCAGGGTGATGTATATCTCTGGGGGATTCCTTTCACGCTGGGTGAAAACATCCCAGACACATCTCAAGGACAAAAAGCTGTCAGTCAAAGCCATCTCTGAACATCCGTCAGCAAGGATGGATGGGCAAGCATGTCTCCTGAGAGATTCACAGAAATAGTAAAGGTGTGTTTAGTCATGTTAGTGCAACATATAAAATGTGTGTTTACTCATCTCTACACTTCTCATCTTTACATTACAGTTAGAACATCACAGGGGTCTTGATTATGATGATAGAGAACACAGACTGACTCAGGACAAAGCACAGAAGACACAAAAGGAGCAGCGTGAATACAAAGTGGCTGATTCCAGCTTTGGCTGTCAAAAAGCTTTAGTTTGGGTGTATTAATTGAAATATAGACATATTAACAGCACATTACACCCCTTTATCCATCTAACTGGGGTCTGAGTTTTCAGTACAATGAGCACTAATTGGCTCTGATGTCAAATATAATATGTAGCATTAGTGATGACCTAAATATAGAGACAGCTCCCTGACAATAACTGGAACAATAAGATCTAATACCAGGTCTGCCCACACAGGAAAATAGTGTAGCATATTATGGCTAACTTGCAGTTTATTTCTGTGGTTCAGCTTTATGTAGCATTTACATTCGCTTTTAACAGACTGCCATGTCTTTCAGATTCTCTTTTCAGAGCATTCACTGTCCTTTACTATGAGGACGAAAGGACGTTCATCAGTGAGACACTGCTGATCTATTCTTTTAACACTGACAACGGTGCCACAGGCCACCTTCTGGAGTCTGACTGGTCATTCCTGGTGCTCCATCACACCACGGTGACAGGGTGTAACTGGGGAGGTGGCCTTAAATACCAGAAATGTTGTTTGCTACTGTTCATTTTTCTGATTGGAAAGTCAATCAAATCCCCACAATAGACTCAAAACAACAGCAAAGACATGCAAAAGACAATTCCAGTTCCTCTAATGTCTGAGAGATATGTGATGTACACACTGCGCTGTCTACTGTATACCTGTACCTGTACAGAGGAACCCACTAACAAATCAATATTCTGTTTGTAAATATACTTAGTCAATCAGATCTGTAAAATGCTGTAGACCAATGTGTCATTTCCTTTGGAATATAAAGTGTAGTAAAGTGGGCGTAATGCATAGCCTCCATACAATATGTGTGATACAATAATTATTGAAAATTTCCATACAAAAATGAGCAGTAGTCCCACCTGTAAAGGATAAATCTGTTTGTGCTGAGCAACAAAATGAAAAAGCATTCATCATTCATCTATTCACAGAAAGAAAGCGACATCAGTGAGATCCCATAAAAGACCAAGCAACAAAGTGACCTACTTCATCCCCGTCACTGGAAACATACCCACAGCTGAACCTATTTTCAATGTAAATCAGATATCAGAGACTCCTGATGTGGCTGGCTTTGTTTGTCAGTGCTTGCTGTACGATAGCCCATTTTTCATCTTTCTCCCAGCTGCTTGTGATGTTTCCAAAAGCACATTTGCAAATTCATACACAGGAAACACCTGCTGTGTGTAGGCGAGAACATTCCAACAGGTGGCACATCATGGCTCTTATAAATCAGATGTCTTGTACAGCCATCTGGGAGGCTGTCACCCACATTCCTGTGTTATCCTGAATGTGTCCAACGGGCAGCAACTTATTACAGGGCATCTAGAGTACATGCACTCCAAATTTATAAAGTTTCTTGTTTAATTGGGCCCAAAGTGATTTACAAATTCTAATTTAGTAATAGAATTCACTTTCTCCACACTTAAAATTAGGCAAGACACAATCTATTAGATAAACTTGCATTACTAGTGGATGTCTATCTTTTCATAATACTTTTCAATCCAAAAAAAAGTGGCAACTTCATCTGACTTCAACTTCACTTGCAGGCTTAAAGTGTTACAGATTAGACATAGCAGGAAATTGCCAGAGGCCCAAAGTGGGAAACTTCAGCCTTGTTTGAACACAAATTCACAATCCATTGTACTTTTTCCTCCAGAAAACACAAAAGCTAGCGCAAGAGCTAAAAGAGAAATAAATAAAATAATCCAAGCTCTCATTCATAGAGAAAAAGAAACAAAATAAAGTAGATAAACCATACTACGAGGCCATGCTAATCTTAAATTGCACATACAGAAAGCTAGCAGAACTCGACAACCTGCTCTTAAAGCGTATGGTGATGTGGGTTTAAAACAGTAGACACGCCATGTTTATAACTTAGAAACCATAAAAAGAACATAAAACAAGTACAACAAGACAATACCTTGTTCTTGTTCCAGCCAGGTGCTGAATTTTAACCTCAGGAGCGCTGCATAGCAGTTACCTCCACCTGTGTCCACAAACGTCAATAGCACACGGTCAGGCATTAACTCACCAGAACTCTTTCAAAATAAAAACGGAAATTCCTTAACAAATTAAAAGCTTACAGGTAGTTGTCCTATTAACATTTTAGGCGTCCTTTTAACTTAGCTAGTTCCACCCTAAAAGTCCCACGATGTCCCATAATTACATGCATAAACATAAATGCAGTGTGTAATGGAAAAGTTGATTTTTGTTTATTCTTCGTTATTTATTTATTTATTTATCTCATTCAAAATAAGTAACCTGTTAACAATATTTATTTTTAGCACCTAGTAGTACTGTGAAATGTAAAGTGTATAACAGGTTTACAACAAGAATAACGTGCTTCTGTTTGTGCGCCGTTGGAGCGCTGTGGACACGCGCAACCGAAATGCACCTGTTATCTTATGTCTCCTTCACGTACACCTCGTAATGTACTTGAATTACGACATTACGTGAATTACGACATTAAGAGGTGTACGTGAACTTGACATTTCAAACAAATTAGGCCAACCTACATTATGTACTACTACATTTTTTGAATATATCATAGCAGGTCATGGATGTTTAAATCATGTAAATGTAGACCGAGTGTCCAGACAGACAGCCTGCTACTGGGAATGTTTACGCCATCATCAACTGAAAGTCAGTTTTCCCGAGGGCAGTGAAGTCATCACAAACTCCTGATCCTGCAGCGCAACAGAAAAACTTTTAACTCTTTAGTTTTAGTGAGACGACGGGGACGCGGGATGCGGTGGACGGGATGAGGCGAAAGAGCAACGGACAAACAAAAATGTGAAAAGAGTGGCAGCTGTGATCCAGAAGAATATTATTTCCTTATCGCACGACAAGGAAAACATGGCGAATTCAAGCTCTCCCTTCTGGACCGCTGCTCACCGAGGTGAGATCCTGGAAAATCCTCTCCAGGTAAATTGGTTTAAATTTGGATTCACATTAAGGAGAAAGTAAAAGTGTTGTCTGTGTCATAGGAAATGTAATTTCACCGACTGTGGAAAATGAGGTCATGCATAATCGTGTTAAAACCATGGATATCAAAGCAGTTTAAGTGTAAATTCAAACAGTGACACGATCTATAATTAAACATTAAAATGAAAACACTTTCTGAACAGCCACAACATTAAGATTGGTTAGTGGTAAAAATGTCATGGTACATTAAGATATAGCCATATTTGTTTTGAAAGATTTAGTCATGTAATAACAACTGCAGTAACAACAACAATCATTCTCTCACTCATTCATCTTCTACCCCTTTATCCTTCACATGAATAATGTGCAAGTTATTGAAAACAGAGATACAAGAAAATGTTTGACAGCAGCATAACAATTTCTCTTGAATTATTTAATTAACAATAAAAAAATACATTGTATTTATAAAGCATTAAGCATTGCTTTAAAATTGTATTCACAAAATTACACATTCTGTTAAATATAAAACACAGTACTAGTTGCACATTAAATGCAGTACAATATAGGCGAGTTAAGTCAGACAGTTCTATACAATCATTAATGATTCTGAGGGATTTGCAAACGGTCTCCCCATTGCTTCATTATGAAACATTCATAATATTATTTGAAACATATTTAATTATTTTATTTCTCCTTTGTTTTATAACTTGACCAAGTCAAAAATACACACATCAGCAATGCAAAATAAAGTATAGGCACAGTCATTTCATTTCTTGACATTTCCTGAAATGAGGAAAGTGTTTATATTTTTTTCCTCCTTCTGTTTCATTAAACTTTCAGGAAGTTCTTCTTCCTGAACCTCACCCTAGGAGCTGGGTGTTACACAGCACTGCCCCAAATGAGATTAAGCTGGTCTCTAAAAACATCTCTGAATACAAAATATAACCTCAGCGCTGGTCTAGGGCTTTTTAGGTAATGAGCACTCAGTGTGTGGAGGAGGGAGCCAGGCAGCACAGATCTATGGTTGTTGGCACCTGTCGCAACTATTTTCTAAAATCGAATGTGGCTACATCACTGTGACCTAAGGGATTTTATTCCTCAGGAACTTTTAACTTTGAAAACTGCACTTGCTACATCTGTGCAGAGTTTTGTGTACGTCTGCTGGTGTGTAATGTGTGAGTGTGTGAGAGAGAACGAGTGCAATTTCTTGTTTCCAGCTGTGTGTGTGAGAGCGTTCTTGTATTTGTTAAACACTGACCCTGTCGGGACCAGCTGTCCTCATGGAGACCAAAACATGATTTTCATTTCCGAGGATCTTGTGAACTTTAGAGCTAAGAATTTTCTTAAGAGGGTGCGGCAAGAACTGCTATAGTAAGGGCTATATAGTGAGAATTGTCACTTTGTCTAGGCTGTTCATGAATGTAAGTCATTGCAGTGTCCTCTGAAAAAAATAGATGGGAAATCCAGTAAGTTCTTGTATTTGTTCATTTGTGAGGACCAAAAATTGTATCATACGGATTGAGGACGTTTTGGCTGGTCCTCACATCTTTTAAGGGCTTCTTGGGGTTTTAGGGTTATGGTTAGAACAGGGTTTAGGTTAGGATTGGGTTAGGCATTGAGTTGTGATGGTCAAGGTTAGGGTAAGGAGCTACGGAATGCATCGTGTCTATGAGGGTCCTCACTTCGAATGCTGGACAAACGTGTGTGTGTGTGCGTGCATGCCAGTCCTCTACCCTCCCACTATTATGCAGAGGACACATTCTCTTCATGCTCATCTTCCTCTGTCATTGTGTCTCTCTTTCTGCCATGTTTTGTCTGTGTGACATGAGGGGCACAGGGAGAAAGAGAGAGAGAGAGACTCAGAGGGAGACAGGGAGAGGAGGAGGAGGAATGAGAGGCGTGGGTAATGAGTAATTGCCCATGGGTGGGCCGTGAGAGAATAGACCTACTGTAAGAGTCCTGAACAGCTGGCTGATGGTTCCAGCTCCCACTCTGTCCGAAGCCACCCGTCATTGCAGAGAGTGTCCTGACATCCAGGGGACAATATCTGTCTGTCTCACACTCAACGGCGTTCCAGAGCTGAAAATGTTTGCTTTAGTGGGAGCTAATCCCATTAGCTGCACATTACCAGCAGATAACTCGTTCTGTTGATCCATGCAAACAGTGTACCGTGCCAAGTAACAGTAGCTTAAAAAAGATATTCTTGGCCAAACACAAAGATTTCAGTGCAGCCTCAGAAAGATATATATGATCCCAGTGATGGTCTCTATGAGTTACAGCTGTTACCATCAGCTGTGTGCTCTAGACTACCTGTACGCAAAATAATTAGAAATAAGTTGTGGTTTATTCCAGAATCCATCAGAAATGACTGTTCACTAGATGAATCCACTACTTTTACCTTCATTTGTTTATTTGTCTTTTTTATATTTTATATAAAATATATCTAATATTATCTTAAAACACAAGATAATGTGATCCAACCCATAATTTATAAATACAAATCAAGCAACCCAGCTATGCAAAACAAAGCAAATGACAGCGAATTATTTTTTTCAGTGATGGAAAAAAAAAAACAGTAGTCTAAGAAAAGTAAATGACAGTATCACTGGTGATCATAATGGTGGCATGTAAGACAAACCACCAGTTTGCAACAAATGTATAAAATCACTTTTAAAACAAAACTAAGCCATGTCACATTTATGCTGAGGATTTTTCCTCCTTTGTAAAGCCTTCATTCATGTTATGGTCACATGAAGGCCACGGTGCACACGTCACTCCACAGCATGTTGCTCTTAACACTATCAGCTTCACTCACTCACGCTGGTGCCAATTAAAAATGTTCCTAAAAGTAAAACCAGCCGTGATTACCATCATCATTAGACACCTCACCAAAGATAAACACTTCAAGGCAGCGTTAGTTTGATTTGCTCACAAATTTAGTGAAACATTATGCTATAAAAATTTAAATGGCCCTCGACAGGCAACAGTTGCCCAATCCTGCCCTAAAACAATTCTGTAGCACACTGTGTTTGTGCAGACGTTGTTGTTTCCAAAGAGGTGAGGGAGGTGGGTGATGGAAGGCTGTAAACAGCTAAAAATAGCTGATGAGGAGAGATACTTCTTCAACAAACTATACTAAAGTTAATGGGTCATCTTTTTTCTGAGAGCAGAAAGGGCTAAGGAAGATTTTCCTCATTTTCCTAAGATAGTGACCAGATTCCAACGTAAATCACTTTGGATATTCATGATAGCCAGTGGAGAAAAGCCCTAAAATGTACTATTTGGGTAATAGTTAAATCATTAATATTATGAAGAAACAAACCCTCACTCTGTGTCTGTCTGTCTGTCTGTCTGTCCATCCTGGTCTCTCTGCCTGTGATCTGACAGTCTTTATACCCATGTGTCTACTGTACCCACCAACCCTGAGCAGAAAGTGAAGGGTTTCATCCAGAAATCAGCTCATCACAGAGGGACAGATCCCCATTGTCAGTGGACACAAAGGGCTATGCTGTCTGTCTGTCTGTCTGTGTCTGTGGTCAGAGTCCTACAGTGAGGAGGAGGATCAGTGCTGTCATACTTTTTTTTTTTGTCCTTATATTTCCAGTCCAGGATCCAGTTTAAGGTCACAGTAAGAATGTACAGTAAATTTAGCAGAACAGCACTTATACAGTCATGTATAGGACTGCAAGAACCAATTGATGAATTGATTGATAAGGGACTGCTAAATTAATTGCCAACTATATTATAAGCATTTTTCATCTTTATAACTTATAAAGAAAAATTTGTAGTGATTAAGAAGTGACATCCTCAATTGGGGGTTTGGCGATGAACATGCATACATTCATTGATACATGACATTCAAACTCACTCAGCCATGGTTGGATTTTTGCTGAGTGATAGAAGTTCACCATCTCTACACTCTGCTCTCTCTGCATCAGTTAGCCTCATGCATCAGGTTAAAGAATCCAATTACCTGCTCAGATTCTCACTGAAATGTGCTCTTCCTTAAGACTCTGATAGCAGCGTTAAAAATGTTAACTAACTATTCTCAAAGTCTGTCTCGCTGTTGTTTTCCACTCACTGTAGACTCAGTTCTCTGGTGCCATTTTGCTCAGCTGTATCTCTCCTTTATAGCAAACTGATTATGGAACTCAATCCCTGTGGTTTTTACTTCCACAGCCTCACTCCACTTTCATAAAACAAATGAATTACACACCTAATCAAAGATTATTTTCTGTCTTGTACACTATCTGTTTTTATAAGTGTATGTCTTCACCTTTTGTATTTTTATGTTTTGTGAAGTACTTGAAGCAAATCTTCTATGAAAGACTCTATATTAAATTAAATGTATTATTATTATTATTATTACATTTTCTAGTGTAGAAATCCTATAATCAGAGACTTCATGAAATCCAAGTGTTAACGAAAAATCCCCCTAAAACAACTGGATAACCAGCTAAATATAGATATGGTAGTGTATAATTTAGTTGATTTAGTTTACACTGCTCTTTTAAAATACTCACTTTTACAGCCAACTGCCATCATGTAGACTGACATTACTCTATAAAAATGAATTTAAATACAATGCAATAAATTGGCATCACCATGGCACTTTGTTAATCCACGCTTCGGACAGGTTAAGGGCTGGGGTGCCCCTGAGCAAGGCACCCAACCACTAGTGCTCCCAGGACACAGATAAATGTCGCCCACTGCTCCTGCTCCCGGTTTGTGCGTTTTCACCACTGGTGTGTAAAAAGGATGGGTTAACACTACTTGTGTGTGTGTGTGTGTGTGTGTGTGCGCGTGTGTGCAGATGAAACAAATATTAATTCTATTTGTTTCACCTCTTTGTGGAGCTGGAACCATTAGCCGAGCTGAGAAACTGACCCTGTTAAAACAGTAACTGGAGCATCAGAGGTAAAACACATGGTGGTTCATGCCTCAGTACAGTGCAACACAGAGGGACTTGTGCTGTGGAGTGTCCTGCTTTCTTTGTGTGAAGTGTTTAATGTTTGGTAAATTAGCTGCCAAGCCAAAGTCACTCCCAGTGTTCTGGCCTCACCCACTCTGACTTCTTTGTTTGTTCTTCCTATAACAGGAAGACTTGCTCTCTCTCTCTCTCTCAGTATCACTTTCTCAGTCCTTTCCTGTTTTCCTTTGACTTGCGCTCCGAACACAAGTGGTTTTATCTCACTTGGTGGGCAGAACATTTGACTCCTGCATCAGGGTGAAGAGCTGCTGTGATTATATCTGTACTGAAGGTGCACACACTGTCTTTTCACTGAGATAACTAACAACCAAGACAAATACAATAAAAATAGAATAATTGAGTGCGATTAGGTTGAATTTATTTGCTGGCAAACATACTCAGACTTTGCCGAATCCAACTTAAGGTGAGATTAATACTTTGATTAGCTTCATCTCCAGTGTGAAGTTGGTGGCATTAACTATCCTGTGGCTGTACATGCACTGCTGTGTACTTTTTTAATATGCTGTCTCTCTCACACCCACCCACCCACACACGCACACACAAGCGCACACACACACGCACCCCACTCTGCCATCTTGCCCCTGTCAATATTGACCAGCAGTTGCTTCCTGAGCTCAGTAACAGCACAGCAGCACACTACTTACTGTACACTCTGTCCTGTAAAGCTTGACAAGGTTATTGATGTTAATTAAGAGAAAAGAGCTGGTCTGAAGGATGACACTGTCTGTCAGATTAGAAATTACCACAGAGTCATAGTACAGTTGGCCCAACACACTCACACACTCTCTCTCTCTCTCTCTCTCTCTCTCTCTCCATCTGTCTGCTTTAACGTTTTAGGATGGAATCTACCTTTTCACACCCACACGCACAAATGTGCACGTATGTTTTTTCATCAAACCAAACATCTGCTGCCTATCTCCTGAAGTAAAGGGGGTGACTGGGCTGCCAAAAATATTCAACCACGGTGCCTAATTTAACCCTTTTTTGTGTCAGTTTAGACTGATCAGTGGTATTATTATTATATTATTATTAAGTGCCATAAATGTGATTGTTTGGTACATTTCTGTCAGTGAAGAATGGCAGTATAGTGTCCCCGAATGTAACTTTGAAATAAGATGCAAATGTGACATAAAATATGAAATGTCGGTTCCCCTACCTTAGGTTATTTATTATTTTATGTTTTTGGCAGGCAGTGACGGTTGTTCTGTAGAACTGTCACTGCCTGCTGCTTAATTCAGCAGGTGCAGGAATACATTAGCCATTATTATTTAGTATAAAATCTTGTTGAAAAATTTAAATTCCCTTTTAGGATGAATAGTAATAACTTTGGTGAAGACTTGTTTTCCTCCTTGTGCTACAATGACGTTAATACCTGTTGATACTGTGGAAGTACAAATGTTGCTATCAAGTATAAATGTGGTTGTCTTGTGCTAGGTAGTTAGATAGATGTATTTTATTGATCCCAAAACTGGAAATGTTTTTGTTACAGCAGCACAGTTTCAGTAACTACACAACTCTTAAAAAATATGGAAATAAAAGGTTTGCAAAATGCACAATATTGTAAAAATTTCATATACAATAGTTATACTGTTGATAGTGGGGTGTATCTGTTATTTTAATATATCTAATCAGAAAGCTTGTTTTAAGTATTAAAAAACTCGAATTAACTCGAAAGCGAATAATTAATGATCAAAATAATTGACAATTCATTTAATAATCGATTAATTGAGTAATCGTTGCAGCCCTATTGTCTGAAGAGGTGTTTGTTCATTTCCGTACTACTGTTAGTGGAATCGCTGACCCCTGGATTGTGTGATAGTGATCTGCTGTTGTGTTTTGAGAAAATGAATTTACACTCCTTTAATCCTGAACATAACTGTGTTATCTCATTGTCAGCACTATGTGGTCGATTATAATCACAGTATCCTACTACCTGCCTTATCTCGTTAAATGGATCACTGAACCTGAGCTGAGCACCCTTGACAAGTCTGTTGTCTGCTCTCTCTCCTCTCACTATCGTTGCCATGTTCGTCTTGCTGTCTTTCTTTTTGCACTCTTACTATGCCCTTCTATATTTCACTCATCCTCCAGCTCACTCCTCTCGCTCAGCCCCTTATCCTTCTGTTTTAAATTCGATCAATGTATTTTATGTATTTCTTTTTCTCTCCACTGAGGGATAAACACTTGGATCATCTTGGTTGACTTTGTTTTTCAGTGATTGAGTTTCTTTGTTTAGGTTTTCATCATTCACATTCCACCCCCTCTGTGTACTTTTATTTCTTTCTTAAACCTTTCCCACCCACAACCACTGGTGTGTCTGTGAGGTAAAATTAAATTTCCTTATGGCAATATAGTGGCATACTGTATAGTGGAAAGCAGCCTGCTGCATTCTTGAAACACTAAAAAGCAAATGGATCCTGTCCCTTTATCCAATACGTATACATAATTTATACATTCCTGCTGAGAGTTGGCTACAAAAATAGGTCCACATTATCCTTTCCTGGTATTAAAACCTAGGACCCCGTGAAAATGTGACAATCACCGTCTGAAAATACAAGGCATTTTTTGGGGGGCATCATGTGTCAAGAAACAACTTTACACACTTTTTAAATAGGGCTGCAAAAGGTCATCACAAAATAATCAAAATTGCAATACGACCAAGTGCAATAGTCAAAGCAGCTGTTGAATGAAGACAGAATGTGCGACGAGTAGGAGCAACACAGGATACCTGTGTGGGAATGACAGTGATACTGGTGATTCGATGGTGATGCAAGGAGTAGAGGTAGCAAAATTGGATGAGTTTAAATACCTGGAGTCAACCATCCAAAGCAATGGAGAGTAAACAAGAGGGTTAAGGAGAAGAGTGCAGGCAGGGTGGAGGATAAAGTGGTAGGTGAATGAATGAATGAGCTCCTGCTACCCCTCCCTGTCCTCTTCTCATGAGGTTCAGTTAGATTTATGTAAAAACTGTGTGTTTGTCTTAAAGTCTAGATGTCTGCCTTCTGTAACCTCAGGGGATTTATTTGCATAACAACATTCAAAGTAAATTCAGACAGAATTTACTTTGAATGTCCTTGCCTCATGTGCACATGTTGCTGATGTTGCTCTCAGTTGCTGATGAGTTTCTGATGAAATACCTGTAAAATCTAGTGATATTTAGTGAATTAAGCACTAACATAGTGTTATAGTGTTAATATTATAGAGAGAAAGAGAAATCCAACAGTTCACACAATGAACAAGTAGGACAGTGCAATTAATGAATTAATCAATCACTAAATGAATTGGCAGTTACTGTATTTTGATAATCAATGAATTGGTTTGAGTGTCATTTTTTTCTATAATTAAAACAACAGAGAGTTTTCAGCTTTTATTATGGTTATGGTCTATGGTCCAAACAAGACATTTGAGAACATCACTTCACTGTTTCCAGGTTTGGATCATGGAACGATCAACATTTTCCACCATTTTCTGACATATTATGGACCAAACAACTAACAGATTATAAGAAGAAGAAGAAAGTAATCAACAATAATTAATTGGTTATTGGTAATTGTTAGTTGTAGCTTAACAGGGAAAATAAAGTTAATTCCCTTTTAACAGAATATGAGAATACTTTTGTTGCTAACATCACAAATGTGTTTACATCTTGCTGCCTCAAATATCCAGCATCCATTTTTTGTGTCAATTGTGCTTCGCCTCAGAGAATAACGCAATGTGCCCAAAAGATGCAATACTCAGTGACAGTGACTCAGGGACAGTGCAGAAGCATTAACGCCATTGTCACTGTCTCCTCACATTGAGATATTTTATAGTTTGCTACTGAGCAACTCCAGCTTTTCCCACATGACAAACTTCTGCTAACACTGCAGGCTGCATAAAACGACTAAAACATTACAGCGGTTGTGACCTCAGGGTGTTTAAGAACCAACCCGCATTCAGATTTCTGTCAGGTGTCATATATCATGGGAGAGCGGATGAAGTGTTTTGTGTTTCTGCGTGTGTGTTAAATGTTTGTCCGTTGCCATTTACTGTATGTGAATGTGTGTGAAATAATTAGAGTCTGTACTGTATACAATAATATAAACCTCAGAGGCTTCAAAACAGCTGGAGAGAAGATCCACAGGGAGTGTTATGGGGGTTAAGAATTGTTGTGTGACCAGTAGAGCATCACCTGATCTTCTGTTTGTTTACCATTTTTTTATAGACCTATCTCCTGGGAATCATCATCTCTATATGTGGGAATGTCCTCATCAGCATTTCACTCAACATACAGGTATGAAGTGCTGTGACCCAGCTGTACAGCGGACCGTCAACACCTGAAAAGGCCCCACAGGGCACTGACGGTGTTCTACTGACATTCAGAATAGACATTGCACAATAACAACCTCCATTTCATCCTAATGAAGCTTATTTGAATTAAACCTTATAGAAGGGAATGTTTCACTATCAGAAAAAAATGTTAATTTCAATTTTAATATTGTGATGACACTGATACAGTCACTGTAATGCTGATTATTTTTTAGCACTGACAATGAAGTTATTAATATACATATACTGTGTGTATATGTTTGATTTCATCATGTTCTGCTCTCCAGTCATTGGAGTCATTATGTTAGTGATGCCTCAGGCTTCTGTTCTCTTGGTCCCTGACAGAAATATGCCCACGTCCGTCAGTCACAGCGTGGCTCCAAACCCTACTACACCTCCGTTTTGTGGTGGTCTGGAGTGGTTCTCATGGGTGTTGGGGAACTAGGGAACTTTGCTGCCTATGGCTTTGCCCCAGCATCCCTCATCGCCCCACTGGGCTGCGTGTCTGTCATAGGTAAGTGCTATCCACACTCTCTCACACACCATTATCCATGCATAAGGGCAGGATGAAAGGTTGTTATTTTGGGGTATAGCATGGCAGTCTTGTCATAAAAAGTGTTCTCTTTTTCCTCTGGTCCTGTCATAAATATGGTTCTATATTGAAGTGTTTTATTTAGATAGAACTCACTAGGGCACAATGGCAGAACGGGAGCTACAGAGTATAGTTATTACACATTTATAACATTTTAAAACAAATCAGGAAATATTCACATACAGAAAGTGCTTACTCCTGAAAATACTCCCATTGTTTATATTAAAGGCTTTTGGTTTTAGGGTGTATGTCTGATGGGGAATCTATCAGCATATAGTCAATTTCTTAAATCTAAGAATCCTTGTGTTTTCTTGTCTGTCATGTTAGTCCAAAATGCACCATCACTAGTAGATGACATTATAACCTACACACTGACCATTAAAAACTATTATTAGCAAAACATGGTAGATTAAACATGAGGACTCAGCTTCGGTAAAGACTGAGAAAATTGGACTTTACTGAGGCAAAACAGGTTTAGTACACAAGCACAAAGGGAAAGCAACAGTTGTCCAGAAACATAAATTAAAAGTCATACAATGGGATCAAACACTAAAAAGAATGCTGGAACGCTTACCAGGACAGAGAACATGAAATGGTAGGAAACAATGGGATGCAGCAGGAAGAGAAGGTGAGATAATGAGACACAGGTGGAAATTAAGAACAGGTTTTGGTAATCAGGAGAAAACATGAGGACAAGAAGTAAAACGAAGGGGGCAAATAAGGATGAATTGCTACAAAGCACAACAAAAAGTAAACTTAATAAGATTCACAAGGATATAACACTCGGTGTAACAGTGATATAATCCACCCACAGTACAGAACATCTGAAAATCCAGCTGAAGTCGAAAAAATACAACAGAAAGAAAACCAATCCAACTGACTCACAAAAGTACAAACATACATTTCTTAACATAAAAACAAAATGCTCAAAGAACCCCAAAAGAGGAGACAATGGCAGATGACTCTGTTACGGCTTGGCCATCTAAAGTTCTTTCATGGAAATGGCATAATGTTGATTTACAGAAGCAACAGGATAAATACAACAGAGGTCACAGAATAAATATATGAAACTCATTGAAAAATAGTTGTATCATTCAACAGGACAACAATTCAATGACAGACAATGCAACCAAAGAGGTTTTCAGCCTGAGAAGGTGACATATCCTCCGTCAATTTATTCACCATCTTTCACCAACTGAGCAGTGTTCACCACAGACCAGACAGAAAATGAAATCCCCCAAAATGTGGGCACTATATGTTTCAAGGACTATATCTCCTTTATTGTTCTTTCTGTGATTAAAGTTGAGACTTGGCACTTAAATGTAGTATCCACTATCTCATTCTAAATGTGCTGAAACAGAAAGCCTGAAGAATATAAAAGATAATTAACACAAGGGAAATCTGGACTGTACATTAATTTAATGCTGCTTAGGCTTGTAGCTGAAAAATGAAGCATTTTCTACTAGTTTTAAAGTTTCTTATCCACTTAAATGTTTACCAGATCAACCAAAGACAAAAGTGAGCAATTCTTATAGCCCTGACCTGGTCCTGGCGGAAATCACAGGGTACCTCACGATACAATATGTGATACATGGTCCACGATACTAATAATATCACAACAATTCTGTGAATATATTGCAAGACAATCATATAGCGATACATGTAAATATCTGTCTGACTAAAGGAAACAAACCATTTGTGAAAAGTTAAAAGTGCGGGATTTCTCTTTTTTATTCACAACCAGCAAAGTGCATAAAATCTATGTACTGAATATGGATGGGGTATCTCTTAATGTAGCTTTCTACACCATTATCCCACTATAAACTCCCTCTTCTTCAGCCAGGTAACTTCCCCCAATTATGGCCAATTATCATATATTATCAGGAAGGAAGATATATCACCAAATCAATATTTTGACCCACCCCTAGTCCTAGTGCTGAACAATTAATCGGTATTTTATTGAAATCCCAATATGGCCCACTGCAGTTTTCAAGGTGAACCCAATATTTCTTAAAGTCAAAATGTGTAAAATTACCATTTTAGATTAAATATTGTCCAGGACAGGACAATATTTCAGGTCAGATGATGACATACAAGTGGTAATCATTTTAAATATGTTATTCAAATGAAAATGAGAATGATTATGTAAAAATTACCATTCCCTCTCATATTGCAGTCACAATTTCAGTCAAAATAATTGCAATTAGACATTTATTCAATAAAGATCAATATTGCTCTGCAACAAATTGTCCTGCAGGGGTGAATAAAGTTGTAGTTCTCTATTTTATTGTATTGTATTAGTTTGATACCCTGACCAAAGTTCAGAAAATACCACAAAAATATTAAAGTTCAGTGTTCAGCCCCAGCTGACACCTCTAACTGCTGTTGATTTTAATTTGCACTGAAAGATTGACACTGTAACTTGCCCCTCAACTTTTTTTTATTTATTTATTTATTTATTTATTTTTTTGTAGCTCCACTCTTGTGTGTTTTGAATATCAATGCAGCTCCTGGATTATATTCAGAATAAGGGCAAATCAAACTTTTCCAGTACATTGTTTGAATAACAGGACAATGAAATCTAGGATCTGTTCGGGTGAGTCGTCCACTCATTCAGTGGACTTTTTCACACTTACAGAGAAATTTCCAACATTTGTGTTGAGAATGCATTTAACAAATCTGACACATGTGACAACCTTTGATCACAGCAGGTCAGTCTTTGTGCATGTAGTATTTTGTATGTTCATCGAAGTCCTACTTTATACATAGTACTTGAACACAGGCGGGGGTACACCATCACCAGTCCATCACAGGGCCACACATAGCGACAAACAGAATATCTTTCTGCTCATTAAATTTAATAGTTGATTCAGGAGCTGCCTACTCCAGGAATATTCATTTTTACAGCTGACAGGGTGAATTAATGCTGTCACGGGCTGAGCCACACTCATTAGCCAATCAAAACAAAGCCTTCCTGGTCACTGCAGCTGCTCAGCTGCTCAGTGCAAACACGTTAAACTCAGGTTAAATAATGTAGAAGTTCACTTCTTACCTCCCACAACCCATCACTCGCTGTGCTAGAAGTGGTGCAGAGTCATGGATATTAATGGCAGCTATTACTTCAACATTTTAGACAATTTTCCTTTTGTGTCTCGTAAGTGGATAAATAGTTTGAATAAAGCACTGAACGAAACTACAAATATTTTTCATTGTGGTCTCGTGTGTATTTGTTTCAAAGAGCTTTTTTCTTTGCAATAACAAGGTTTCAGCACACTGTTTCTTTTTTAAAGCAGTCACCTCAGAAGAACTGTGCCAGTGCGTCTGAAGCTGACATTGTAATGACTATATTTAAAGCCACAGGTAGCAACACTTACTGTGCACATTTCCATTTTATTATTTTTATAAAAATGAAGGGCTGCTAGAGGCTCGAGTTAAATTTGGTTGAGCATAAATATTAGGTAGCTTAAGTGTGTGATTGAAGGAGGGTCTTGAAGAATTAATGAAGAGGTGAAAAGAAGGTAAAGCAGAGTCTGCAGCTGTGACACGGTGTGTCATCCTCACAGCTAATGAGGAGCTGAGGGGGCAACGTGCAGGTCACTGTCTGCCTTTTTGACTCCACCTCTCACCTCATGCTGACTCACACTGTACGCACACACAAATGCGTGCATAACTGTAGAGGAGTGTAAAAACACCTAGCCCTAAGCACACACACCTCCTGCAGTGCTGTTGTGCCTGCTTTCCAGAAGCTGTGAGGGCTCATTGGTTGGGTGGGTAGACGGCAGGAGGCCTTGTGTGTAAACAATGAGTGGGTTGAAGAGGGGAGGAAAAAGGCTGTTGAGAGCACATGCGGGTGAAATGATGGGAGTTGAGCGCAGAAAACCATATATATCCAATGTGCCAGCATCACTCAGAGTTATCAGACCTGCAGCACTGTACACTTAACACGGGGTGAAATGGCGTCAGTTTTAGCCAGTTTCAGTAGTTTAAACTGAGTTTTAAAATGCATTCATCTCAGTGAGAGGAAATAAACCCTGTAACCAGTTTAGCTACTCGCTATTTTCCATCTGTAGACAGGTGGACAGGTGAAAATACTACAGACCATACACACATGCACACACAAAACTGACAGAGCTGGTTAATTCCAACAACTTCATGATACAATACAGAGGCCACGATTCAAAACATGTTGCGATACACAGGTATTTTGATGAATGACCATACCTTACACAGATTTTACTACAACATTTTAACTGTTAACAGCAAGGACATTTTTGAGATATGTGCTGCACCACCCACTGCCTTTATTCTACTGCACTTTAGGTCTCAAGACTACCATCACAGGATTTCCTGCTGTAACAATTCAGTCTGAATTGATACACACACATCAGTACCTCACAGGTCTACCTCACAATATTCTGCTGTATCGAATTTTTTAACAGAACAGAACACGGAATAAAGGCAGGGCAGTGTATCAAAATATGAAATATATGTATTCAGAAAAGACTGATTACATCAAAAATATTTTTTCACTCAATGGGAGAAAGTTAAACGTTGAACTTATGTCATTCTTGGCTGGCCTTTAAAGAGTAGACTGACTGTACAAAGTCAAGGTGGCATTTAGGGACACTATATCCCCCCCCAGAAGGAAAAGACCTTGAAGCTCTGCTCAGCTGACCAAAGCTCTTTAGACATTGTGGATCTGTTTTATGTACTAAAAGAATATCTAAGTACAAGATAGTTGTACTTATCAATAGACAAGTTGGTGAAGTGAGATGAAGGAGTGAAGAGGATTAAAAAAAAGGCATTGCTGACATAAGACAACAGGCGTATAGATATTTACATATTGGAAAGAAGAGGTTAAGAAGGAGAGGGAGAGGATCAGGAGCACTGACACTGCTGCTGTCGCCTGCCTGTCCCTGCACGTCACACTGTCACTCCAAAGCTCCCGTGGGAGCAATTACTATTGTCCCTGTCCACAGAGCCCATTGATCTCTATTAGGAATGACAACATTAACCCAGATGCTGTGGTTTGAGCATAGCTTCAGCTCACCCCATTAAAATACCACACCACAACATGCAAAAGAGGGAGGGAGGGAGACTGTTATAGTAAAAAAAGAAATTTAATGGATTGTTATTCATAATTACTATACTTAGATTAAAGGCTCAAAAAAAAAAAAATGGAAAAAAGACATGATGCCATGGTTGTATTTCACTAAATTAACTTTGTCATTTTAAGTACAACTTGAAATGACACTCAGTATTTCATTTCACAGTGCATTGTTCAGGTGCTTTCTTGAGTCTACATTTTGTTGTATGTCACGCTGTGACTGTACAATGTGTCCGATGTGACAAGAGTCTGCACTTCTGAGTTTTGTCGGACAGATGACAACCGGACTTCCTGTGCTTTCACCTCTGTGTGTCCCTCCAGTGAGGTTCAGTTTACTACACAACTGAGAGAGACGCCACTGTGTGACAGTACTGATGCTCTCACATACACAAACCTGTTACACATACTTAACCCTAACCTAAACCCAATTCTAAACCTAACCCTAAAACTAAAATCCTAACCTTAAACTTAACCATAACCAGTTGATCCCTAACCCTAATCTAACCACAACTCATATGTTAGCCCTAAATTTAAATACTTCCTCAGGTTGAAATGAGGTTCTGCTTTATTAAGGACCAGGTTTTGGTCTCTATGAGAATGACTGGTCCTGACAGTTCAACCCATAGAAAGGGTCTAAATAGAAGTAGCAAATACAAGTATACGCACACATCTCAATAACCAGGCAGGCCCAGTTACAGAACTGTGTACCCTAGAGGTTCCTGTCAGCACATTTTTCATTTTTATCAAGCTATGTGAGTATTACTTTGTCAGGCGTTGCTATGGTTACTAGTTAGAAGCAGCTGGTCCCAGGGGCAAATACAGTCCCAACTGTGTATGGGAACATGTTCGCTGCATGAAATATTTAACCATCACTGGTATTTATAAGAATAACAACAACAATCTTATAAATTTAGGATTTGACAGTAAAAACAATCCCTTCAGCAGGATGCACATCCTCGTCCTCTGGTTGACATTATCAGCACCATGTTGAATATGGTTATAGGCAATGAGCTTGTTTGTTTGCAGTAAAGCTTTTCAAGGCTTGGCTCCATTAGCTGTTAAGTGTATAACAGCTTGAGAACCTGTTTGTCATGTGATGGTACCACAATAATCCCATGTGAGTGTTTGCCATATTGAGTTGTTTATGTGCTGTGTGATAGTGGCAGAGCCTCTTCGCATAATCAAATCTGTTTTCTTCTAGTATTTTCTGGCAGATTTGCTCTTCAGTATGTCTGTACGTCTGCCTGTTCAATGGTCCGGCTGCCTGTTGAGAAATCGTAAAACCACCAAACAACCAAAAAAATAATGTTGAACATGTTACTCAGTCATTAAGTGTTTGTAACTGTTGAGGACGGACGTCCGTCACAGCTGCCTCGGTAATGTAAACTCTCCGAGACATGCTGCTGTCGACCATGATTCGTTGTTAGACAAGGTCGTCCTCCAACCCAAAGGTCAGAAGTTTGTGATTATTGGTAGATATCTGCTAGTCTACATGCTGATGTGTTCATGGGCAAGTATTATACGCTAGCATTCAAAAGCTTGGGGTCACCCAGACAATTTTGTGTTTTCCATGGAAACTCACACTTTTATTTATCAAATGAGTTGCAAAATGAATAGAAAATATAGTCAAGACGTTGACAAGGTTAGATCGAACCCACAAATGTGATGCTCCAGATACTCAACTAGCTCAAAGGAAGGTCAGTTTTATAGTTTCTGTTTTCAGTTGTGCTAACATAATTGCACAAGGGTTTTCTAATCATCCATTAGCCTTCTAACGGAATTAGCAAACACAATGTACCATTAGAACACTGGAGTGATGGTTGCTGGAAATGGGTGCCTCTATACACCTATGTAGATTTTGCATTAAAAACCAGCCGTTTGCAGCTAGAATAGTCATTTACCACATTAACAATGTATAGAGTGTATTTCTGATTAGTTTAATGTTATCGTCATTGAAAAACAGTGCTTTTCTTTCAAAAACAAGGAGATTTCTAAGTGACCCAAAACTTTTGAACAGTAGTGTAGATGTGTAATAGAACAAGGGCTTCATATAGATGCATTGTATGAATGTGCGAGTGAATGGTTGTGAGTGGGTGAACTGAGTGGTCATCAAGACTAGAAACGTGCAACATAAATACAGACCGTTTACTTGCATTTTTGGTTTTCTCCTGTCAATCTGTCTTCTGCTTGTTTGTCTTCTAGTTTGTTATTCCGTCTCAGGCGCTATGTCGACTTGTGTGGTCATCCATCTGTTTATCAGCACGTCAGTGTGTCTGCATGCAGATCTGCCTATGACGCTACCCATCCATCTACGAGTGCTGTCACTTTGTTCGTCCCCCTTGGTTTCGGCTCACATCCCAGTGGCACATTAAGAAGACTAATCTGGGGCTTAGCCCATGTGAAGCTGATTGCTTTGCAGTGCCTCACATTTTGACGTTAATATTGATGAATGGGTTTGTGAGGTGGTGGGGGGGGGAGGTGTGGAATAGCATTTTGTTGAAATGTAATACTGGTGTTAGGAAATCCTAATGAGTTTCATTTGTCTAGGCTCGCTGACAGTTTTTAATGTGCTGATCAATGCGTCATGTCAAGCACTTTGTTTGTATCAAGCACACATATTAGTTAATGTGCATATACAGTACATACTGGACGTCCATACATTTATAGTGTTGGTGTGTGCACATGGAACTGCACATCACACGGATAAATCCAATTAATATTATTGTGATGTTTCCACATTTATACATATACATATACATTATAGTCTCTTTAGAAAACGGATATTTTTTATTAGTTTTCAGTCAACTTTAACTTGCGTTAAAATAAGAAATCAGTTTATCAGGTTATCAAAACAGCTGAACAAAAACCATGTTGTCATCAGGAAATGAGCGGTGTTGATAGAGCCATAAATGGGGTACTGAGTAATGAGGGTAATATTATTTAGCAAAAGCAAATCCCAAATAGTTGTGAGGGTTTGTGGAGGTGCAGCTAACCTGACCCAAAGTGGCATGAAAATGTAAGTATTTTGATGTTATGTCATGTATGTGATTGTTGGTGTGCAGAAATTAACTCCTACAACCCCAGAGGGATGAATAAAGTATCTTGCTGTCTATGTTATAGGCCAAATAGGACTAAAGTAGAAATAAAAATTCTTGAATTGAAATAAAACCAAACTACAGAGGGAGAACAGACAAGAGGACAGAGAATAAGGCCAAAACTGAACAGACAGACAAAGAGACTGGGGAAAGACTGAGGGAGGCAGGTATAATTGCACACAGGTGAAACTAATAAGACGCAGGTCGAACTCAGGTGGAAAGGCAGACAATCACTGTGGAGGGTAAAAGTAGACCAGCACACCAAGTAACCCTAACTAACTGAAACAAGACACAAGCAAATAAAGAATACAAAATAAATCAGGAATAAAATGGAAACTGCAAAGTAAAACAAACAATAAATACTAAATTAAACAGGATTATAAAAGTCCAAACCAAAACATCTGTCTATCTCTTTCTATTGTCATTTTGATGTTATAGTGGTGAACATGCTTTCATTCCGTAATTTGAATCACACTGTGTGAAATGTACCCTCTTTTGAGTGGAGATATATTACATTGTTGGGGTTCACATTAGGACTGAAACAAGTTTTCTTATTTTTCAGCTTCTTAAATGTTAAGATTCTTTGCCCCAAATGAATCATGTTGGTTTGTGCAAAACAAAGCATTTGAGAACATCATCATTTCTAGGTTTGAAACACCCTGATCTGATCACAAAAGACTGATCCTGATCAACATCTGTCAAAATTTTAATTTTATGAACCAAGCGATTACTTGAGAAAATAATCAACATATGAATAATTTATGAAAAGAAGTAGCTGCCCTAGTTCAGATTGTAGTCTTCAGTTAAATTAATGGGACTATTTTTGTCACTTTCCAGCCAGTGCTATCATATCTGTGGTTTTCCTGAAGGAGACGGTGCGGGCGTCTGACATTGTTGGTAAGAAAAACTCACCATCTTGAGAAGCTGCTTTCTCACATTGTTGGTTTGACTTGGGAAGAAGCATCTTGAGTTTAGATGTAAATCAAACAGACTTGACAGATGGTCTCAGGAGTGAAACTACACCCAATCTGTGATAAATGAAACATATTTCAGTTTGGCTGAGGAAAATTCTGTGGCTGTTATTGGAGAAAGAAGCCAGAATCTATTCAACGGACCATTATATCATTTTCTGAAAAGCTATTGTTTGTCATAACATTTTGTAAATGCTGCTGCTAAATGACATGATTGCGATATGGTTGCTACAGCGATGATGATGATTACGCCTGCTAGTCTTCGCATTCATATCAGCACCACACAGCTCTGCATACTGCTGTATTCCAGGATAAATCATCTGCATTTCTCTTATTGTCTTGTAATTGCTGAGTGACAGGAGAAGCCACATATTAAAAACTTTTCACTTCAATTTATAAAGTGCTGATTCAATGAGAGCAAGCTCCCTTTGTTGGCCTTACATTGTTTACAAACCACAGACAACCGACTTACAGTCTTATCATAGAAATGACTGTAAAAGGCCAGAAACACACACATCACCTTGTGAGCAAGTGTCAGTGAACATCCTCCACATGATTCAGCCGTGTATTATTTTCTGTTTCTGACTAAAATTGGCAGATCGATCACATACGAGGTAGAAACTGGATGATAAATGGTCACTTTAATCATCACAGTGTAAAGTGAGCCAGGAGAAAAAGTGACACAGAGCATTTTAACTACATTATCATCTCTCTCTCTCTCTCTCTTTTCCTTTTTCTGTAGGTGGAACCCTGGCAATTACAGGAACATATATCCTGGTGACCTTTGCCCCCCACACGTCCACACACATCACTGCCCATCTGGTCCAGTATTACTTCATCAGCTGGCACTTCCTCCTTTACCTTGTATGTATAATGCACAGTAATACTTTGCATAGCATGTGCAAGCATGTTCTTTTCTTGGAGCTTATGTACAGTCAAAATGGGCCACTGTGTGTTACGCTTGTAGCAGAACAACACTAAAAATGTCATGACAGCCCCTGCCTGCTATTAATCATCCTATCCCGAGAGCTGCTGTTAAAGGTTACTTAGCTGTAGTGCATAACTTTTGCTGCGTTATTATTCTTTAACTGTTCAGTTGTTTGGAACAGAAACAATGTAACAGGTTTTGTAATATGTGTCCTTGATCTGAAAATCGGCTCTGTCAAACAAAACTATCAGACATGAGTGAGGGAGCGTTTGTGTGAATACAGCAGTAGCACAGGGGAGGGTGGAGACAAGAAGCATCTATCCTGTCAAAGCTCGATTTCGGAATAACAAATTTCACTCATGAAACCTTCCGTGGCTGCTTCTCTCTGTTTCCAGCATAATGTTGCTGTTGCTTCCACCCGTCTTCACATAAAAGGAATCAGTTTCTTGATAGGCTTTGAGAATGGTTTCAAGGTAATAGGCATTTGTTTATATCTTAGATTCATGAACTACAGTTTTAAAGTACAGAAATTGTAATAAAGGTCTTCGGTGATGCTTGGTGTTCATCCATCCGTTCATATGGATGATTTCTGTTCACTCTAACACTCTCTGCATTTTCATATTCACTGTTAAAAAAAACACCTCATGATCTGCAAGTACATTAACAGTTACCCATATGTGCTCTACAAATTCACATCTACTCCAAATTTGCTTTGGGCAGGGATTGCATAAACACGGGGTTACCATGGAGATGATCTGTAACAAAGTAAACAACCAGAGTCAAAGTGCTTTAACATACAAACACACCTGTGTGTGTGTGTGTGTGTGTGTGCGTGTGTGTGTGTGTGCGTGCTGCTTTTTCACTGATGCCACGTCTCCCGTGTGGTTTTCACGTTTCAGGTCAAATCTCTCTCTCTCCCTCAGAAATAAGTGTGTGTAGTTCAAAAGTGAGTAGTGAACAGAAGCCCTGTTTCATGTAATAAACTGTGACACCTGGTCTGGGATTTGTTTTTCATGAGACCTTTAGTAGATATGGCCTTATATACTGCATAACCTATTGCACATACAGTTTGTGCATATTTGCCTTTGTAAACATCATATGTGCAACATCAGGGCAGATTACAGACACGCTTCAGTAGATTGCACATGGCACTTAAAATGTAAGTTATCGATAATTTATTCTCGTATTTCATTCTTAAACGTTATCTACTGTCAATGCAACTGTAAATATGTGTTCAGTATATTTTAACTGTTTTTCCATTTCTTTTTTTCTCCTTTGCATAACCAGAGGAGTGACTCAGGGCTATAGTCAACTGTATGCAATTGTATAATAAGGTACTTGATAAATAATGAAGATTATAGTACAGATGTCTGAAACTTGGAGCTTCCTAATCGATTTTATGTGGCCTGCCACTTAATATCCTGTCATAATGAAAACATGGCCCACGACATGTTATTCCTAATAAACCCAGTGTGTGTGGCCTGAGGTGCAGCTGCCAGTGACAGATTATATGATTAAATATGTTTGTTAGCAATATTTTTATAATGATACATTTTATTTTATTTATCACATTATCACATTATTAAATGCATTACATTTAACATTAAGCTTGTTTAGTGTTTTCGTCACAGTTTTTATTTACTATTTTATTTCTGTCTGTTTCTGTTATTTGATTCATTTTTGCAACATAAATAGTTTTTTTCACCCCAAACTAGACACCATTCATATATTAAATATTATAATATCATATTAAAACAAACACTTTCACTTTGAAAGTCTGCGATTCACTCATTTTAGTCACTACAATATCATGATGGAATATCATGATGTGTTATCATTTTAAGGTCATGTTGCCCTCATCTGCCCGAAAAGTTTTTTTTTTTTTTCTCTAGACCCGACTAGACGCTCATTGGCCCCCAGGTCGTTTGAGTTTGAGACACCGTGAATCACCGTGTCTCCCAATATCTAAACGCTAGTATATTTTGATATCAAATTTATTCAATCCCCATTACTGTTTTTGCTGCAACCAGTTATTTGCACTTAATCCATCAAACCAGGCAGGGACGAACCCAAATGAGTAAGAGCTGGCAGCTCATCAGGTGTGTGGGTCAGTGAAGTACACAGTGTGTCCTGGGTAGCTGTGCTATCATTATTCAGGGCAGAGCCTTTCTGCAGGATGTGAACCACATTTCACATCCTGCAATCGGTCCAATTTGCCAAAACTGATGAAAACACTTAGAGACAAAGGAAAAAGCATCTGCTGCATGAAAAAAAACAATAGAAAATGAACACGGAGGTGGGTGGAGAGACAGACAGATGTTTTCAAAGTGAAACAGCCTCGCTGCTGCTGCTGCTGCTGCTGCTGCTGCTGCTGCTGCTGCCGCCACTGGCTGCAGTGATTGATGGCGTGGAAAACAGATCTGCTGTTTTCCACTTGTGGCAGTGAATACTCATCAGCTGACAGAAGAACATCCTCAGTCAACTATGGGATTAATTTTAGATAATGATTATTCTTTTTATTATTATTTAATTATTTCAGTTTTTTATCAGTCTTAAAGGATATATTCACAGTGACAGTCTATCTAAACGAGAAAATGAATCTTGTTTGTGTTTTGCATAATATAGAAAAACAGGGATTTCACTGGCCAACAGTGGAGGCCAGGTAACTGTTTTTTCCCTCAGTCTTCCATTAACTGTACACTTCTTCTTTTTATTATTAATTAAGAGTCACATAAAGTTAACAACACATTGCAATGTAGAGCAGAGAGAGGTAACAACACAGGTGAGAAGAAAAAAAGAAAACAAACCAGACAGAATGGAATGATATTACAAGCAGGGCAGTCGTAATAAACAACACTGAGCTGATATGTGTTTTACTGGGTGGCGAAAACATAAAATGGACTAAAGAGGATTGAGCTCTGAATGAATATCAAGGAGGGAGAACAGGCGATGTGGAAATGAGTCAGATTTTCTTGGTGGTTGTCAGGTTGTTGGGGTTGTTTTAGTGCAATGAGACTGGAAGTGTTTTGGAATTGTGAGGGAAGAGAGGTCACCTGACAGGCATAAGGACATTTATACTTCTGATTCACTTGTGTGTGTGTGTGTGTGTGTGTGTGTGTAGTGTCCTTGAGCAAGTGAGTCTCACTAGGGCAAACCAGGGCCCTTCTCACAAAAGACTGCCAAGTCATTTCATTTTTCCACCATGAAGATTAGTTTGAACTCAACAAGGCTCCTCACTGTGCCTTTTCATGGTCGGTGAAAATGCAACTTAAGAGCAATTGAGATTTTTATTTTCTAAAAAGTGGGATCTACATTGCATTGGTTTGTGTAACCCCCCTCTGCTTCTCTCCCACTCTCAACAGTTTATAGAGGTCATCTTCTTCTGCATCCTGCTCTATGTGTACAAGAGGAAGAAAGTGAAGCACATTGTCATCGTGATGTTGCTCGTGGCTCTGCTCGGTACGAAGTGTGAAAGCTGCCTGTTTGAGGGCAGAGGTTATGGATTGAACCATTTTCGGCAGTCAGAGGTTGCTTTGTTGCCTGGCTACCAAAAATGGACCCATGCTCTGACATCATTTTTGTGGAACAAATAAGTAGAGCACAATGATAAAAAAAAAAAAATAATAATAATAATAATAATACAAATTCTCTACAACTTGCTGAGAGATAATTAACCGCCTCCACAAATCAACAGGAAGTTCTTTATTGTGCAACTAAACACTGAAGTGATCTGTAGCGTCTGTGTTTCCACAGCCTCACTAACAGTCATCTCAGTCAAAGCTGTATCAGGGATGATCACAGAATCGATTAAAGGCCAACTGCAGCTCATCTACCCCATCTTCTATGTCATGTTTGCCATCATGGTCGCCTCCTGTGCCTTCCAGATCAAGTTAGTCCATTTTTTTTTGTCCTCCTTTCTCTCCATTTTTTTAAATAGCTGAAATCACTGCCTTAAGCTAGATGGAACCTTGGCTTTGCACTTCATTAACAAAATGACAAATATACTGTATATGATATTATGCAGGGTAAATTACTAGCAGCACAGTATTTTGACAAATGTCCAGGCGGCTTTTTAGATGTCTCTGTAACCAAGGACATTGTATTTATTGCATTTCTTCAATCTTTCTGACATTTTTCTCCACAGATTTCTGAATCAGGCGATGAAAATGTTTGACGCCACAGAGGTGGTTCCTATCAATTTTGTGTTTTTCACCGCGAGTGCCATTGTTGCAGGTTTGTCGATACATTTCTCATTCTTACATGCATTTGTCTTTACTCATTTAATTCAAAGACCAACACAAATGATGCTTTGTATTTGTCTTCCCACCAACATATCCCACGACGAGAGCACAAAAAAATAAGGCCATTCCAGGCTGCTCTTCCCTGTGTAGCCTGATTCATCTACTTTTGCCCAAACATGGACGAGCGACACTGTTGCCCTGATGTTAAAACAAAAAAAAAAGAAAAAGCCGCTTCACTTTAAGTTGGATGCTCATCGTTGTCTTTATGCCACAAACACATGTATGCTTAGGAAAATAATAAATGTCCTTATCATACATCACTGATCCAATGCGTGTAGTTCTGTGTTGTTGTTTCTAGGCTTTGAGCTAAATGCTGATGCACCTGTGTTGTAGCTAAAACGGTTTCTTGAGAATTGTGGTAATCTCAGATCCCAATTGTGGTCCTTTGTAGGCCTCACATCACCTGTGGATAAATTGCCACGCTGTCACCTGATTACTAATATGCTACAAATATAAGAAGAAATTGGATTTATTACTCAAATTAATCTCAATATTAGTGTCAAACCAAGCATGCAGAAATGCAAAATGTATACATAAGCAAGCATGAAATTGAATAATTAACATTTGTGAACCTTTTCTGAAAATCATCCTGAAATTTCACACAATGCGAATAATGATAGCCAGTGTTGGTTTTGGTCTTTTGATGCAATTCATTGACAAAAAAGAAAAAAAAACATAAAATATTTGCTTTATTCTTTAGGAATTCTATGCAGTGCTCCTCAAACCTCACTGCCTTAGATGAAATGAGGTCATGACTCAACACACTGGACCATAATACACAATATAGCCAAGACGGTGATTCACTCATGCATGAACCACTTTATTTAAAGCGTATGTATTTTACCAGGTCAGAGTATCATGTCAGTAATCATGCTCTATCTTTAATCTTTTCTCAAATGTATTTTTGCCTGAAAGGGAGAAAAAAAAATAAAATAGCCCTCAGATTACTTGTGGATAAATTGCTACTCTGCCACTCACATGCCATCATTTCAAGCAGTTATCCCATCCTTTCTCGGTTGAGTGTAAAATGAGGAAGTGTTTCAGCGGTTGAAAAACGGTAAACATCAGCTTTTAGAGTCAGTGTCAGAGCAAAACAGCAGCAGCTTCTTTGCACTATTCTGCAGCAATGCCCCAAATCCTTTAAGTGAAACATCCATAATAGATCAACAGGTTAAAAGCAAAAATGCCATTTCAATATTTGATGAGATTATTCATCAAATATTCAAATATTATTAATTCCAGTGCATGAGAGCAAATACTGCAGGCTTCACAGTGTGTTGGAGCTATTTATTAGTTTTGGTTCTTAGTAGTAATTTCGGTAGTTAATAGAAAAGTTACATTATAGTCATGTTTTTGATAATATTGCTTTGCTTAGAATATTTAGTTGTCGTTCATCTATGTTTATTGTAATGTTTTGGTTCAGATATACTTGGGCACTAGTCGGCACTTGCAGGTATAAAGGCAGGAAGCTGGTAGGAGACTCATGTGCACCTGGGTGGCAGCGGAAGAACATAAAATGGTGTTCTTAAAGATCAGTTTTGGTCAGCAATAAAACAAATGTGTATCTGTTAACAGTACTTGAAGATAGCAACTGGTCTTTGCCAGATTTCTCCAAATGAACAACCATTGAGAGGAAAACGTTATGAACTGGATAGAGAAAGAGGAAATCCTGGACATTTTCTGATTTAAAATCTAAATTTTTCATTTTATAATGAATGCTATATGTAAAGTGTGCTTAGCAGTTTCATGGCTACACTTCACAAAGGACCAGAGATAATTTACATGTTTCATTTCTCTGTCAAATTTCTTTAAATGTTTTTTCTTTTAATTATTCTTTTGCAGGTATAGTGTTTTACCAGGAATTTGAAGGTCTGGCTTTACTCAACATTTTTATGTTTCTGTTTGGGTATGTATTCAAGGACACGCCACTAACTGCAATATATTTAACATTATATTTATTTTAAGATGGTGTTTTACCTTTTATTTCCAGTTGTCTCCTGTCTTTTCTTGGAATTTTCCTGATTGCCCGAAACAGGCCCAAGATTAAGCAACAAGATCGCAATATTATCTCTATGAACAAGATCCCTGGTAACTTTCACATCATCTTTTAATAACCACTACTCTTTGCAACAAAGTGAGGTATACACTGCTGTAAGTGAGACCTTACTGATTGGGGCTCTGATCATGCCTGCAGCATCAGTATGAATCTAGCAGCACCGACCCTGGGTTTATCTGGTATATCTAATGTTTGCAGCCCTTGTAGCTGGGTGACACTAATAAGCTGTGTCTGTCTATGTTCACAGGGAAATTGCACGCAGGCAAAGTGCAGCCTGAGGCCAAGACTTCGACATACGGTTTGCTGGCAGCCAAGCTCATGTGCAGTAGAGCTGGACAAGCAGATGATTCATAAGACCAGCTCCGGTGCTAGTTGGGACTGCAATTTAGATAGACCTGTGAGTGCATGTCTTTCTCTGGGTACCTAAATAATATCTCTATTTATAGAAATAAATGGTGGGAGGCAAGTCACACCAGTGACAGTCGAGTGCCAGTATCAGTGGCCAAATTGGTGTTAAATTATTACACCAAAACTAGCAAATACCTCTCTCAAAAAGAGTACTATTAGACCGTTTTCTGTCTCTCTCATGTGATAACAGTAATTCCAGCTGGGCAGTCAATGATACTTAGGAAAACAACCGACTCTAAATTAGGAAAAAATAAAAAACTCTCAGCATTTTTTCTTAATGTAAGGCTGCTGCTTTATGAGCAGCAGCATTTTTTTTTTTTAACAGCAGACCACTGTGCCCAACACCTGTAAATAAAAAGATTTGAATTGTATTTATTAACTGAATAAATTGGTCTGTGTGTGATCATGTGTCAAGAAACAAGGGTGGTTTCTAACGTATCAAATCAGAGGAATTCATGGTACAGATGAAAAACAGTGCACTACTGCCCTCAAATGGTAGGGGGGAAAAAAATCTGTAACACAGTCTGCTCATCCATCTTTACCTCAAAGAAGCTACCAAACTTAAGTGTTGCCAAGCAACTAACCTCTTATCTGCCACCTACACATTATGGGATGTGTGGAAAACTACTGTTGCTGCCAGTGTAACTATAAATGTAAGTGTCAGTGTTCATTGCACCAACTCATAAAAAGGTTAGAGATTAAATAAGAATGGTTACCCATAGGTGAAGCTGACAGTAATTACACACAAAAAACTATTTATTTCAAGTGCGGTGTTTTATTTTATGGTCAAACACAACATTTTCAGTAATCCTGCACCATTAAACTGACAGCTCTGACATAAGACCCATTAAATGACTTAAAGAAAATAGATCATTGTCATTAAGACTTGATGCATTAAAAGGCATGAATTAAATCTAACCAGTTGAATTTATCTATTTGAAACCAAAGTTCAATACTTCAGATTCCTACATGGAATCTGAGTGAAAACAAGTATCCACAAATAACAAACCTTATTCAACTGGAACCATGACAAGGTCTCTCTTCAGTAAAATATACAACTAAAATACATAACACCTCTTAGCCATTCCTCATGCATGCCATCAAGTCTGCAGTTAACACTGTAGAGAGGATGATGCCACAATACAGGAAAGCAATTACAAGGCACAGGGATTCTGTTAATGAAGCATATGGCAAATTAATTGCATATAACAATATCCATTATGCAGAATCTAACTCTGTAAAGTACATTCTGCAAAGGGAATCAGATGCTTCAATCAGACCTCAATGTTGATTTTTGCAAAGCGGTAATGCAGAGAGGTAGGGTTACGCAGCAGCACCATTCCTCTGTGTTCGGTCGGTTGACTGAGGATGGTGTTGAGGAGACCAGCAACGCTGACAAACCCCAGAGCTTCCCCACAGCCAGCAGACAAGGAGAAGTCTCCCTGCGTGACCCAGCCTAGAGTCACTCTGGAGCAGTGAGAGGTGATGCTCGGCAGAGGGTCTGGCCACAGGCCAAAGACAAGATCTGCAGAAGACTTGGAGGATGATTTGGGGTCTTCGGCAGCTGTGCTGAGGTTTGGTTCAGAGGTGGAGGGAAAGTCTGACCCTTTTACCTCAGACTTCTCAGAGGACAAAGAGGATGCAGCAGTTTTCTTAGAGCTCTTTTTCTTGCGCCTAGTTCTAGTTTTGAAGTGGTTTTTGTGCAGTGGCTCCTGGAGGCCGCTGCAGTCACACTTGTTACTCAGCAGTTTCAGGTCCTCTGTGAGCGGCACACACACCATGGCATGAAGCTCTGGTTTCCCCTTTGATAGCAGAGACAGACGCACCCACACCACACTCATCCTATGCTCTGTGATAAACAATCTCGCAGCGGACGAGTCGAGGAGAGGTACTTGCCCGATGCGGCACAATCTCTGACCTTTAGATGTTGTGGGCCTACACCAACCTGACAGTACTTTGAGAGATTTTCTGTTCCTAGTGGGCAAAGAAACAGCAAATAACCATTGATAAGTGGTTAATATTCAGACGAAGTATTAGGTATTTCATTAGTTGTATCAGGCACCATGTGAAACATGGAATTTTGCTGCAAAACAATTCCTAATGCTGAAATTTAAAAAGAAAAAAAAAAGGGTAGCTGATGATGGTTGAAAGATCCATCCAGTTTTTTCCTGTCAGTCAGGCATTACTCAAAACTTGTGTGGTGGTTTTATGAGACCAGATGCAACTCTTCCCATCTACTAATATATGTGTGATGCATTGCAGTAATTTGAGGCTGAACGTACTCTGGGGGATTCTCATCAGGGACATTATGATGAAAGGATGGTTGGCTGGAGAGATGCCATATATCAAGGTTGTCAAAAACTGCACCAAGTGCCTTTTAATAAAGATGACTGAAGCCCAAATCTGCAAAAATGGTGCACATTTCTGTTCATGACACTTTAAAGTCAACTGTATAATATTTATATAGTGTAAGATGTACAGGATGTTAATTAACTAATGGGACCTCAGCACAAAAACTGGGGGGGGGGCATGTGTTATGAGCCAATTCTGATAGATTCACAATCATTAATCAGTTTTAGTTTAAAACACAAACAGAAATATACAAGAAAACCAAAACACTGACCTCAGTACAGTGAAGCAGCTCTGTGGTTTTGTTTCACCGATATTTGGCTGTGATGTAATTTCTTCCTCCATAACTGTGTCAGCGTGTGTTGTGGTTTCGGTCTGGCTTTCTCTTTTCCTCTCCTCTCTGTCTTTCCTTGTGATGAGCTCCCACTCCTCAGCCAGCTGTTGCCATGGGCAACAGAATGGAGCCAGACAGCCATGTTTAACGTAATTGGTCCTCTTGGCGGGTGGACGTCTACAGAAGAGGTAAGAAGGTCAGACCCTTGTCAAACTGTTGGGGCAACCCTGACAATTAATCGGATACATCAGTACTGTGAAGTGGTCATTTGTAGGGGATAGGCAGTGTGAAGCCTTTAAACATCTCATCTGCATACTGGGAAGGATCTGCATAATGGCAATTAACAGGAGTCAGAGCTTAGGTGCACTTTACTTTATCAAAAGCTTGAACTGACAGCCTGCAATGTGCTTCTAATTATCATTTCCCTTTTATACAATAACAGACCACCTTCCAAACAGAGCCTCAACGTAGACCTAGCATCATATTAAAAGTTCAAGTTTGCTCAAGACCTTTTAAAATAAAGTGCAGATGTAGATAAATTTCTATATTTACTCTTAAATTCTGGGCAAGTACTTCAAGGTCTAGTGTGTAAAAACTGACATCTAAATGAGACAGCAGACATCTCTGCTCACCCCTCCATTTTCCAAGCACATCAGGAATCTACGGTGACCGTAGTGTACCTGAAAGGACGCCATTTGTCTTCATCTGCATGATAAATTTCCACTTCACAATGTGAAAAGCATGCTCTGGCTGGTTTGTTCTGTTTGGGCTGCTGTAGAAACATGGTACAGCAACAGGATGATGCCTCGACAAGCAAAACCCCTGTATGAATTACATTTAAAAGACTTATCCTAAGGCTACTTTTTGTGTTTTCAATGTTTCCTTGAAGCTTTGGTTTGACTGTATGAATTTGAGAATTAGGAATAGAAAATTTCCTTATTTCATCCTACTCCCTTTTGAATACTGGATGGTTGATATTTAGTTTAAAGAAACTTTGCAGTTATTTCCATTTTATATTTTTCCATCTATATATATTGTTTTTTATTTTAGATTATTCAAATAAAGTAAAACTAAGAACAAAACAATTTTTATTGTAAAGTGATTATGCTCATACAACCACATTTAGGGGCTGTATATTTAATTTCAGCCAATAAAAACACACTGGACCTTTAAGATTGTAATAAAATTTCTCAAGACTGACAAATAGTTGTAATGTCTTCAAGTGTCATTCTGCTATATAAGAATGCTGAAACCCATTTGAAATTCTGAAAATCTTCTGCAGTCCAACAAAATCCTGAATCACAACTTCTACCAACAGCACACTGGAGACCACACCAGCATCACACCAAATAATTAAGTGTCCTTCCATGATTTACAAAAGATTTGTTCCAGTGACAGTCAACAAATCCAGTGACACCCTTTAGACAAGGTCCGAAGACTGGGTATAAAAAGGTAAAATAATTTAGTGCCATTATCTCATTAATTCAGATTTTCTTTTAAAATGTATCTTAAATATTTTATGGTTATGTGAAGACTGAATGCAATACTACATGTATTTTAAAAAAGTTGGCACCTGTAATGTTGCATCACTGCATTCTTTTCATAACTTTTACCTCTTCTGATTGTTCTTTTCCTTCCAAATACCACCTAACTGTTACTACTTTTCCTTCTCAAGAGCTGTTCTTAATATATATATCAGTTTCCTAAGCTAACCAACTTAAATTACTCTGATCATACCAGTGGCACAAACCTTACTCTTTTGCTTCCTCGTCTCAGCTTGAGTGTTTCGCTGACCTTTTGAACTTGTCCAAGAGCTCAGCCTCCTGCTCCTCCTGAAAACGAATGCCTGCCGGACAGTCTGGGTAATCATGGGGGAAGTGGGGGGTCCCTTTATTCTGAGAGTGTTTCAGACTCATATTCAGCCCACCAACACGAACTCCTCTGTAAACCTATCAGAGGGACAAACAAGTAAATACTGCATTTCTGCAAATCTGACAAGACTTTCAGTCTGCTTTTAAATGTCAAGGTAAAGTGAGCATTTACTCAGTACAAACACATGCTTAATGCATCCAAGTAAGGGAAACTAAGATTTCCATACTCCTATCCACTGTATTATACACTGTACATTCCTTAAGCATCCTCAGCAACTGTTCACTCAAAGACCTGGAAACATGCTCATGTTTGGTTTTAATTTTAATAAATTCTTACATTTTCACTTGACCCTGACAAAATTATTTGGAATCATATGCCCAATAAGATTGTACAATAGCTTGTATTTTAATATCTGAACAGGTTTCATTTCAAAATTAAAACTTTAGGACAGTCTTTAGTTAATGAGAATGGAGACTGTTTTTTACATGAACCACATTTATAAAAACTATTGTAGTGAAAACACAATTGCTCTATGCTGCTTAACAAAGTGAATAAAATAAGGTAAAATTTGTCTATGGTACAGTCAATACAATATTTTGATGGTATCTCACGTGATGTTCCATCTTGTTTAAAATCTATAAAATGTTAATGTTGAACTGAACACATAACTTAAAAATTACAATACAACTCAAATCACAAAAGCAAATAACTGCAGTTAGATATTTACCCAAATCATTCAGCCTTAAGTCCTGGTACTTACCAGTGGGACCCAGAACGCCATGCCCCAGCCTTTAGGAAGCAGTAAGTCCCATCCAGCGCCCCAGGAGCTCATCTCATGTCCCACTTGCTTACCAGGCTGGTGGACCAGCAGGATGGGCACTCGGCCCTGTAGTGGAGTGGGGCTCAGCCTGGAGCCTGGCACCAGCATCTCACTTCTCATACGGTTCAACTCCTGTAGCCATATACAGTAATTAGACATTTCAGGGTATCTATCCTACCAGACAAAGATGCAAAGAGAAATATAGTGGTTTCTCAAAATTAACGTTCAACAGTTCTGGTGGTAAGAAAATGCTAAGCTACCTGCTCTGATATCTTGTTATCAGTAACATTGTCCCGTACAGACTGTTCCCAAAGGAAACTCTGACAACAGTGATGTGGTGCTCCACGCAGCATCAGCTCCCTCCTCTTCTCCTCATCCACCTCTGGAACAATTATACAACACAAACATAGCACCTCCTCCTTCAAGGCCAACTTCTGCAACATTTAAGACTCTTCATGTCTGATTTATAACCCAAATCAAAATGAGCAGCAATGTCATTACTGAAAACTGAAATTCAGGTGTGGAAACAAGAACGTGATGCAGCAAAGTGACATAAATTAAATGCATTGTGAATTTTACATTAAATCATTTGCATTTGTTACGATACAGCTGATGAGATATATATATAAATAAATTACTATTGCAACAACGCAATAGTACAATCGTTCTTTTTTGTGATGAAATCTGTGAATCAGCTGTCGTCAGTCACTGAGTGTTTCGAGCACAGGGTCCTGCCAGGATTCGAACCTGGAACATCTGCATGGACGGGCAGAGGCCCCTTGGAGCACAGAACCAGATGTGTACTCACTGAAACAACCTCAGAACCAGACAAAACAGACTAATTCTTTGTTTATTGGTCAGATGTCTGCTGACATATTGTGTATGAAAAAATTTCCTTTAGGAAATTGAGAGTAATAGTAGTTTATTGATTAAATTATGGAAATATAATCAATGGATTTCATTATTTTATTTGTCTATAACTGGTGATGCCTCTGTCTGATTGGTAGATCAGATTTTACCTTCTGTCTGCTTTACACATGGCAAAGCTTTAACCTTCTTTGATGGTAAAGTCAGCCTGGGATCATCTACAGCCAGACCCAGCACTGTGCCTGCAGGGAGTTCCCCGGTGGAATAGATGTCTGGATAAATTAAAACATTCACTTTTTATAAGCATCTCTGTGTGGTAGCAAAGCTTACTACTAATAGATAAACATATCAATACTTTCATTTACATTGTTAAATATATAAACCTTTCAGGATATTAAAGATATCAGTTTGTTGTTTATGCAGATTCATCTTGCCCTCATCTTTGCAGTGATCAGGCCACCAAAGGGGGGATGGTTGAGATTTATCCAATGCCTTAAAAAAAAAAAAAAAAAGAGAGAAATATATACTTATTTGTAAGGAAGACAAATATCTGAGGCTCTCATTTTGTGATCCTTACATTACAGTCTGTCGCAGCTTCCAAAGTTTGAGCAAGAACAGAATGGGACTGTGGTCCAATCAGGCGATAGCGAACTATCTCCATTGTGAGATCGCTGCAACAAATCCACAAGAAAACTTAAAGCAAAAGTACCACAATTTAAACTGTTAATCCAAGCCTTGTATTTACTTGGGCTGCTTTCAGACATGCACTAAACTTCAGAGATTGTCTAGGGATTGGATTACATGGGAGACAAATAACCACATAAGTTGCTACGGATATTCTCTGGATAATGTCCAAGTGAGCTCATGTGAGAATGCAACAGGAGAAACTCCAGATAATCCACAGTGAGTGACTGGCTGAGTGTCCTGTCACCTGTATTCTAGAGTCAGACTCCTGCCCTTCATTTGGATCTTCTTGAAATTCTCCTGCTGTTTTGAATGTGTCACCCAGACAATCTCAGAAACTAGTTTCAATTTACACCAAACCTGTGAACTCTACTGACTTTATGACTATTTCTGTTGAGCTGGATCTCCATGTGACCGGCGTACTGGGAGATCTGGTTCCATCTCCTAGGATCTTTTTGGCAGGAGGTTCACAGGCATCCTTACAGCTACGCTTCCTCTTGGTCCTGTGACTGTGTGTGGCCTTGGGGGCTTTTTCAGGTTTAAGTTCAGGTTCTGTGATGGGAAAAACCTCTGCAGGTGTAACCACGGGTGTAACTGAAGGGACTACAGCCTCACAACACTGGCACACACTCTGTAATTCAAGAAGTAGTTCCTGGAAGGAGCACACAATATTTGAAGTTAACAGTTGTGTTGATGTTGCCTGTCAATTTTCCTGCATCTACTAAAATGTTAGTTTTCTACAAAAGACTAATATTTTTCCCAAGAATAGTACATACTAATGATTTAAAAACAAAAAAAAGACTTCTGACTGCCTCATACCTGTTTAATAGAGGGATGAGCCCAAATCCACAGCTGTCTGTGTGTTGACCCATGTGTACGGGGTCTCCAAAGAAAGGTGACAGGGCCCAGGGCCTGCAAGGGGTACTGTCCTGCTCTGTACACCACCACACTGCCCTGTCTTTGCCCTGATAGACACAGTGCTGCAGCAAATGTAGGACCTGAAAACACACAGTTTTCCAACCACTTGAAATAAACTGTCCATGTCTACTGATAACAGGTTTGTCAAGCAATAGTAAATCTAAAATTAAAAACTGCAATTATCTGAATATCAAAAATCAAAGAATATGTGAGAAGTTAAAAAAAAAAGACAAATACCCTGATATTTTTATTAGTATGTAGAGACAAAAAAATCCTAAACATTGGATGCTGAGTCATGAAAAATACTTACCAACTTGCTTGCTGGTCAGTTGTGACAGAGCAGCCAGCAGCTTGTCTTCCTCTCCCTGAAGCTCTATGCAGCAGTAGTAAGAAAGGTCCTGAGAGGACAGAACCAGAAGGTTCAAGATGATTTCATTACAAATCAATGAAGTAAAAAAAAAAGAGCAAGAAATAACCATGAGGTCACCTGCAGCAAACAGTGGGTGCTCATGGCTCTGTAGCTGGGGCGGTAACATTTGCATGTAGGTCTGTCCCCAAGGCAATAGCCCCACTTTTTAACCATGTGGAAGCGCTTGGCATGCCAAATGTGCGTCTCTAGCCATATGTTTTTTCTCTGACGCCGGTTGAACTCGAGCAGTAGGTTTCCATGCCGCCGTCGGGCCTTTCGGCTCTTGCCCTTTGCCTTTGCCTGTTCCTTCTTCTTTGAGCCAGCCCGGAGGCTCTTCTCACGCTGTGGAAGAAAAGCCACTGAGCATGACAAAGGTTCTTAAAGTATGTTTGTACATGAAAAGGGGGCATTAAATTTTAACTGAGGTAATGGGCCTTTACCAATCTGTTAGCCACGTCTCTTAGTCTGCAAGGGAGACGCTTGATATTGTGGCTCATGGCTCTTCTCCTCATGTGTTTGGGCAGGGCTTCAAACACATGGCAGCTGGCCGTTGTCTTGTTGACAGCTTTTAACATGGCTCTCACCTCTGCTGCCCTGGCCATAGCAAAACGACCACCTGGTAAGAATGGTAGTTAGAAGAAAAGCAATGGCGCTGAATTGTAACTGTATTTGCAGTTTGCAGGCAATGTCATAATTCATTGCTTTCATTTTGAGACTATCTCAGTTTAACTAAATATAATGTAATTTGAGAAACAGAAAAACAGCATCAAGTATAACAGTAGAATAAATAATGAAAGACAGATCTCTATATTCACAAGTTGGTGAAAAATTATACTGATGTGACTTGATAATAATAAGACGATATCTTTACCTGAAATATACTGTGGCATTTCTTTGGCATAGCTTCCTCCATCTTTTTGGTGTCCACGTACCCATCCACCACGGCGCTGAGGTTTTGACCGCATCTCTGTAGACTGCTGAATATCAGATGGACCATCGCCACCACTCCCACCTTTAAAAAAATCATCATTTTATAATTTCTGAACCAATGACACTACTACTGTTGGATTACCAAACTGCCACAATAGACAACTGCCCAGGGGCAAAAAACACCCAGAGGTGGTTGTCTCTATGGCAGTTACAGTATATATAGTTTTTGCCAAGTGCCCCATAATAAGTATCCATTAATGTGCTACATAACCATTATAAACTCTTTAGATAATTCTTTTATTCTTGATCAAATTAATTTTAGATAAACTCCTGCTTGCCCAGTCTCCATAAATTCCTTTTCCTACCAAGGCTGCTCAGACACCAGTTGGCAGCAAGTGCCTAATATTAAACTAGCCTTTTGTCTTGAAAGCCAAAGTTTTTAGCTGGAAAAATTAAGTGAAATGATGGTACAGAATTTTTACTGGTCTAGAAGAGAGAAGTGTTAACATGAGTGGTGTTGTGACATGGGTAGCAACAATGACCACAACTGATCAAACCAGTCATAGGCCAAAAACATACTATTTTCACGAGGAACGGGAAACAGAGTTGTTTCATGAGTGTGAACTAAAAGTGTGTGTAAAATCAAAGTTCAGAACAACATTGTAAGATGAACATTTAAATGACTCCATAAGAGTGAACCTAAGTGGATACACCCCTTGTACATTCAGCTGTACATGTGAATACACTTGTGAAGTGATACAGTGACATGAGGGCAGATAATATCAAAATAAAGAGTGAATAAACCATAATATCAGTTGATTTTTAAATTCATTGTTTTGATTGGACAGCATTAATATGTTAATAGTGTGTGGGATACATTAGAAGGAAATGCATACAGAAATACAAAATGCAGATGCAAGTGAATTAAATACTATTTCTGCTGTTTATTGCAAAAAAGTGAGACGTGGACACCAACATTTTGTAAATGTTCAGACAAAACAAACTCATTCAGTTTGTTTGGGATGAAATGTTAAACACGAGTAGCTCTCGGCCTTTTTCATTTTGTTAAAGTAGCTCTCAGAAGGAAATAGGTTGGAGACCTATAATTTAGGCTCATACTGTATGTACAGCAACACGGGAGGCAGAGAGACAGACATAAAGAGAGAGAAGGAAGGCAGAGTACCAGTGACCGGTGTGTCTCCTCCGTTTTGTGGGCTGTTGTCTTCTGATGGATACTGCACACTGGTGGGCTGGTTCCTCATCTTCCTCTCCTTTATCTTCACTTTGGCAGCAGACATTTTCTGTACAACACACGAAGGAGGGAAGGAAGGAATGCGTGTTTTAAAACCCACTGCGCAGCTACAACACTGTTTGTGCCTGCTGCGAACGTCAGCTAACGCTAACCACGCTACGTAACGTGGAGGCGTTTAACGAATAACACAACAGTAAAGCAAAGTTTAATTAAAGTTCAGACAAACCACGTTGTATATATATATTCACCTTCATATCCACGGCTGTGACCAAACGTCTCAAACTTTGTCCAGGGTGTACGTGTGATTTACATTGACTGTTAGCTTCCATGTGCATTTACACACGCTGCCGGTTAACATCCGGGTTTGTCACGCGTGGGGTTTTTAGCGTATCGGCGCAACGAAATAAACAACTTAAGGGTACATAACGTTAGCACATATAACGTTTATTCTTTGTCTGACTTTCCAATGTTTTATTTTAAAAAAAATTATAAACAAAAGCAGAAAACATTAAAACCTATTTTATCTGCAGTTGTACTAAATGTAAATAAATGATTGTTGCTCGTTTACAATAATACTTACGGTAAAGCGGTTCTGACGTTCTTGTGACGTCAATGCTCCGCCTCTCGCTCGGTCCCCTTTTCCCAAATCGTTAGTTTCTTGTTTATCACCAGTTACTGTGTTACGTTGTTTACATTGTTTTAAAGACTCGATACATCGGTGAAATGGCTGCTCTCATCAGGACCATTATCAACACAGCGAAAGCTCCTGCAGCGATCGGCCCGTACAGGTGAGAGGAGCTGTGGATTTACAGTAACATGGTCGTGTTACATGGACGAAGCCACTGTTGAGCAGCTGTCACCCTGTCATTGTGTCATAGCTGTAGTCCCTGAGTGCGATGAACACAGGATCAAAGTGCAGGTTGTACTTTAAAACTGCTGATTACTGACAAGACAAACTGATTGTTTGGATTAAAATGCAGTGTATTTCAATCCTAACTCTTCTTTCTCTTAGAAGTTTGGCAGCTTCTGTGCACTTGATCTGATCTAAGGCTGAAACGATTAATTGATTATCAATCAATTGCTGAATTAATCGCCAAATATTTTGATAGTGGATTATTCGGTCTGTGCGTTTTTTCAATAACTAAAACAAGTACTTAGATTTTTCAGCTTCTTAAATATGAATATTTTCTGTTTTCTCTACTCCATATAACACAGAAAACATCAAAACTGAAAAATGTTGCTTTGCGGATTCACGAACATCTTCATTACCATATCGGAGAAACACCAGTCAACATTTTCTGACATTCTATGGACCAAACAAGTAGATTATTCGAGAAAATAGTTGACAGATTAATAGATTATGAAAATAATCGTTAGATACAGCCCTAGTCTGATCAGCAACCAGTTTACCCAAGCAAGAATTCTCTTGGATTATATTATCAACATTTACACTTTTATGATACTTTAACTTTAACTTGTTTGTTGGCTGTAGAATGAGACTCCATGCATTCTGTCAGTGCTTGGACAGCATGTGCGTCTTGTTCTATGATTGGTTTAAAGGTGTATAATATTGTACCTTTAAATAAACATACTTATAATAAACTACCATGTCATTATTCAACAATTGCTTTAAAAAAAAAAAGAACCCTGGATCTGGATCCAGATTGCCACCAAAATCAAACAATTTCCTCCTTCGTCAATAACAGAGGTAGCACTGAAACCTTAGAGCACACATGGGAATCTTTGCCAGCTTGCTTCTGTTTTCAAGATTAACCACAAACCCTTCAATAAAGCACACTAATAACACAAAGGCTTGATTTCACTCTATTTAAAAGCAGCTGTGATCATACTTTGTTTTTGTTTGTGTGTCCCTACAGCCAGGCAGTGGTGGCAGACCGGACTGTGTACATCTCAGGACAGCTGGGGATGGATCCTGCCAGTGGACAGCTGGTGGAAGGTGGCGTTCAAAATCAGACCAGACAGGTAGAGAAGCTGTGCAAGTGGAAAATCTCCAACATTTCTTGTTCGGTTAACTCATACGCTTCAACTGAATCTTTCCATCCATAAGATGGTGCTTACACATACCCAGAAACTATCATTTAAATTGATGCTTGCTTTGTTGTGGTTCCTTTCATTTTTATTTCAATTTTCTACCAGCTTGTCTCACAAATAAGCAGCTGTATTAAATTCATAAAAAAAAAAACTTCCTCCAGGCTCTTATAAACATGGGTGAAATCCTTAAAGCTGCTGGCTGCAGTTATGAGAATGGTGAGGAAAAAACTTAACACCTCAGAACTTTTGTTTTTTTTTGTTTTTTTACATATTTTTTACATTTTTTTCTTGTGTCTTGCAGTGGTCAAAACCACAGTGCTCTTAGCTGACATGAACGACTTCACCACTGTCAATGACGTATACAAGCAATGTAAGTGCAGTCAATTTACTTAATTATTAAATGCCCCCCTTGCAGTTTTTTTTTTACTGTTGCCATGTTTGACTATCATTCATAATGTGATCAGCCTTCATCATTTCACTTATGCAGTCTTGATTTTGCCACTGGGTGTCAGTATAATCTAGACCTTCAGTAAGCAGGAGTGACAAATTTTTGCTCAACAGGTGAGGTTTCACTTTTATGCACACAGACACTGCAAAATCATTGTCTGTGTACATTCTGGCCTTTATTGCGCAGTGACCGTATGTTACTACACTGCTGATCTACTGGTGCCACCAGTTGTTCAGGAAGTGTACGTGCACATGTACTGCTCGTGCTTGTTCCCCTGTGGTTGAAGCTGGGTGGAGCTACATTGGATTTACACAAAAATGACCAAACAATATAAACCAATGCACCCCAACAGGTTCAACACAACAGGTGGTACAAGACACATTCTAACCATGCCTTAGCTGAACATGCCTTCTCAGTCCTAGAGATCTATCTATCTAAATAGAGATTTATTCAAATAAAATAGATGATAATACCCAAAGGTGTTCAAGGTGTTTGTTATGACGTATTTTCCTGAAATCTCTTGTCCATTCTATGTCTAATAATGTTGTTGTTTTTGATATCCTATTGATGAAATTCCTACTTAATAATTGTGTAGACTGACTGGGACAGTAGAACTGTCTTTAGTCAAACATTTTTTTTTTATTTGTTGAGAGATGTGTCTGTTGTAATTTAATGCCATTTTATTTTATTGTTGTTTTTAGTCTTCAGCACTAACTACCCTGCCAGAGCTGCTTACCAAGTTGCTGCTCTTCCCAGAGTATGTGTGTTTTAAAGAGTCTTATTTTTTCTTCTTCTCTCTTTTTTGCTTTGAGACTTGTTTTGGATTTAACCAAACTGAAAACTGTGCTCTCTCTTTGTAGGGGGGCCTGGTTGAGATTGAAGCAGTAGCTGTTTTGAGTCCTCTGACCAATATTTCCTAACGGGACCATCTATCAAGCCTGGGAAAAAAATCATTAATATGTGCCTTGTTTTGTAATACAAACAAAATCGATAAAACACCAGTCCTGTAAAATACTAAGGTGTTAAGTCAAATTTTGTTGAGCCTTAAGTGCTCGTTCTGTGCTGGTGCTGTCATGAGCCACACACATCACAGTGTATCATCTCTCCTGATGCTTGGATGATGCTTGAATAAATACAGTATTACTAAATACTTTCCATTATTGTCCTCTTGTCGTTGCCTCTCATTATGTGATAATTCTCCACTGTTGTTGCTGCAGCAAATATAAACAGAAACACTTACACTTTCAATCCCCGCTAGTTGCTGACTCATAGAAATAAATGAAATAGGTTTTATGTTTATAAAGATAAAACAGACAGTGGGACAGTTACTGTATGTATGTGCATATTTGTGACCATGAACGCAGTGCAACGCCAAGTATAACTGACAATTGCATAAGTGATAATGGATAACTGTTTGAAAGGCTGTTGTTTATATTTTTACATATAACCTTTAAATTTAAATCCAACAGAAAACTATACTTAGAAACATATGATGTGCATGTGGTCATGAAAAACTTTATTCTGTACACTAACAGGTTACCAGAGTCACGGAGCTTAGAGAACGAGGAAGACACAGATGAAGATATCAGACATCAAAACAGATTTTTGTTTCCATAGATTCTTTTCACATATTATGTAATTAAAATCATTTTCCAAGAACTTGGCTCTTTGTGATACATCATCTAACTGTGCTATACGTGTATTTAATGTATTATAAACATAATAAAAACAGGCTTAGTCATGCTTTTGCACGAAGTTCAAGATGACTTGATTTTTTTGGGAAAAGAACGTATGAACGTCTGTCAGGCAGTACAGCATCACAAAATGACATCAGTAAACAGCAAAACGATATATCAGTACACCTGCATCCTCATCCTGGCTATGACTCTTTATTAATCCAGTCTCGCTAATCTTTTGTATGTATTTTGATTTTCTTTCACCCAACAGAATTCAGTGAAATGGCATATCAGAAAGACTTATTTAACAAGACATAGACTGTACCCTAGTACGGTCAACCAAACATATTAGTAAAGAAGCAACTAAGTAAACAAATCAAATTAAAGTCGATTCATGGTTATACATGGTTCAGAAAATGTAAAAAAAAGAGAAAAAAAAAAGAAATAATAATAAAGACTTTGATGTTACCTCACACTCGTTGGATTATTTTATTCACACTCGTGTTTGGCTAAAAACAACCTGTTTGTTAGTGTCATTCTCCAGGACTTCAGTGCACTAACCTAACAGATTTCTGATTTTGCACCTGTCTCATCTCGTTTAACCTATGCTAGCTGTCTGTGGCATGCACTCATACTCTCAAAAAGCCTGTGGCTTTGTGGCTTTAGGCACTTCAGGTCTCAGTATGAAAATTCATTTTATTGACAAGCATGGCGGGGAAATTATTGAGGCATATACGAATGTGTCTGCTGTAATTTTGTTTGGTGATTTCTGATTAGACAATGCTGTAAACCTAGTGTTTTCTTGTTCTTATAGTATTTGTACTGTAGTAGTGAGGAGTTCCCATCATTTTTGGTATATATGTTTTTTCCCCACCTGAAAGACAGTGAACAGACATTCGTGAAAACATATTGGTCCATTATTCATATTCAAATATCACAATGAAATTAGTGCCTCAGTTCAAACAAATACTAAGTAATTCAATTAGACCAACAAAACAAACTACAGAATACAGTACTCTGCTGGTTCCCAATGGATGAGGGGACTCACTCTAACTGTAAGTGAATGAGTGTGATTCGGCGGTATTTGCATTGGACTTAGAGTGGTTTGTGGTTGTGCACTTACAAACTCAATCCGCTTTAGTTTTCTTGTTCGCTGAATCCTGGGAGGCTTCTGTTACAGTCTCCACTGCACACACACAGACAGAGAGAGAATCAATACATGACGTGTTTATTTCATAGCCACTTCCCATGCAGTTTTTCATGGCAAGAACACTTATTGGATGTATGACTTCACCATTACCAAACTACTAATGTCACAATAGCTGCAGAAACTAAATAAGAGGCTAAAATTATTCTTTAACCACAGCTGCTTTTTCTGAACTGGCTAGGTTCACTACAAACACACACACACACACAGGTTTGCACAGCTGTCCTTTTAAGGACCTTCATTGACTTCCATTCATTTGGACGGGCAAACCAAAGGGTTATCTCTAACCATAACCTTAACTTACCAGTTCCTCAGAAATGAGGTTCTGCCTCATTAGAATCGGGCTTTGCTCTCACTGAGGAATACTGGTCCTGATAAGGTAAGTGTTTTTGCAAGAAAAAAGGTCCTCAAGTCATAACAAATGCAAGAACATGCATACACACTGCACTGTTTGGTAATTAGTCTGGCATGCACACTGCATAGCCTCCAGAGAAAAAGTTATATGAATATTATGAAAGGGCCTATGCTCCAGAATTCATCACACGCTGCCTAAAAGGGGCATTTCTGTCATAAAGTAGAATATTCCCCATCAGTCATGAGTGAAGTTTAACTGAGAACTGAGATATGCAACTGACAACTGTTGGCACATTCAGTGAGGTAATATGCTCAGTGCTCTGTTTGCTCTGTTTTGTGTTGGTTGTTGTTCTTTTGTTTAGTTTTTTTAATCCAGAGAAAATTCATTCTCTTTAATGAATTTCTGACAAAACACATTTAATTGCTCTTCAAATGAGCCCTGAATATGTTGTTCAAACTTCCACACTATGTATATTGGCTGAAATGCAGTCCAGCCTGATGTGGTATTTACATTGTTTTTTTACATAATAGGAAACTTTAAGGCATGGACAATAGAGAACAATGAATAAGAGTTTAATAACTCAAGCTCTTGTGCTGAGCAATCAACAAAGTCAAGATGAGCTAACCAGAGTGTTGTACGGCTGCTTTTTTGCTTCAAACTACTTTATCAGTTCACCCTCGCAGACCTAACAATATCTGATTCATCCTTTCAGAAACAGCCAATCAGAGGAGAGGACAGTTTCGCTCAAGGACAGCTGAACGTTTGCTGACCATGCATGTGTTGGATACCTGCTTGGTTACTGATGGCAGCACCTTTGAGGGGGTAATACTGTGAAACTGTCACTTTGGCCATATATGTGTCAAGAAAATGGGATGGCTTTGTGAACACGTGGTTGTTAATTGTTTATCTGTTGTGACTGAGAGTTTGTCCCTTTTTTTCCTTACCTCTGCCTGCTTGTTTGCATTTGCTCAGTGCCTAACATGTTTGCAAAGTTTTGCCAAATATTTCAGCCACTGGCAACACTGCATTGTGAGAAATTCATTCAAAACTGTCAGTATTTCTCCTTCATGCCTTATCAAGCACCTTTAACACGGGGCTGTGAGACACCTTAAAGCCAGAACAGGTTTGTCGTGGGAAACAATTCTGTGTCTGATAAAGTAAATCAGAGAGCTGAACATAATCCCTCAGGACATACAGTATACCTCCTTTACAACAGCAGCTGCCACTTACTAGAATTCTACTGTCACTCCTTATTACTTCTGCCAAAGAGGTTATGTCTGTTTTACTAAGCAGCATAACTCAAAAAAAGTAAAGAAAGAATTAGCTTAAATCTTCTGGGAATGTAGACTGTCTAAGGACGATTATTTAATTTTGGTGGTGATTTGTATTGATACTGTGAGAAACTGAATAACCTGATCAGAGGTTTGCACTCTAATTATATTAATAGTTATACTATTATGTCCCACTGCAGTTATGTCACCTTTCAACTGTCATGCATTGACAGCGAACAATTGTGTGTCTAATTATACACTTCTAAATATAGATTCTGTCTTAGGAATCTTTTCACCCTTCAATGTTTACTGAAGGATTATTAAAAAAAAAAAACTTTACTGGAACTTGCCAAAAAGAATGTAAATTAATCTTGAGGCATACCTTTGGGTGAAAGTTCAGGGGCTAATTCAGCTGCTGCTGAATCAGAATCTGCTGGGCTGGGCTCAACCACAGGTTCTTTTGCTGGATCTGCACTGCCCGCCATGGTCTGAGATGTCACAAGTGCAGGCGATGCTTCTAAAGTTGTTTGTGAGGATGATGAGGCGTCTGGTGTCTGGGTTGATGCAGGAGGTTCTGTGGCTTTTTCAGCATCACCAGGTTGAGCCTTAGCATTTTCCTGAACTGTGAGTGGAGACATTGGAGGCATTGCTGGAATAGTTGCTCCAGCAATCTCAATATCTATTACAGGTGCAGCAGCTGCCATGGGTGCAAAGGATTTGCTTGGAGCTGAATTTTCATTTGGTATTACAGCTTCAGCTGGTGTTGCAGCCCCAATTGATGCAGATGCTGGAATTTCACCTGGCTCTAAGGATCCAGTTGGTGTCATTGAGGGAGTCTCTGGTGCCACATTGTCCGGTGTAGACTCTGCCTCCACAGGAGCAGCCACTTCTGTGGAGGCCTCTGTAGTCACTTCCATAATCACAACTGGCTCTGAAAGAACAGGTTCAACAGCAAGTGTGGCTGCTTCAGGAGAGGCCACAAGTGTCACAATAGGAACTTCCTCAAAGACAGCAGGAGCCTGTTCCTGCACTGCTACAGGAGATTCAATGATGGGGGCCTCGTCTGCAGCCTCAACGAGGGCTTTGTCCTCAGCCACAGCTTCAGCCACAACAGATTCTACAGGGACTGCTGTCTCCACAGTAGTTACAACTTCAACTGCCCTATCAGTGACCTTGGATGTAACAGAGGCTTCTGCTGGTGCTGCAGATGGAGATTCTGGAGTCTCTGCTGGAGCTGCAGCTGGAACCTCTGTTGGAACCTCCAATGGAGTCTCTGCTGGAGCTGCAGCTGAAACCTCTGTGGGAACCTCCAATGGAGTCTCTGCTGGAGCTGCAGCTGGAACCTCTGTTGGAACCTCCAATGGGGCTTCTGCTGAAGCTGCAGCTGGAACCTCCGTTGGAACCTCCATTGGGGCTTCTGCTGAAGCTGTAGTCTCCCTAGCCACAGATGCTGCTGCAGCTGGAACCACTGGAACCTCTGCTGGAACCTCTGAAACAACAGATGGAGCTGCAGCTGGAGCCTCTGAAGCTGGCTCTTCAGAGGCATCAGGTTCTGGCTGAGGTTCCACAGTAGTCAGAAGATCCTCTCCAGAGCCAAGACCCTCCTGGGCCTCCAGGGCCATTAACACTGCCTCCTCCTCCTTATCAATTTCTGGCTGATAATTATTTAATAAGGCAGTCTGCAAAGGCAGCTGCATTTGGTCCTCGATGGTTTGTGCATCTTCTGCGATGTTGCCATTTCTCAGTGCTGTCAAGACAAGGACAACAAAAGTGTGATGAGGATTTACTGCTGATAACCTCATAACACTAATAAATCTTTATCAGCCTGTTTATGTTCTGTTAATATGTAACAGTGACAACATGACAACAATCAGCAACAAACTTACAAATGTTTTTTCTGATGAATTAGTTTGTGGATTGTGGTTTGAGTTTATCTTTAAACCTAATGGTTTTGTCAGTAAATTACCACATTGGTCATTAATTTGTCTTTTGTCTGACCATTCACCAGAGCAAGACATTGAACACAATACTTCCCAATAGCATGTTCTTGTCTTCTTGTTTTTTTCTATGGCCATTTGTGAAATTGATACCATTAAACTTATTTCTAAACTTTTCTTCAAAATAATATAGATATATTTAATGAAAAATGTGTATTCATATAATTTAATACTGCATTAAAATATAAACAAATTTGATATGCACATGAGACATAATTTATCTAACCCCCTCAACTAAAGCAGGACTACAGGAAATCAGAAAAAGGTGCATATAGACACTGTGCTGAGGAAACCGTCCTTTCATTTCCGTAGCTAGACTGTGATTTAGTGAAGCCTATGTTTGTCTAAAGGCCTGAGGCTCTGAAATCATTCTCAAAGAAAATGAAATACCTGTGATGATTGCTTTGTTGCTTTCTGAGAATGGTTATGCAGTAATTCTTATTTCCTGAACTTTGCTGTTTTAACTGCATGTGCACAAGCCCTCTGGAAAACTATAGCAGAAGAGGAACAATGTTGTATAATAGTGTGGACAGTTTTCCTCCAATGTCAGGAACTGCACACCTCATGTACAAAAGCTGCAATAACTTAACTGAAACTTTTGATGTGGTACATTATTATTCTAGTGACAAGTTGGACAACATTGTTGACAAATGAGACAAACCAGAGAGGTTCAGTCAGCTGCACAGGAAGATTTTTCACACTGCAGTTTCCTGATTTTGTCTGTCAGAAGAGATGAGAAGAGTTGAGAGTGATGGGTGGAAAGGAATGTGATGGTCTGGCAACTTGAATGAAAATGAGCCAGTGGTAAAACACATGGAGATGTTTTATAATGTCGCCTTTTAGATGAAATTGTTATAAATATAAATCTTTCTGTCCTTAAAACAATTCCAACATTTTCTTCTTTAGTCTTCAACTGTTTATTCAGAATCACAGATCTGATACTGCTGAACTGAAAGCTGTTGTCTGAGCCCGCTATAGACCAGAACTGTGTTGAAAAGACTGAGTATACGTTTTGGTCGAGACAGAGACGTCGACACAGACATGGATGACTTGTGCGTCAACACGATTGAGCAGCCAAAGATGACTCTGGCCAGAAGCACAACAGGGGATGGGACCAGTGGTGACTTGGATGGCACACAGTTGGTTTGTTCAACAGACCGTACACTGTGTGATTTAAACCTTCTACCATTCAGCCAGGGGGGGGGGGGCGATTGGAGTGAGAACATACTGTACATGTAACTGTGCATGACAGCCACACACCAGTACATTGTTGGACCTATGAATGGACAATCATGGACTGTGTCAGGCTTGTTGGTGGACATCTACACAGGCCATGTGCATGGATTGCATGTGCAAAATCTTTTAAACATACCTATCTAACGATGCAGTCGGACAACTTCTACAGTGTGAAAGCAAACAGGTTAGTTTGAAACTCCTGCCTCAGTCTGCAGTCGATTAGCAGACTGTAGAAGGTGAGAAAAAAGAGGGGCTAAAATGCAGAATAAGATCAAACAATTGAGCTCCTTGACAGGTAATGGCTTTCTGAAAAATGACCCTACATGTCAGGCATTTTTGGGCAGTAGTCAGTAAAAAAGTACACATTGTGCCAGACTTGCCGGCAGCAGTCACACCCCCCTCAAGAAGAACATAAGAGAAACTACAGCTATTCTTATGTAAAAATAATTCTTATCTAAATAATAAAGTATAAATACTGTGTGCTGATACTGTGATTACACACATGCACACGTTGGTGTCTGTCTACTTGGAAAAAAGTTTACAGTGTAGTTTCTGGTCGTTATCGTCACTTACCTGCTGTCTCCCCAGTGCTCTCCTCTGGCTTTGTACCTGGCCTTTTCTCCTGCTCAACAGTCTGTGCACTGGATGAGGAGCACCCCATGTTTGAGAAAGGATCTTTGAGTAACAAAATAAAATAAAAAGAAAAGAAAAATCTGGAACCTCTGAGGAGGAATTACAAGCTCCAACCTCTCTTGTAGCAATGACAGAGGCTGCTTGGCAGTGGAATCATGAACAGCTTATCTCTCTTTAGTTCCTAGGAGAAGCTGGACACATTATCTCTTGTTTGTGTGTCTATGCATGGCCTGCTGACCTCTGGCCCCAGATACTGATCTGTTGCGAGCATTAAAGGAGAGCAGATAGTACAGCTGGATGTTCTTTGACCAACTCCTGCTCAGTCTCTCAATTCATACAAGAGGAGGAGGAGGAAGCAAACATGCGTGGAGAATGCCTCCTCCCCTTATGCGAGAACCTCCTCTGGAAAGCCACCACCTTGTGGCAAGTTTTGGAGCACATCTTCCTCTAGTAGTTGTTTTATAGTGTGCTGAGGTCAGTGTTGTTTGGAACCTTTTTATTATAACAAAAAGTAACAAATAAGAATAAAGCCCAAACTCAATCCTCACTAAAAACCTATTAAAAATGATGAGTGTTAGTCATCTTCCAGTTTAAAGGGTTACTCGTGTGACTTGGAATTACATTACAAAAACAGTTTCAGACAAAATACATTGAATACATTGTGCTGTATACAAAAGAGTATAAATAGCATCCATAAAGACAATATTGAGAATGCGTCGTTGCTGGTCAGAGGGATAAATGGACACATCTCAGAAGTTTATTTGTGAACAAGTTGATTTTCGAGTAGCTCCATCTTCTTGGACATGGCTTCAAGTAAAGGCAGGTTAAGGAATCCAAATAAAAACACAGGTAAGGATATTTCCTGCATATCAAGATCATGTTTTGAACGTGCTGAAATTATGTTGAAACTCTATATAATTGTTCATAGTTCCATAAAGTATTTTTATCCAGCATGTTTTTAAGGGAGAGCACAGCTAACAAATGAACTGAATTCACTTTACAATTTCACTTGCCCTGCTCATCTATCATTCACACAAGGAAAATATGCAAGAATATCAACATGACCAACATAAGATGAGAACATATTGAATGTCAATGTAATGTAGTGTGGAGAAAAGGATATTATTCTGCAGCAGGTTCTTCAGTTTCTCAGTGACCTGCTTTTGAAACATAATCAAGTTCTCACACTGGCACATGTTTCCATCAGGTTTTTCTGTGGGAAAAGAGTGAATGACATGAGAAAATCCTCTTGTCCTCAAATCTGATTCTCTTGCCCGTATCCGTATTTATGATAGCATATTTGATAACACACACATGTGAGTGTGAATTGTGGCAACTGTATTGTAATCATTTTGTAACAACATTGGTAATATTTATAACTTTCCAGCTTGGTATTTGCATTGTAATAGTGGGGATAACAAGGATGTAATATTGCAGTAACAGCATCCACATAATTGTTTAGTACTGTGAATGACTATAGAAATGTTTAATAATTATACTAATCAGATAAAGCTGAAATCCTCTCTAAAGTTATTTACAAACTATTACTGAGTGATTACGTGAATTACCATAACATTCTTTCCTTGTTAAAACAGTATTGCTATACCATTTCCCTACTATAACCTTGACTCACTCATATCTTCTACCACTTTATCCTCCACATGAAGGTCACAGGACTATTAACATATCATTACCAAATTGTTTTATGGGGACCCTTTTTTTTTTAAAAGACCTAAATCACCCAAATCACAATATCATGACAAGAGCAAATTTGTGCATAATGTTGCAACTATTTTACAGCTATATCTTGAACACCTAATATATTTTTGAATTAGTAAACAAATAATTTACAGATGTTTGATAAATGAATTACAGATTCATTGTATGCAAAAAACACATCTGTGAGTACTGAGCGAGTATTTTGGGAATCACTGCTGTTATGTAAAGTGTCTTTTTTGAGACTATTGTGTTGGAACTTGTAGTTAAACAATGTTACCTTTACATATCCTCATCTTGAGCTTCTTTGTAATTTCCCCCATTTTCTCAAAATCCTCAGCATAATATAGATGCTTTTCATCAGGCTCTGAGGCGATTTCTCTTAGCTCCTGCTCAACGGCTTTGCCAACACCCAAGGCATAAATGGTGATTCCTGTAAACAAAAGAAAATAGGGTAAAGACAGGAAACTGTTCTTTTAATTAAAGTGTATGTTACCAATTGTTTAGTCATACTGTGGATGGTAAATTTCCAGTGAAGAACTGAGTTTACCAGAATTCTTTGCTTTGGAAGCCCACTCTGTAACATCATCCTGTGATCTCCCATCAGTGAACACAATGCAGACACGTGGGACATCAGCTCTGGCACCTTCTTTGAATGAAAAGCTTGACTCAAACATGTGACGTATAGCTGAGCCAGTCATGGAACCTCTGCCCATGTACTGAATCCGGGCCACGGCCCGTTTAACATCCTGTGCTGTCATGTACTGGCCCAGGGTGAACTCAGTGCGGACTTTGGTGGAATACTGAAGAAGGCCGACATGTGTGCCTGTTGTGGAGATGTCCAGTGAGTCCACTATGCCGTTCACCAACTGCTTGACCAGCTCAAAGTTGGCTGGGCCAAGACTCTTGGAGCCGTCGATCACAAATACCAAATCCATTATTCCATCGCCACAATCTGGTTCTGTCAGTAACACACATTAAACCACACGTTGCATATATATTTTAAAGACATACAGTCACTCTATAAAAGAAGGGCATGGTCATACTTTTGCAGCTCTTCCCGTCCTCAGCCAACATAAATACACTGACCTCCCAACATTCATTCACAATTATTAAATGAAAATAGTGGAAACAATGAAATGACATCTTATACATTTTTACAGTTGAGTGTCTACTCAAGTCTAAAGTCTGGCTTGTCTATTATCATGGGACATCACATAATATTATTTCTGCAAACTCTTAACACCCCGGCTGAATATATACATTGTATCTCATTGGTACAGTTCACCAATCATTTGTATGATGAAAGTACTTGGACTCACTCCGACATGTTTTCCCATCAGGTCTGAGTGTGAAACCGTCTCTGCATTTACACACACAGGAGTCTTCAGTGTTCATGAACTCCTGCTCACAGCCATGTGTGCCATCAGCACAGTGATCAATCTCTACAGGAAAGAGTCACATTAAGAAGTCATTTTTAAGAAAATAAAAATACAGAGTCTCCTAGCTGCTGCAGTGTGACCCAGTTTTAAGTTGATTCGGGATATCAAAATTTTCTGTACAAAAAAAACGGAAAACAGCAAATACACATCTCACCAAACAGCAAAAAAAGTTAGATGACATATGTGCCACTTACTCTTGCATGTTTTCCCATCAGGTCTGAGTGTGAAACCGTCTCTGCATTTACACACACAGGAGTCTTCAGTGTTCATGAACTCCTGCTCACAGCCATGTGTGCCATCAGCACAGTGATCAATCTCTACAGTGAATGAAAAACGGGACAGAGCAGAGAGATGGTTGTTCTGTTTACATCTGAGCAAAAGACTCATTAATTATCAGATTTCCTTATAAGCACTGCTAGTTGCATTACACAATTGCACTACTTCCGAAAGCAATAGTAAAACTCCTTAATATAATATATTCTAGTCGGACATCTACAATAAATATGAATGTGTGGAAAAACTTACTCTTGCATGTTTTCCCATCAGGTCTGAGTGTGAAACCGTCTCTGCATTTACACACACAGGAGTCTTCAGTGTTCATGAACTCCTGCTCACAGCCATGTGTGCCATCAGCACAATGATCTATTTCTGCACAGAAGAGTCAGATTATGGATGAGGCCATTTTCACTGCACACACTTTGACAGGTCACAGAAAAGCACAGGTGAGAATAATCAGTTTAATGATGACCGAGTTCCATGTAGCCTCCCCTGTTTCAGAGGGAATGCTGCTTCTCCTGACTGAACGGAGCCACAGTTAATGATATCAGTAACACCTGTGATTTTCCTGCTTAAACATGTTAAAATGTCAGCTGTGAAAATGGCATACTGTTGAGAATTTTTTAAAATATATCTATCAACTGCTGCAGTGTGACCCACACATGATTTATCACCAGTGGTGGTTAAATCCATGTATAGCACAGCGTGTTTCTCAATTACATCTGAGCACAAATATTTGCACATATGCATCACTTGAATCCTGGATGTTCTCAGTTTATATCAGTAAATCATTTGTACCAAATGAAGGTCGCGAGAGAGTGTTGCACCTTTCTTTTGTGGCAGATATAAAAAAAAACACAAATAATGGAAAAAAAACAAACATAATGCATTTTTAGTGACCTGTCCTGCATCAGTGCCCTGCTGTATCATCCGAGCAAGTCTAACAGCTGACATTAGAAATGTCAGACTCTAATGGACAGAATGGCCAGTTGTTACAGACTAAGTACAGTATTTAACTATTAATAGTCATTATGGATGATGAAACCTGCTAATGGTGTTGACCACCTGCCCAGAATGTCTACTTTCTCGGTATACATATATAAGAGACGTATAATGTCCAGTAATATGTTTGGCATATGTTTCACATAACACAAGTTCACCAACATCTATGGATGTCCATAGATTTGAGATGTTAGTAGAGACTCATCAGTGGAAGTGCTGTTGGCAGTTCCTAATAAAAAGCTGAAAAGCATTTGGATTCTTACTTTTGCATGTTTTCCCATCAGGTCTGAGTGTGAAACCGTCTCTGCATTTACACACACAGGAGTCTTCAGTGTTCATGAACTCCTGCTCACAGCCATGTGTGCCATCAGCACAGTGATCAGTCTCTGGATGATAGAATATAAGAAAGAAAAGCTTGTTAACGTCATACTGTTCTTTATCAGACTCCATATGGTGTTAGTATCCCTCACAAGTTCTTATTCCAGTGTGTACATGAGATCCCAATGCATTTTCAGTCACTTTCTCCTGATTCTTGCAAAAATAAGTCATTTTTTATAGAAATCCTCTATGCAAAAAGGTTAAGTCAGACATCTAAAATAAATATAAATGTGTACTGTTGGAACAAGGGGCCTTCTGCAAGGAGTTTGCATGTTCTCCCTGTGGTGCGTGGGTTCTCACCGGGTACTCCGGCTTCCTCCCACAGTCCAAAAACATGCAGATTTTGGGATTATGTTAATGGGACACTCGAAATTGCCCATAGGTGTGAATGTGAGAGTGAATAATTGTCTGTCTCTATGTGGCCCTGTGATGGACTGGCGACCTGTCCAGGGTGTGACCCTGCCTCTCGCCCTATGTTAGCTGGAGATAGGCACCAGTGACCCCGCGACCCTTAGTGGATAAAGCGGTAGAAAGAGAGAGAGAGAGAGTGTGTGTGTACTGTTAGATGTGTTCTGAAGTAATAGCATGTTATTCTTTTAAAACTTACTCTTGCATGTTTTCCCATCAGGTCTGAGTGTGAAACCGTCTCTGCATTTACACACACACGAGTCTTCAGTGTTCATGAACTCCTGCTCACAGCCATGTGTGCCATCAGCACAGTGATCAGTCTCTGAGTGACAATGAAGGAAAAGGGAAGAGCAGAGAGATGGTTGATTTGTTCACATACTGTATGAATAAATATGTCTCTATGAACACTTCCAGTCATGCTATTTCTCTACTTCAGAGAGAATAGTAGAAATCCTATTTGCCCATGGTTCTCAAACTGTGGCACTTTCTCTGGTGGTATTTGGAGAAAAATCAGAAATACTGTTCTACTGTATAAACCAGGGTATGTATCAGAGAGGAGCTGAGACATTTTGACCAGAGTGTGTAGAAAATGAAACAAATAACAAATTAATAATAATAATTGGAGTCACTTTATAACTTTATCTTAATCTAATCTCACTATACCAGTGTCTGAAGTATATGTGAGGAAGAGGAGGATAATGAGAGAGCAAATTATCTTATTGGGAATAAATCTGCCTCTTGTGAAAAGTCTGTAGCTGACCTTTGCTCGGCCTTTTTACACCACTGTATTTTAATGTTGGTGATAATGGTGTTACTCTGAGAGCTCAATATTTTTTTCGGGTGATACTTGATATAAAACGTTTGAGAACCAATGCTCTGTGCAAAACAGTTTCCTAAGACATCTAAAATAAATGTGTTGTGTTAGATGTGTTATGACGTAATGACATGTTCTTCTTTTACAACTCACTCCTGCATGTTTTCCCATCAGGTCTGAGTGTGAAACCGTCTCTGCATTTACACACACAAGAGTCTTCAGTGTTCATGAACTCCTGCTCACAGCCATGTGTGCCATCAGCACAGTGATCAGTCTCTGCGTGAGAATAAGTGAAAAATGAAGGGAAAATATTAAATGCTTTTCTTACATTTTATACTTTTGGATTTTATTTATTTAAACATATTCATGATTTGTTTTCACTGCAAATCACCTTGTAATTCTGTTTTTTTCATTAAATCATTAACATGACCTGATTTCATGTGCAACCTCAAACTCATCAACTAATCAGATTTTCCCCATGAATTCTTGTTAATATTCTAATTTTGCACTTTTGCTCTACTTCACTAATTGTACAAATAATTGATGCAAAATGAATGACATCATAATGTGGACAGTTACACAATATTCTCCAAAGTCACACTGTTTCATGTTTGAAAAATCATCAGGAAACTTACTCTTGCATGTTTTCCCATCAGGTCTGAGTGTGAAACCGTCTCTGCATTTACACACACAGGAGTCTTCAGTGTTCATGAACTCCTGCTCACAGCCATGTGTGCCATCAGCACAGTGATCAGTCTCTGGATGGTAGAATATAAGACAGAAAAGCTTGTTAACGTCATACTGTTCTTTATCAGACTCCATATGGTGTTAGTATCCCTGACAATTTCTTATTCCAATATGTACATGAGATCCCAATGCATTTTCAATCACTTTCTCTTGATTCTTTTAAAGTAATTTACAGCTACAGATGAAGGAGCAGCTCCTTGTACACTTGTAGTGAAACAATCAGTCTCTGAGTGACATTGAATGAGAAGCGAAGAGCAGAGAGATTGTTGATTTGTTCACATCTGAATAAAATACCCATGAATAATCAGATTCTTTGTAAACTCATGAATCATCAAATTTCCTGAAAAACTCTACTAGTTACACTATTGCCTACTTTAGAGAGAGATATAGTAGATGTAAAAAAGTTAAGTAAGACATCTAAAATAAATATAAATGTGTACTGTTAGATGTGTTATGAAGTAATAGCATGTTATTCTTTTAAAACTTACTCTTGCATGTTTTCCCATCAGGTCTGAGTGTGAAACCGTCTCTGCATTTACACACACACGAGTCTTCAGTGTTCATGAACTCCTGCTCACAGCCATGTGTGCCATCAGCACAGTGATCAGTCTCTGGATGATAGAATATAAGACAGAAAAGCTTGTTAACGTCATACTGTTCTTTATCAGACTCCATATGGTGTTAGTATCCCTCACAAGTCCTTATTCCAGTATGTACATGAGATTCCAATTCCACTTTCACCTGATTCTTGCAAAAATCTAAGTCATTTTTTATAGTAATTTACAGCTGCAGGTGTTGTCATCCAAACTGAAGAAGTGCCTCTTCACACAGCCACAATCCCTCCAGGTCACACTGGTCTATTTCTAGAAGAGGGGGAGGCTCTCGCTCTCTTTCCTGCATGAATAATGATTTTTAGATGAGCGGCCACTGTATACATAACACCCAAACTAGAGATTGTGTGTGGCACATAAGGAAGGATAAATGTCAGCTTTATAATATGGAATTAATCATTTTGATTTTCAAACATTTTCATGTGCAGGTATTACACTAATAGTAGCCTAACAGGATTATCACTTCCAAGCAATTCATTATTGGAAGTTACATTTGACCAAATACCAAAATATTACCTCCCTATTAAAGTACAATCTTGTTACTCTTATGTAAAGTCTTACCCACTTGGGTCTGAAATGTGAAATGGGTGAAAAAAAAAATGGAAGGAGTTCCTCGGCTACACAGTGACAATACACACTCATCTGTCAACCGTCATCTGCTACAGATGCAAGCCTGCAAAAACTGCTTAAACACACCACTTACACATTATTTAACATCTGACTGCTAACAGAAGTCTAGCAGGTACAGAGATGTATTGGCTCATCATCAAGCATCTCACCAACATAACACGTCGTGCCTTACTGTGTCTGGTACTGTGTACAAGGGCCATGCTAATTTAAACATAAAGAGTATACAGTAATGGTTAATTGAGAAACCTTAGTGTCTCTCATCTCATGAATGATTCCAAAGTGATCGTAATATTAGTTCCCATCCACTTATTTTGTTTTCTAAATGTTTTCTAAATGTATGTTAAGCTGCTTTTTTGCCGTGACTGCAAATAAAAAGAAAAAACATCAGTTGTAAATATGAGAGAAGAAAAAATAAAACAGTTTCTTCACCTTTACATGTCTTTCCATCAGGGTTGAGGATGAAACCTTTCCTGCACTGGCATCTGAACGACGCAGGGCTACTCACGCAGATGTGTTGGCACTGATGGTCCACAACCTCACACATCTCTGAACCTGATGAATAGAGAGAGACACACGTGGCATCTAGACTCAAAATCATTAATGAGAACATGCGTACAAGAGAGGAGATGCATGTAAATGAATCACCTCCACACAGTTTGGACTGAAACACAGAGGTGAGGGTTTCTATCTGGCTGAAGTTGGCCACCAGGTGCACATGTTCAGAGTGAGGTTCACTCCCGATGGCTCTCAGGGTGTTCATGTCCACCCGGCCCACACCAATGGCAAAGATCTGGATACCGGCCTGCCTCGCCTGAGCTGCAACCTCCTCCACCGTGTCCTGAGGCCTCCCGTCAGTCACTATCATGGCGATACGTGGGATGCGCAGGTTTGCTGGTCGAGCTCCTTCCTCCTCTGTGAAGGCAGTTTCCATTGTGTATTGGATGGCCAGACCAGTCATGGTCCCTGTGGCGAGGTGCTTCATGTTCCTCACTGCCTGCTCCACTTCAACTTTAGCGGTGTAGGTCTTAAGGGAGAACTCAGGTTGGACCACGCTGCCATACTGGAGCAGGCCCACCCTGGTGGCATCAGGGCCAATTTTGAGGAACTGAATCAGGTTGATGATGAAGGTCTTGACCTTCTCGTAGTCATGAGGACGAATGCTTCTGGAACTGTCGATGACAAAGACAAAATCCAGCGGGATGGCTTTGCAAGGGTTCTCTGTGACGGAAGACATGATGGTATAAGATGATCAGGCAACTAGATTTACTCCATCATCCAAACCAGCTATGAAGACATCTTTGACTTTAACATCAAATTACTTACCCACTATTTTACTTTGAACAGCAGTGATATTCAGCCTTCTGGCCAACATGGGTCTGGGACGACGTCTGTCAAACCGAACGGCATCACAGCACATCAGGCAGACGAGGCTGAGCACCAAGAACCTCATTCTGACAGGAGTCCACAACTGCAACATTTATGGAGAATGAGATAAGGGCACAAAAACAAGAGCTGAGAGAAACATTGAGCGAGCACTGGACATGGACCAGAAAATGTATTTTATACCCTTTTTTAAAAAATGGATCGTGATGTAAAATAAGGTTTTTGGGGAACACCTGGATTTCCAGAGTCATAACCACTGATTTATTGCATTAATTCCTAATGTCATTGGACATTGATTGTCAAATTCCACGTCCATGCAGATGTGATGAGAGGCTGAATGGACACAAGGCTTCATTGCTCCTAAAATACTAAATTAGGAGAATCAGATGAAGAGGGCTGAGGACATGGAACAATCATGTAAAGCTCCATGTAAAGTTAAGTCATAATTCGTCAGGACATAATGTCATCAGGGCAGCCATTGCAATGTGAACCTGTATGTTTGACGTGATGGAAAAAGAGGAATATAAGGACACGACCCACCATCATTGTACGACGCAAATGTTAAATACAGCTTTGCTCTTTCCCACGCACTGGAAACCAAGGAGATGAGCACCGACTAGTCATAAAATACTGAAAACTTTCATGTAAAATGACAGCAACTGTCTCAGTGTTGGCAGGGAACTGTCTTTTCATGTACAATATGTTAAACTCCTTCACTCAGAGGGAAATGGAATCCCACTTATTTCCGTGCATTTTATTTTATGCTTCATTTTTACTTTAGCCTCCAAGTTGCAGAAGTTTGTAATAATGAATCTGTAAATAATGGCATGTATTATCGAGTCATTGGTTTCTGATTGTCTAACTTGACTTTCACTAATATTTGGTTAATTTTCTACACATGCTGTCTATTATGAGACAAATCTCTTGCATATATTTGACAAGTATACACATCTGTGTCAAGGGGTGCTGCATATAAGTTAATGACCATGAAAGATATAAATAGTGAGAACTTTCACCTCTTGCATGTTTGACCTGTCCAGCTTCGAGTTTCACATGTGAGTGTGTAATGTGTGTAATGTTGTTGAACACACTAACATGGCACAGGACTGGATTAATACCACTACAGAAAGGATATGATGTAAAAACCCCGGTTTGTAAACATGTGTGAGCTACACAGGAGGGACACGTCTCCCTCTTGTCTCATGTCATATGAAGTGGACAAAGAGTCCATCGACATGTGTTTTTCAGGATGTTTTGCTGCACAGGTGGTGTAACATGATTTACAAATGCTACATTCCCATGATGAGCCACTCATGTTCAGGCCCAAGTGCTGTTGGAAACACGTCGGACGCCTAGAATCCCCTATTTTAAAGCTGTGAACATCTTTCTCTGCTCTGATCTGGATGAGAGAAATTGGTTCACAGCTCAGTGTGTTCAGTTCTCTGGCAGATACACAGATTTGTACATATGGTAGCTACTGACCTGAGACTCAGGTGACACATATCCATGTTGCACCCCATACAGAGTTTTTGACCTGTGACCTCACATCTGTCAGATGTCTGTCTGATAAGACTGACTTCTTCATTGACAGAAGTCAGTCAGTGTGGCAAATGTGCACACGTGCTGCAGTATCACAGTATCTGCTATTTAATCGCCCTATACATATATATATATATATATATATATAAAAATCCTAAGATGAAGAGTGATTATAATAAACAAGGGACCCCTCTGTCAGTTATGTGGTGGAGACTAAAACATTTGAGAGTAAACATTCACATTTCCTCTTAATTGAAAGCCAAGGCAGTGTGTTTACTATCAAACACAAAAACAGCATGTACCTCACTGTGCTTTATGGGACCTGATCTCTGTTTTGGACATTATCTCTAATGGCTATTCATGATGCACCTCATGTAAACTAACAGGTGGCAGCTGTCGTTTCCTCTTTTTTTTTTTAACATGTTTTCTCAAAAAGCTAAAGAATGAACTTTTCCATAAAGAGGTAGCACATGTGCTCCACCAAACTAAACAGACTCATGCTTTTAGATATAAAAGTTCTTACCTATTTTTAAAAATGAAAAGGAAAAAAACAATTCTTCCAACTCCTGTTTCAAAATCTCCCAAGAAATATCAACAACGAGTCAAAAGAAGATTCCCAGGAGAAGAAATCTGTCCAGTAGCTTCCAACTCTTAACTTGCAGAAGCGTGTGTGATGGCTCTGCTCTTTACTCCATCCGCTCTCTGCTTCTCTCTTCACTCCCACTCTGACTTTAACCACAGGGACGCCTCTTGTTCAGCTAGTGGGAAAAAGACGACGTAACTCTTTGAATTTCACTTGTATTCTCCAGATGTTTACCAGCAGGTAGTTGAGTCAGAACTGCTTATTTTTATATAAACGAGGGACGGCACAATAACACTTTTTCCTGTCTGATACCCATTTGAGAAACTTGAGTATCTTTTTAAACTATGAAGCTGTTAACAACACATTTGTGCCACATCAAACTATTTCAAAGATACCATTCTCTAAGTGAAAAAGAAAGAAACATCACACAACATGACACAATCATGATTTCAATTTACATTGTCACAGTCTGCTCATAGTGGAGCATCAGGCAGATGATCTGCTGTGGTGACCCCTAAGGGAAAAGCAGAAAGAAGAACAACATTAGAACGATATCTATTATTGCAATGTTTCATTTTCACAAATGTTTAGCTATACTCACTGATTTCTTGCCTCATTTGTGCTGTGGAAGAACAGAATAGTAACAGGACACCAAATAAAATGAACTGTGTGTCGAAAGTTCAAATCAATTGTTAGAAATGTTAAGGATAATCTAAATATACAAGTTGGCAAAATGTGAAACATAAGTCCAGTTTTTAGTTATTTTAATATAGACTAAATATTAAAAAAATAATGTAAACATCACTAAGATCTTATTAATGTTTAATGTGTTTAATGACAGTAATACAGACGGACATACGTGCTTCACATGGATAAGGGGCGTACTGGCACTTAATGGCACACCTTAAAAATAAAACACAAACAACAGTTAGTATAATTAGATTTTAATGGACAAATAAATGCCACATGTATATTTTTCAGCAGAAGTTTGACTTGTGTGTCCTCAAAAGACATTTTGTGTCTGGAGCCTCCTGCTATTGTAACTGCATCTGGTGGAACAGACTCGTATTTAGACAGACCAGACTCTCCCACTGGCTTAATTGAAAAAACACAACCGGGTTCCATATTTACTGAGCCTCTTAATGTAAAGAGACCTGATCCAGAGTCTTAGCAACAGGTTCTGAGCAACTAATCACAGCCACTGATTCCAGATCAGTCCTAAGTCTGCGCTGTCAAAACAGATACGTAGCAGCTCTTGACATTTCAGTAGAAACACAAATTTACATTTAAAATTCAGGAGGGTTGACCAGCATATCCCAACACTTCTGATGTGTATACTAGAAGACAGTTATGTCTGCAGTCGAGTATAACAGTAAAAGAGGTTACACGTCAGATTACAGGTAAAACTGGGAAAACCTCAAGTTAAAAGCATCACTTTATATACACATTATCGCAGACAAAGTCATGAATGAAGGCAATTCAACCCTCAAGCAAACAGCAAACACAGGAAAATAACTCTTGACTAATTAGTATCAGCATATTTGCATTTGTGTTGAAGTTAAATATCGTATGAATATACAAATGTAAGGGCTCACAAAATATCAATACAGAAACATACAGAGAATAAATAAATATAGAATCTGTCACCTGTCAAATCATCTAGTCCTTTTTATCTGTTACTTAACTCAGATTCATGAAAATGTAGAGTATTTCTGCAATAACACCGACAAGACATTCTGGTTTCACCAATAAATAACATGAATGATGAGAGTTCATGGCGGTGATAGTGATGTCTTTGCCTAAGCATAATGCATGTGACATGCAGTAGTTTTGTACATGTTTTAATGTGTGAGCAGCAGCTCCACTGTACCATGGAGAGGCAGTGTGGCGCTTTAATATTGCTCAGGTTTGCTAGACGACAAGGTGCAGTGGTGAGCGGCAGCATCCTGGACACGCTCTCATGCTGTAGCAGTGATGTAAGGTGGAGGAGCCTGCTTGGCACGGACACTGACACTGTCGTCACACGGAGGAAGCAGCACCTGGAGAGGAAGAGGGAAGAAGACTTGGTCAGGAAGAGCTGCATTTCATTTGGATTCAATACCAATTAGCCTTGGATTCATTATGAAAGTGCTGTTAAAATCCAATAGGCAATGAGTCACAGCAAACTGCTATTGCAGTATTGACGTCTCTTTTACACTGCACTCACACGTTACGACTCAAAGGTGGGTGGGCCTCATGGCCAGTTATGCAGCAAGAGTTATTCATTTTCATAAAATGAATGTGATGCGCGAGTTAGGCACCAGCGCCCCCCGTGACCCTCAACGGAGGATAAAGTGGTAGAAAATGAGCGAGAGTGAACGTGATGCGATGCATTTTGTCTGCCAAAAACACAAACATGTCAAAGATTTTCATTTGACTTGATTTGACTGGCTGATGCTCATCCTGCTGATTGTGAAATTCTCAACCTCTGAGGCACGCAACACAAAGCAACGGATCCATAATGAAGTTCTGCAACGCTTAGAACTTGACTCCATTCGAGCTGAATAAGAAGCATTTCAGTTGGCACCTACACTATGTGTGTGTACGTGTGTGATTCAGCCATCAGAAGAGTTGCCTGATGCATTTTTAAGGTGTATCATCTTAAATTAATGTTGCTCCTTTAATTCATACAGAAACTGACTATATGTGTACTGGGGATGTAAAAAGTGGAGGACACAAATGCAAAAATGAACAAAAAAAAGGTGCTTAATGAATTAAACTAACAAAAGGGTAAAACACACAGACCAGGAATGTGTAAAAACCAGAAAAACAGGCAGGACTGACATGAAGTCACCAGGAACAAATGGAACAAACCAAACAACAAACCAAAATGAACCAACACAGAAAGTGGGTAGCACAGAGACTAAACACACATGGGAGGCAGGGACAATCAAACACTGGTGAGACACATTAGGGCGGGACAGACAATCAACAAGGAAGACAGGACAGAAAGCAAAACTGGACACACAAGGAAGAACTTCAGCAAACAGATTAATAAAAAGTCCAACAAAAGCACCTGGATGATCCAGGGGTTGTGACAATATGTGACTTTTCTGTACAATAAAAAAAATTGGCTCATGTGGAATGAATTAACCAACCGTTGACCTTACCAGAGTATAACTTACATACTTTCTGTCCAAAAGCCACAAATGTCACGAGAGCCACGAGTTGTGACCTGTGGTGAGCTCTAACTGAAATACGTCTGGCTCGGACTGAAAAAGCACACCCACAGAGGTGAAGCAAACGTCAGGAAGTAAAGAGAGTCCTGTTGCCCTGCGACTTTTCACTAATGAAGTCAGAAAGTCAAAGAGTGGCCTTCAGGTGTTTTACACATTAGCAGCCTGTGAGCAAATTTCTGTTTTGCAGAACCCAAAAGCATCACATAAAATCATGCAGCGTAAAGTGTAGGGGCTTGTTTGGAACTGTGTGGAATGTTACACTCAGAGAAGTGTTGAGCTGCTGACTAAGGAGCGCAGAGTTCGAAAAGAAATGCTTCTATTACAGGTGTTTTTACAGCCTCACTTTTCTTCTCCTTTTGGTCAAAGGCATTTTAATGATACACGTGTGGGCAGCAGAGTAGAGTAGCGACAGTGCGAGGGTCAGACATGGGAAACAGGACACTGACAGGAGACTCCAGTACAGTGAGAAAAGACCTCACTGTACTACCATTACGTTTCAACCACCGTCATAATGGCTTTGCCAGCATGGAGTCTCATCACTCCCTCCATGTCATTCATCTATTCTGCTGCAGTCTTTATAAAACTACCTGCTACTACTGTTACATTTCCTTCCCCTGTTCCACAAGCTGACTTTACAGCTGCCACAAACCTACGCAGACCAAAAACACATGACATACATGTTGTTTTGCTGTCAAGATCAGACATTTTTACTTTTTAAAATCGGCCTAGGAAATATTTCGCTCAGAGTTAACACAAAAAAGTTTTTGCCCAACAGTACGCACACTACACATGAGTTGTGAGAGTGTGAATGTTTTCAGGACTGTGGTGAGAACACTCCCATCATTATTTTACTTTTCACAAACACGTCAGTAACAGCTAAATGGAAAAGGTGATGAATATTCTCACAGGTGGTCCAATGGGACAAAAATAAAATCAGAAAAATAATGTTTAAGTTAGAAGTCTAGAGATTTTCTACAAATGCTACATGTGTAATGTGTGTGTAGTAAATACATTTTATGCAACTACATAAAATATATACATTTAATCAACACACGAGCTGATTGCAATATATAAGCAAAGCTGTAACGGTCTTCTAAATAAAATGATTAGATACATAGATAGATAGATAACTGCTCAGGCTCAAGATGTTCATTACCATGATTTACATAGTCTCCATAAACAATCCAACTGTAAAACCACAGCAGTGCACCAACTTTGCATTATTCCACTGCGGAAAATAGTCCCAGAAAAATGCATTACACATTACACAGCTGTCACATTTGACTTATGTGTTATGCCATCACCAGTTTCAGTCTTTAAAACCCGATTTTTAAACTTTAAAGCCATTTAAGAAATGCACGTCTTACGATGAAGTGAGGAAGGTCAGATGCGACTCACCGTGGTGTCATTGGTCGTCACATAGAGCAGGAAATCAGAGGCTCCTCGGCCGTTCACATATCTGTAGCAGTTCCACACGCACGCTATGAGGTAAGCCTGATATGAGACAGAGAGCAAACATAACTGAAATTCTGTATTATTTATCAGTGACATAACAGTGCTGAAGATAAAAAAAAATTGTACCAAGGTGTTCAAAATGCAATTGGGTCATGTTGTACCCAGCAAAGCTATGATGCAAGTTTTGCATCTGCAACTGTTGTCGCACAAACGTTCTAAAAAGCCTTAAAATACAGACAGGATTAAGTAATAGGCCTTTCCATGTGATTGTGTAATGTATTTGTGGAATCTTAAATAAAGTTGTGGTGGCTACATTGTGATACAAATGACAAAATTGATGGTAACCTTCCATTAAAGAAAGAAAAACCCACAGCCCTAAATGACAAAAGTAATAATATGCTTAAAATTTTACTGTTTTAAATTAAGTAATGAAAATCAGACATTGCTATTGAACTGTGGTTCAACAGAATTATATATGTAAAAAAAACCATACCAATGAAACTGGCCTGGACAATAATGATGGTAATATTTAGTTGCACAACCTTTTGAGGAAATCGGCAGGTATTTTGTCCTGCTCCTCACGAGTAAAGTGCTCCAGCTGCCTCAGCTATTACACAACCCAGATCAAGATATGTGATTTGGATCATGTTGCACAGCCAACTCCACCAGCATTTTATTCACAGACAGTCTCACAAAAAACAAGCCCTAAAATCAAATTAGAATTCATTCTTCTTGTTGTTCAGACTCTGTTTCCAGAGTCCATCTGTGGGTGACACTGTATATCAATCCGGAGCACTGCAGTTCCTGTTATTGTCTGTCATCCAGCAATCATGTTGCCTCAGCAGGCAGCTCGCTACTGGAACTGACCGGCCAAACACAACACATCTGTTACATCCATCCATCCACCAGCAAGAGCCAAAGCCAGACTGAGCTCTTTCACTCCTGTTTGTCAAAAAAAAAGCTGCTCTGCCAAAATGTAACTGCACTGATACTGCAAATAAATGACACCAGACAGAACCGCTGTTTTCATTTTCAGTGATTTCCTGTGTAACCTGGACATCAGGGATAAAACCCAGCCATGTTATGGTGGATGGTGAGGTGATAGGTGTCCCACAGTCAGCACATCTTAAATTTTCTGAACATTACTTGGCCACACCAGGTCTAATCAGGCTTTGGGCTCGTTTCAGTTTACCAAGACATTTTTTTTGGCAAGAGCCATGCATCTCACAACAGTTGCTGTATAATAGGATATGACACATTACCTGAAACGTAAATAATGTCTATAACAATAAAAAAATTGGCAGTAAAACAGTGAGTCTGCATGCTCAGTATCTAAAAAACTGAACCGGATGCAGCTAAATGAAATCAGCTGTCATACATTTACATTTACCTAAATACCAAATTAACTTCTTTCTTGCACAAAACTGAAGCACTTTCAATGAACAATGTCTATTTCAAAAACTCTCAAGTGCCTTGAAAATGTTTTTTACAAACATTCGAGGATGTCAAGGACCCGTGGGAACCCTGTATGTACACTGAGGTTAAAAAACTTTACCTTGAAGCCAAGAATGCAGCCAATGAAGAGCAGCACCACGAGAACCAAGCACACATTACTGAGAGCTGCAATCTCCTCTTTGTAGGGGAAGTTGTCAGGCTGCACATGAGTCACAAGAACAACCAGTGAGCACCACAGAGAGATCCATTCATCTGACATTGTTAGCAGCTGTAGCAATGCATTAATACTGACATGTGAGACAATAAATGAAAAGTCCAATGTGTGGAAAAATCATTGTGAACCACGAAGAAGCTGGTAAAAGTCATGACAACATTTGAAGTCTAACTAAACCCCTAAATAACTTCTTCAGGTTAAAACCAGTGTGTATGTGTACCTACCCTAATACCCTAATTCAGCTCTCAGCCCACTTCTTGGCATTTTTGAAAATCACACACACACACACACACACACTAGAGGATCATTGGCCAGATTTCAGTCTCAATCTGGCACTTCTAACAATTGTGGGGACCTTCCCAATTTTAGGCTGATTTGGACAGATTATCTGACCAAATTATCCCCTGTCATCAGAGTCTTTCCAATTTCAAAAAAATGAGTATTAAAAATGTTTGATATTTACGGCCGAACAGCAACTGGGGCATGAGCTGACCCAGAAATAACCAATGAGAATGAGTTGAAACAGGAAACAGATGTTGTGTATTTTAGTTCAGAAATGTAATTTATATGAGCCAAGTTAATCCCATCTTCTCAGCCATGAGTTCGTTTTTGTTTTTTGTTTTCTGCAGTTTTTTTGCGTTTCTCAGCACAAAACATCGCACAGACAACAGCTATTAACTGACGACACTGACAGTCTGTTTATATTCTGAAGTCACGTTAAATCACGCGAGTTTCTGTGAGATCCAAAGAAATCGCTTGATTAAACACAAGTGTGTGGTTCTGCGTCTTGACTGCATCATCTAGTCTGTGTCTGGATTAAAAATCCTCGTCTGTGGGGCAGAAGAGGGGATTTAGTCCCCCTTTGAGAGAAAACCACTTGAGGTTTCTCACCAGTTGCTGCAGGTAGTCCTGTACCGTGTTCGGGTAGACCACAATGCTGACCGCGACCAGGGTGTTGAGGGCGAAGTCAAATATTTGGTAGCAGAAAAATGGGATGATCCAAGCAGCTCGTAGCTGAAAGAGACACAGATATTTACAGAATCTGAGCCGAATCGAGCTGCACTGTTTAACCACTGTTTAACCAACACTGTGGACATAAATCATCCCTCAAACTGGGTCACATGAAGATTATGGTGAGCTTAAAATGATGACACAGGAGCATTTTTTTTATGTTCACAGAGACTCTAAAATAGATGTTGCGTAGGTGAGTATGGCAGTCGGCTAGCAACATTAATATAACAACTCAGGTTGGAGAAATAAACACTTTGGTCTCCTTGGTCCACCTTTTTCTGAGTAAAATTGTGTCAGACACTTAGTTATGATCTTCAGTATTGTTTAATTAGGTAATGCTTATTTCAGCATCATGCCTTCTGGCCCATCTCACATGGGATTAGAAGACAAAGACACCATTCTTATACAAAAAGTAAATGTCTAATAGTAAAATGTGTATGAGCAGAATATTTAATAAATAATAATGGGTGTTGTAATGAAGAAAAAAGAAAAAATACATTAATAATAATTATAGTAATAATAATAACTACAGCTGCAACTAACAACTATTTTTTATAACGAATTCATTTTTTCAATTAAACTTTTATTTGGTCCATATAAAAGATTCAGAAAATGTGGAAAAATGTTGATCAGTGTTTTCAAAACCTAGAAATTATGATGTTTTTTTCCACAAACCAATTTGGTGGACAAATGATTTCTTTGTCAAATGGTGCAATGAAACCAGAAAATATTCACATTTAAGCTGAAAAATCAGAGAACTTGTTTTAAGAACTTGTTCTAAAGCCAAATAATGGATTATCAAAATAGTTAATGAATAATTTAGTAACCAATTAATGATTGAACCAATAATAACTGACAATACTATAATGTACTAGATTCCTCATTTAATAGAACATACACTTTAAGTACTCTGCCACAGATTTACAGTCCATCATTATCTGCAGATAATAAGATAATCAAAATGTTCCATATGTTAGCAGCCAACTCAGTGTTTGTGCATAGTTTGTATTTGCACGCATTGACAGAAATCCAATTAAAATCATCCAGTTACCTTGAATGCACCATATGTTGCCATCCCACATATAAGAATCATCAGCAGAGAGATCGCCATGGCGATGCACATATCTGTAACAGCAGGAAAAGTCAAATTACAGTTTAATTTTGTCAGCTTATTTCAAGGTTTAGAATTATAAAGACTGAAAAAACACAGATGGATTTAAAGGAATGTCAGCTGTGGAGACATTTATTAGTTTGTTTAGGGGAATGGGTTTGCTTTAAAATCATTATCTTTCTAGAACACACACAGTGGAATACTGAATTATTTCCATATGTCATTATCAGTCATTGTTATTATTATCATGTCATTATTTCACTATTTAAGTGTGTTTATGTTTTCTGTACATATTTTTTAACATGATCTTTTATTGTGTAATAGCAAAAGTGATCATTCAAACACACTGGAAACACAAAAAACAAAACAAAAAAAAAGAGGCACATACAGATTGTTAGTTGTGGGAATCACGAGAGACACCACAATACAATATTATCACAATATTTAATATATTTTATTACCACAATATTGCGATATGCTGATTATCTGCAAAATCATCTATTGTGACATAGTTACACAATAGCTAAAGTGAGAGTGAGCACCATCTAGTGGACTGAAATGACAATTGTTTTTTTGTTGTAATCCACAAGTCAAGTCAAGTCAAGTCAAGTCAATTTTATTAATATAGCCCAGCATCACAAACACAATTTGCCTCGAAGGGCTTTACAGTCTGTACATTATGAGTGAGGAAAAACTCCACAAAAAGTTTTATTTTTATTCGGAACATCAGTTAGAATACTATAAGCTTAAAAAAAGCAATATAATATTGCCATGTAAAATATCTCAATATTTCACTATATCACACAGTGTGTCTGACCTGCAGTCACGCCTGGTCTGTTAAGACTCAGACGGCTTTTCAAACACACATCCGGGCTTCCATGTGTGTGGCTTTGGCTGTTTGAGTTAAGTAGAAGAGCCGACTGTTGTCATGACAACTGCGTGTGTGAGGTCTCTCTAACAACAAAACAAATCATCCCATTAGTCACTGTTGATTTTAAAACATTTAGACTAATGCAGGATCAAAATAATACACAGTGAACAGCAAGGCTTTCTTGCACAGTGCAAACAAAGTGTGCATTAGTTATGCGCAAAAAATAATGGAAAATAGTGCATGTTATATTATTAAAACCAGGGCCTCTGTTATTCTTTCTGTTATTTTACTCCTGTAAACATGGTTCCACCACCACGGTTGATACCAAATTCAAGAACTTTCCAGGACAGTTCCCTTGAATTCACAGACTGAATGTGCTGACACAGTTTACAATGGGAGAGCAACTTGTAAGAGCCACTTTGCCCATGGCGTCCACTTTTATTGGTTTGCATTTACCTAAATATCAACCTAACTTCCGTCTTGCACAAAATTCAGGACCTTGATTTTTTTTAAATCAAATTTACAAACTTTTAAGGATTTCAAAGACATGAGGGAACCCTGTGTAAAGTGTCAGCCATCAGCTTTACTTACTTGCATCATCCATGACGTCCAGGTCATTAGCCAACTCGGCACTGGTCAGGTGGTACTGCTCAGGATCACAGAGAGCCGTCAGCAGGATGAGCAACACCACGGCATTGATGAGCTTAGGACAGAGGACTTAAGGTCAGATAAAGGCAAGAATATGGCCACACACAGACAGACAGACAGTGAGGACAGAGGATACAGCATGAGAAGAAGAAGATGCTGAACGTTCTCTAAAGTGCTCCAACTTTGGCATCGAGATAATGGATTTATCTCAGTAAGCTGCAAAGTTAAAAGGCTATAAATACTCTTCATGTATAATTACTTTCTTAAAAGTATCTTTTAAGAATCTTTTTTTTTTTTTATCTCATCCCTTAAGTTCAGCTATATTAGAAATGACATATGTACAGTAAAAGTCGTGAGTTCAGGCACATGAACAGGCCTTGCTTGCGGTCCGGTTTGTGTGGCTCATTATGCAGATGACTCACTCACCACCACTGATCAGGTGGATGCAATGGAAAATTCTCAGAAGCCAATTTGCAGCTTGACACCAAAGCCTGGTAAGTGAAGAGGCCCACTGTTAATTTATTCATAGGGAGCAAAAGGGGAGGTTTTTATTTTTCCACATGCAGTATTTGGGTAAGTTAAAGGAAAAGTTCAGTTTGTTTTTTTTCAAGGTGTATGAGTTTCCTATGCAGTAAACACTGCCTGTTTGGAGAAGGAGGTGGAAGAACCAAAAAAATTATTTATGCATTGGTTTGATGTAAATGGGTACAGCGGATAAAGTGTGTTACAAAAGAAGGGCCGACAAAAAAAAATCCAAAACATTCGAAATGTACACTAAGTAATATGAATATTTTCAGAGTTTTAACCTGCCATCAGACAGACCAACTTATTTCAATGTGCATAAGTGCAAAGCTTTGTTACAATGTGGCAGAACAGCTGTTTCGGATGTACTTTTAAAGGGCTGCCTGACACAAATTACTGAAAATATTCCAAATACAGTAATTATAGTAAGAATATTACTGTTTTTTTTCCCCTCTTATATTCCTATTCACATCAGAACAATGCAGAAATGGAGATTCAGTTCTTCTCCTTCACCATCTCCCTCTCCCAACAGGCAGTGGCTGAACACTGTCTACACACTACCACCTAGTGGGTGTTTCCATCAACCCAAAACACTAAAACCATCATGAAATATCTTATAAAGGGAGGTGAAGAAAGTTGATGCAAGTTAAGTGCATGTGCAATAGATACTGTTTTAGCAAATAAAAGGTTGACGTTCAGAAATCACACACTTGAAACTTCACTACAGCTTCCTGATGTTCCTGCAGTGGAAAAACGATGCACACAGCAGACGAGTGGACGTTCCTCAACTTGGTGCAAGAAGCAAATTTTCTGCAGTTATAGATGAAAGGAAAGCAGCAAGGAAACACAACCATGTGTCAACACTAGAGCTGCAACTAAAAATTATTTTCAAAATCAATTAATCTGTCTGATTAATCGAGTAATCCTTTGGTCCGTAGAATGTCAGGAAATGTTAAATAATTTTAATTTAACCTGGAAATGACTATAATGACCAAAATGATTTAGTTTTAACAATTTCTTGTTATACTGTTTGGAGCAAAAAAAAAGAACAGAAAACAGTCACATTTAATAAGCTCAAAAATCTAGAAAAAAATGTTCTAATAGTGAAAAACCCCTAAATCCATTTCTCAAAATAGTTGATTAATTTAGTAATCGATTAATTATCGATTCACTGAATAATAGTTTCAGCCCTAATCATTATTTTCTGGCTCTCCTTATTACATCAAGTTGTGCCTCCTTATAATTCTTCTGTGATGATTTAAACTTTTGCACTCACTGCTTAGCTCGGTGAATTCCCAATATAACACACAAAACTTGCATTTGGTTTTTCAAAATGTTTACAATACCGGTTAAATTTGTGATTTATTTTAATGGAAACCACGTGATCGACTCTGCATAGGTGCCTGAAATATCCCGAACTCTCTCTTTAACCCTCTGTTTTACTGTAAATCTGCCTAAAAACTGGTGCAATCAGCACAACTGATGATGCATACTGTACAAACTTCGTGTTAAGAATGAATGGAGCTAAACTAAGGCAACATTTTATTACAATTGTTATTTTAAATTAAAAACTACATTATTAATTATTCCTTGTCTGAAATTATCCACATTTGAATAAAATGACCTATTTATAAAAACTTACAATCCGAGGTAACTTTAACACAACAAACAATGCAGCGACATATGATGATGTTGAAATAAAAGTAATGGCATTTTCTTGGAAAAGGAACAGTGAAATAAATGTCACAGCATCGTGACAGGATGAGCGGCTCGTGATTATCTCGGGTGTAAAGGTGTTTGTCTGGCCGGTGGATGAAGGTGTGAGGCGGCGCTCACCATGTACCAGACCCCCAGGATGATGGTTCCTGTGCGGACATGGAAACACAGGCAGCAGCTGCTGGAGAACCAGCGCTCCCACGGAGAAATCATCATCGTCGTGTCTGCTTTATCACCCACGGACACTGCGACACGGTCCACACACACCGAGAGTCGAACACAGCTGACCGAGACTGACCAAAAGAGACCGCTGCTGCGCGTCACGACTGAGAGAGAGGGAGTGAATTAAGAGAGCGGAAGAGCAGTCACCATCAAAGTAAGGATCTTTTCAAAATAAAACAGCGACATTCGAACTCCATTAACTCAAGTGTAGTTTCCATGCGAGTTAATTCCAAGTGTGTTTAAAAATTAAAAATAATTTAATTTATAAGGCAATGCATTACTTTTTTTTAAACCTACAATCATCATAGGTGTATACTATATTTAACCTAAATTAAACATTAAAATACAGTAGTGTAAATAATCCGAGTAAATTCGTTCCATTTTCTACGCACTCATACCACCAGTGGAAGCTCACGTACTGGTGGTACACTGAGAACCATGGCTTTAACCAATATTACGCTATTATTTTGAAGATGCGCACTTCTTGTTCCTGGTGAATTGCCAAGTGTGGGACAGACTGAGTTTACAAGAGGCTTGAACTAGCTTCTTTAACCCAGTAGTGTCAACTGGGTTCTTTAAACTGGACTGTGTCACTTAATGAGGAAACCTAATTTCTTTTGTACCATGTTCCATTTCATTTTCTTTTTCATCTTTTTCTATTGGCCTCTCCCTCCACTGTGATCCATATATTTGATTTTCTTGGGACCTGGACTAGGAGTACACTGGATGTAGTCCCCCAGTGGACAGGGTCACTTTAGTGTGGCCACTGAAGTCAGTCAGTGAAGAGCAAAGGGGATGTGAGGTCACAACCATTGACCGGTCAGGATTTAGAGACTTGAGAGTTTTAACTTGGGCACAATTGCAACTTTCAGGAAGACTAAGGCAAAATGTATTATACAAGCCAAAATATAGAAAAACTGGCCTTTATTTAGTTTTTGTACACATGGCTTTAGCTTTTCTTTTCATACAAACAGGTTTTACAAAAGGTTCTGCAAATCATTTCGAGGATGACGACATTGCAACGGTACAGCTACAATTAGAGACTTGCACACAGCTCCAGCCATAGAGCGGTCAGACAGTAAAAACAAGTTAATGACACACTGCAGCATGAGGCCAGATAGGGAACCATCCAGATGGACAGAGTTGAAGAAATATGGGGTCACACACAATTCAAAAGGAACAGGAGACATGATTCCCTTTTCTGTGTCTGGTCACAAATGTCAACACCTCAACGAAGTCAAAACCATTGATGTGAAAGAAGTCATTTGATCTCCCTGCTCTCGGCACCCATGGGTCCTTAAGGTACTATCACAGCTCACAAAAGCAAAATAGGCTGAAAAGCAAAGGCCAGTTCAGTATTATGGCCCGCCCAGTACTGTGTGGCCCATTACATGGTGACCGTCTCCATGTTCCACAGCATACACACCTGTCGTTAGCCACCACAACATTGATTTTCTAAACACGGTCAGTACTTTCTACATGTCTAATTACAACAATAAATTTCCTTCAATCAGTTATTTGATTCATTAGAATTAGGAGAAAGGATCAGTATCAAATTCATACTCAAAATTCATCAACACCATATCACATTAGATCACAATGCATCAAGGTTCAGTTTCCTATGATCCACCAACTGACACTCAATGTGTATAAAAATTGTTTTCAGTTTCCAGACGGGTTTTAAGGTAAGTTCATCATGAAGACCTTAGTTCAAAGTCCTTGTCACAAAAGGTGTTGCATAAACAGGATGAAGTCTTTTGCATACAGAGATCTGCAGAGAGGACTTTTATCTCATGTATCTCTTCTTGCTTTCTTCTTCTTTGATGGTTTGGGAGTTTGGTTCTCCTCAGGATTTTCTGAGGAAATAAGAAAGAAGATTGCATTAGTCAGACAATCCCCAGCATATGATTCCTTCTTTTACAGGTTTTCATGACTACTCAACTAAATTGTTCCATATAAGGGGAGTCGCTCTTTTATTCGAAGAAATGCACTCCGGGAGCTTTAAAAAAAGATGGCCGAGTACTGTTCAGTGCTAGGACTTTTTATTAACTCGAGGATTCCTGAATGCATTACTAATACTATACATTTTAAGCAGCACTAAAGTTAGCGTGGCTAAAAGTTGGATTACACAATCTTGTCCGAATGGGGCCAAACAATGAATACAAGCAGAAATGCACATATACATGCATTATATGTGCTTATAGTCATTTTGGGTTGTAAAAGTGAGTTAATATCCACCACATTATCTTAAATTTGTTTCAACAATCTCTAAATAAATATCACAAACAAAAACACTCCAAGAAAACTTTTGCTGTTGGAAAATGACCCATCATTCAGATCATTATAGATAGAAAAATTATGCTCAGGCCAGAGAGACAGATCTAGCATAAAGGAGGGACTTTACTTGCCTGGATCATCTAAATTAAAATTATAATTTCAAAAGTAACTAAGTTTCCACTAAATGGATCAGTGCTCAGATAACTTGGTCTCACAACCTTTGTCTAATGTTCTTACTCTGATGAGCTAGAGGAGGAAGGCTGTTCTGCTTGGCAGTGGGCTCTCCATCGGTGGGCTTCTGTGGCACTTGTGTGATGGTGGGTTTCGAGGATATGCTCTCCTTCACTTGACGATCCACTCTGGCCTGAAAGAAGAAACAAAAAATCTGTTAGTATTGATTATTGCAGCAAAAGTATGTATACCTCTGTGAACAGTAACAGGCTCATGAAACAGTTAATGCTAAACATGCTGGTGCATCTGATGCTAAATCCAGTGACCTCAGCAGCAGCTGCTGTTTTCACAGGCTGGACGGCAGCAACATTCCCCTGGGGAGGAGGCTGCTTCTTCACTGGGGCTGCGGGTGCTGCCTCCTTCTCTGCTTCCTCCCCCTTCACAAAACAAACAGTATAAATCCAGCTGCCTCATGATTTCAAGATAAACATAAAAAATGTCACAAACTAAATAATGTTTATGACAGACATCATTGTATGGCCCAATAGAATGAAAATATAATTTCCACAAGCAGTTACCTGAACAGTCTCCCCTGCAGCTTTCTTCTTCTTTTTCTTCTTCTTTTTTCCTTTAGCTGCTCCATCAGAAACAGTCTCTCCCTGGTCATTTTCATCATCATCTTTGTCCTAGAAAAAATTGTAACACATGAATAACTGAAAGCAGGACAAACTCAATTGTTCAATGGCAGCAAATATAGCATTTAATAAATAAAGATTAAGGAGTAGAAAAACACCTCTAGAAAGGGAATTTAAAGGATAGTTTAAATATTATTTCCTTACCACACTCAGTCACACTTACCACAAAATTCAGAACTGACTGCAATTGCTGCTAATATTCCCATATGTATATTACTGATTATGAATCATATGAGAGTTGAAGTGTCTAAAAAGTGTCTAATCAGTCAATAATTAATAAACACTATAGATGTCTTTATTCTAAAATAATGTGAAAACCAAAAAAGTGTAATACCAATTACAATACCGAGTCACACCTAGTCAGGGTGACAGGAAGAATCAGGTCAGATGCACTGAGCCTTGAATCCAGAAGGGTGATCGAATACTGTATTATTTTAAAACCTAAAACAAACACAGTGCATAGTTTTGCCTCCAGCCTTTTGTTTATTCATTTACAGTGTGCATTATCACCAGATTCACCTCGACAGGTTCAGGGGCTGACTGCTCCTTAGCAGGAGGCGGCTCAGGAGTGGGCTCCTCAAAGTTTCCCCAGGCTTCAGAGGGAGCGTTCCAATCAGAGCTGGGGTCAAGTGAACTGCTATCTGAAATATCACAATCACAACACAAAATGTTAGAAGTGCTTATCATCATTATAAGGTTAAATCAGATTAAGTAGGAGTTAAAGCTCCAGTGTGTAACTTCTGTCATCCCCAAAGAAATATGTGTATTCATTAGCCTCTGCATGATGTATGCCTACGAGATCTTACATCACCACCACCCCTCCTCTACCCAGCTGTAGTAGCAGCAGTAATAGACATTCTTAAGCTGTGGAATCCACTTCTGAAACTTTTAACGGCATTTCATGACATTTTCATCCATACTCCAACTGGCTGCAGCACCACTAGCATCATGTTGCCTCTCAGGCCTTGCTTGTGTCAGTCGTGATGCGAAATGAATCACTTCATTAATCATTAATCACAGGGCAGGAATGTTGCTGGATGGTATGTGATTTAAAACACCCCTGAAGTAACAGTCATGTGGAGAAGTTTGGCTCAATCAGCACCCTGAAAGCTCATTTAACAGACATTCTTTTACATTTTTAAGTTATGCACTGCAGCTTTAAATATATATATATGCACATCTACATCCTTACTGAGGCCAGACCACTCATCATCCACTCTGGGCTGACTGAGCCATGGCAGTTCGCTCACCGAGTGGGGCTCTACGAGAGATGAGAGACAGTGACACGGCCTACCACGCACATGTAATGCTCTAGGGAACTATGCCATCTAGTGCTGAGAGTCATTTGTTACATGATCACTATACTATATACTTACCGGCAGTACCAACTCCAAGTCCAGTGAAAGACAGATTGATCTCTGCTGTGGGTATATTGCTGTCAATCACAGTCCATGACTCTGAAACGCAGTTTAACAACAATACTTAATGACCAGTGAAGCACAAGCAATACATGCTTAATAACAATTTGTTACTCTATCAAGCATATGAATAATCAGCAGTTAAGTAGTGGAGATTACCATCAATCTCTGCTCGCCACAGTGACACTGGATCTCTACTTTTTTTCCAGGAGCCTGCTTTTGGAGAAACACCATGAGCGGGAAGATTGACTGCCAAGTCAGCCGCACCAGCAGGTGCTGCTGCCACCTCTCTGCTGTTAACTATAAACAAGAGAGAAACAGGTGATTTTGGGGCAGAATACAACTACTGTTGTTCCTGGCGAAGCATGTAAGCGTACTGTGTAGATTTATGCAGAGAAGTGTCAGTGGCTTTGGGATTTTCTGCTAATAATTACCAAGAGATGCAGGAGCCTCCACCTTCTGCGCCTTCACCCTCTGTGCCTTCTCCACCTTCTGTGCCTTCTCCACCTTCTGTGCCTTCTCCACCTTCTCTTTTGTGGATTCTCCTGAGAACAGAGGATGCAAAAGTCAATATGTGCCAGGAACACAGTCATATGAGGCTGTTTATGAAGACAGTGCATGCACAAAAGCTTTATCCCTTCAGGGAAAATTTACTTGACACCCAACTCAATTCCCTTAATGGGTCACCTAGAGACCATGCAAATTCAACAGTCCATACAAATCTCTCACTCCCTGTCCAAGTTAGTCCCCTCCACAGATTTTGTGCTTTATGTTTATGTATATAAATAGAAAGCAAATCACATCACAAATAAAGATATTAACATGAAGGCCACCTTTTTTCTTCTTCTGGTTTGCAGGGGGAGGGGGTGGCTCTGGAGGAGTGTTCACAGGCGTGTCTGCTCCACCAGGACTGGCTGAGCCATCGCTTGAACCTTTGTCCTTCTTGCGTTGCTCGCGCTTCTCCTTGTTGCTGACCTTGGTCTCCCATGTGCCTGAAAAGTGACACTGTGTCATTAGTTGTAAAATATGGTAAAATTTAGTGATCGGATTAGTTAAGAATTGTGATACCGATTAGGTGGGATGATGAAAAAGACAGAGACAAAATATGGCTGGTCCTATTTAGGTTTTTTGTAAAATCTATGTTAAAATTAATTTTATTAATTATAAATTTGTGAAGAAGTTAACTGTCCCCTATGTGGCCTGGTTTCTAAAAACTGTGGCTCAGAAAACGAACAAAATTTTGGTCAAAAGAGGTTATTAATTGATATCACTCAGATATCACTTAGTCAAATTTATTATGTCACTCATTTCACCTTCTTCTGGTTCTTTACCATCTGCAGTGACGATCTTGGTCTCTTTTACTGCCTGTTTGGCCTTTTTCTTGGACTTCTTTACCTGGAGGAAAAAAAGAGGCTTAAAGTAAAAATGTAATCTGTGCTTCTGAAAAAAAACTTTAAAGTCAATATTTTTTATATAGCCCAGCATCACAAACACAATTTGCCTCAAAGGGCTTTACAGTCTGTACAGCAAGTGACACCCTCTATCCTTTGACCCTCACATCAAGCGAGGGAAAAACTCCACAGAAAAACCCTTGTACAGGGGAAAAAATGGGAGAAACTTCAGGAAGAGCCACAGGAGGGATCCCTCTTCCAGGACGGACAGACGTGCAGTAGGTGTCATATGTACAGAGACAAATTCAGCAGTTACAAGTTACAAAAGAAAAAGGTAGCGCAACATGGCTTAATTAAACAGGGATAAGGGCTATAGTGGAGATACTATGCAGTACATATGACTTCACCTCCAAGAACAGGAACCTGGCAAGTGAAGCCACCCTTGAACCAGAGACAGTCAATCAAATCAGCATGCTTCAGCTACATCTATTTATAAGTGAAACTACATCCAAGACTCATCCAATCCTTTACACGGGCTGTTTTTAAGCACCACTCATCTCTTGATGTATGCACAATGATATATTCTGATTCCAGCATCAGGGGACACACAGCTTGTTTTATTTTGTTATCTACAGGCCATTAAGGCTGCAGCCATCTTAGAGGATACTGCTTCATCTGCAGGTTAAATACAGAAACCTAGCACTGACAGCTGATACTATGTACAGGGCAAATGTGACAATTAAACATAGTAATACAAATTGCAATATTCTTATATATCAGTATAACAATGTTCAACATATATATCAATGTTTATAAACTCCAAGTGCACTTCCAGACACAATTATATGTTTTGCCTCAGATTTCTGTAATGTTTTTCTGTTTAACAAGGGCATGCTGTTGTCTTCCCATCAGATTTATAAAACCACAATTACATGGTTTCTTTCAGAATCAGGTTTATTGCCAAGTAATGTCTCAAATATCAGCACTGAAGCAGGAATAAAAGCTTTCAACTAAGCTGCTCACATCTACTTGGAATAATTTACTAAAAAGTATTTTCTTGAAACTCTGCTCTCACTAAATGTTTTTAAATCAACTCCGAATCTGGTATCAATCAAATCTGGCTGTAAATATTATAACTTGGGCTGCAACTAACAATTATTTCAATAATCCATTAATGTGTTGCTTATTTTCTCGATTAATTGAGTACTTGTTTGGTATGTAAAATGTCATAAAACGTTGATCAGTGTTATATGGAGCAAAGAAACCAGAAAATATACACTTTTGAGAAGCTGGAAAATCAGAAAGCTTGTTTTAATTATTGGAAAAAAATAGAATAGTTGATAATTAATTTAGTTATCAATTATTCATTGCAGCCCTGATTTTAACAAAAGGAAAGCTTCCCTGTTTGGAGTATCCTGCTATATTAATATTGCATTTTTTTATATTTTGAAATTTTGCAGCTAACTTAAGATACATATTACATAAATTTGATGTGATCATCTGTCTTTTTTACACTAATTTGCAACTGTTGTGTCTAAAATCCTTTAAAATAAGCTGTTAGTTGTCTTGGCCAGGACCATTTGAAAGTGGATTTTTAAATCTTAATGAAGCTTTCCTAGTAACACTAAGATTATTCTTATTAAAATAAATTACCTCTGCAAGCTTCTCAGCCTTGACCTCTGGTGGAGGCGGCTGATGATGTGGCACTGACTCTTCAGATACTATGGCTTCCTCATGTGCTTCAGCAACAGCTCTCCCATTTGGCTGAGATTTCTGAAAAAAAGAAAACGTGCTAACATTAAATATAAAGGGTTAACGTTTACATCTTCCTGCAACATCACAATCACCATTATGTTGCCCTAATAAAGACTCGTAAGGCCACGCTGAACACTAGCCTACGGTACAGTTAGCTGTGGTTGTCAATGATACATTAGCATGGCAGTAAGTAGAACTGTTTCATAACCTACCTTATCGGTTTTCTTCTTCTTTTTCTTTGTTTCCTCTACTTTGACGGGTTTACTGACACCACGCTTTGCCTCGACGCCGTCGTTCACGGGGCTTAGAGCGGGCTGTCTCTTGAAGAGACCTCGGCAGACTGAGGCCCACAGGGCAACCATTAGCACCAGCCCGGTACATGCCGCTGCAATGATCACCCATGGCGGAATGAGCTCGTGCTTCAGTCCCAGGTCCACGCCGAGCTCGGAGCGCAGCAGCTCCACACCTTTGGACAACACTTCATTCAGACGGTTCGTGAAAAGCTCGACCTGCCGAGAGGCCGCGTCCTGCCACTGCTCCATTTGCACCACCTTTCAAACAACACACCAGATTAGTCACGCGTCGCTTGCGACCGTTAGCTGCGCTAGCCTGTAGTGCTAGCTAAAAATAACGGAATGGCTTCGACATGATGGGAAACGGTGGATTAAGCCTTTTCTCCGCCACTGACATTAGCCTTGTCACAGGGCAGTTAGAGAAACCCCGGGATGGCTGCGATGACAAATCAAGTTCGCTTATTGGGCGACAAGCTAGCTGATATCATCACCAGATTATCTACCGTTAGTTGACCACCACAATGAATGTGATGTGACCGCGAGAGCGAATGAGATTCACCTCATATGGATCCGTTGACTGGAGGAGAAACGATGCCTTCACTGTCATCAGTGAAATGAAAGGTCGCGTTCACGTGTTTAAGGAATCCCTACGAACCAGTTTAATCATTTTTAATCAATCAATCGAATTTAATAATTTCTTTATTGATTATTTTAAGAAGACAGCCCATTTACAATATGTCCGTAGAAGCAGATTGTTCAGGCGGTCTGTACTCAAGATGGAGCAGTTTTTTTTTTACAAAAAGGCTGAAAATCTGAAAAATATTTATAAGTACACATGTACAATGTTTATCGAACCATAGCATATTTTTATTGTTTTATAGTCCGTGTTATTAAAAAAATCTTGGAGTAAAAGCCGGTTCAGTTTTTCTAACATGCCTTGAATGCATCCAAAAACGGGCTGTGACTCTCCAGTAACATGGGCGGGGCATCACCCTCTCCACGCTGATTGGCCAAACCCCTCGGTTCAAAAACACAAAAAGAAAAACAGTATTTATATGGAGTGTGCGCTTTGTCAAATATTGTCAAACAATATTTCATTTAATCCGTTTTGTTCCACTTTTGTGAACATGATACACAAAACACCAAGCACATTGCATATACTTAATTGACCATACAACAGAATTTTAAGATTCTATAACAAAATTACCCTTTGATGCATTTGTGTATACACACTAAATAGAATCTAACCACACAGCTCTATGGGTTAGTCAGCTCAAGTTCAAGATACCAACATGACATGCCAGCAGCATATTTCTTTTCCTAATAGATTCAGTGTTTGTTTCACCATTTATTGTTGCTATTGTGTAATGACCTCTTTTCAAGAACCAAACAAAAAATGGACTGGACAACACATTTGCATCCAAGTTTATTTTGAAATTCCCTACTCCCCCTGTACAAGAAAAAATGACTTTCCACAAAGGCAGCAGTGACCTGTCATAGTGATCGTACTTTTTTTAGGGAAGGAAAAAAAAAAAAAACTTATCACAGTGTGTTTTATTTCTTCTTTTAAATACTTCTACTGCCATCATCTTTGGCTGGGTTTTGTAGACAGTTTTCTGTCAAACCAAAGTCCTGGGAAGCAAAGGTTTAAGCCAAAAGAGCAGAGCTGTGGGCTTGAACATTTTACAGTGCCAATGCAGGAATGTTCTGGACTGTATACCTCTTCTTCATTAACACAAAGGAAAACAAAGCAATAAAACTGAAATAAAAATAACAAGCTGTTTGTGTTCACAACACAAACAAATATTACAGCCTGGGGAGATAGCGACAGTACGTCGAATTTCATAAAACTGTATAGACAAAAAATAAATCTACAAAAATGGAGCTAGGTAAATATTACACAACAGTAAACGTCTTTTTTTCCTTTTTTAAACTCTTTTCTGTCGAACCTCTACACAAAACCAAAATTCTTGGTCTTAATGGCTAGCAGGAGTTTCTGTTTGAGTATCTGTTTTGAAGAATAGAGTGGCACGTAGAGACGCGAGATGCAAGTATTGGCTGTGGGGAGGTGCTGGTCATCTGGAGGCCGAATGGTGATGGAGGGCATCGGCTGGAAGCCTTCCTCGCTGGCTGGAAGAGATGGACTGGAGGTCCAGAAGTACACCTAAGGATAAGAAACACTCTCATGTTCAAGTTCTCATTAGATGGGGTGTGGGGGACAAATCTGACAATAATAGAGGCTTTAGAAATGACAATGCAACAGGCTTAATTCATTGTATACATTCCTCTTCTTTGGTTTTCATTACTGCTGCAGGACACACAAGTTAATTGCTTTCTGACAATTAAATTAAAAGGTCCAGTGAGTAAGAATTAGTGACATCCAAGGGCTAGGTCATACTGTCCACATTCCATGTCTGAGAGCCACTTTGCATATCCCTATCAAAGTAAATGCTTGCAGTTCTGTGACTAAAACAAGGGTTCACATTAGGGCTGTCAACGAATATTCTAAATTCGAATATATATTCAAATAATTAAAAAAAAAAAAAAAACAGGATTTTGAAGGTAAAAATTAATATTCAAATGTGGAAAAACACGCCCGCAGTAGCAGAGGCGCAGCTGTCTGCTTTGCTCTGAACGCGTCTTTTCCTACGCTGAGAATATAGTAAATAAAAAGAGATCAGCACTGAATGTAAGTAGCCTTTTTCGTTTTTAATAGCACTTTATTTTTTTTTTATGAACCTCAGGGTAAAAGTTCTTTGTTGTCACATTTCACAGAATTGTGTGCCTCATTTTATTTAACAAGCGTTCCATGTTGGTTAAAAACCCGTTATGCGCAGAGAGCGTGAGGGTGCATGCAAGTGAGCAAGTGGTCTTGGCCATTATTTAATTGACTTGTTTTGTGTAGGTAACACATTGTCAAATATGTTAAAATAAACAACCTATACAAGTAGTTATGTCTCTTTGTATTAATTTGTCCTGTTATTGACGTAATGTGCATCATTGACAAAATGCGCAACCAGATGTTCGAATAGTTCAAATATGTGTTTTATTTAGAGTGAATATTCGAACATCATTTTTGAGCAATTTTGACAGCCCTAGTTCACATCACTCTAGTATTCTATACATGCATGCTTGAGCTCACATTCCATTTGAGTAGAGGGCATTTTTCACCAGGAATTTGCCCTCTTTCCTATCAAGCTTTTATTTTTTAAATGTAAAGTAGTGCATGTGTGGGTACCAGATGACTTCATCAAATAACCTGAATCAAGTTTCCATGGTTACCATCTTCTTTGTTGTGTCTTTTGACCAAACAAGAGCGAGCCACTAACCGTGTTACATGGAGCATGCAGTCAGACCACCCAAATTGGAGGTGGGCTTGTGATCGTTTCACAAGCACATCAGGGAACTACAGTGGCCTTCACATACCAGAAAGGATGTAACGCAAACGTAAACTGCATCTGGTTTAAGTGGGTGGAAGTACTCTTCTTATTTTAGGTAGTAAGCTTCAATTTAAAAAAAACCAAAATGCTGTAGACAAAACAGAGCAGGGCAAGATGGTGGCCTCTGTAAGCAAGGCCCTTGCCAAAAGTACATAAGATTTATTCTGAGGCTTCAAAAACTAAATCATTACCTCCGCCACAGAGGTTATGTTTTTGTCAGCACTGGTTTGTCTGACTGTTTGCAAAATTACTCAAAAAGTCATGGACAGATATTGAAGAAATTTTCAGAAAGGGCGTGTAATGGGACAAGGAACAGATGATTAGATTTTGGTGGTGATCCGGCTTACTATCTGGATCCAAGAATTTTTTGAAGGATTCTTTATCATAGTGAGGTAGGGTCAGCATTTGTGTATGTAACTCCACAATAAATGGCCAGGGCAGTCGGCAAGAAAATACAGGATAAAGGCACATTAGGTTCTATAATATATCAAAGATTGATCCGGATCCTGTGAACATTCTGCACATTACAATCCAGAACAGGACAAAACAGGGGGCTTGTGGGATTTTGGGGCACTGTAAGGTAACATATAAAGATACAGACATGCAACTAACACTAAATTGTAGCGGAGACCTCTGCTGAATCTCTAGTCTGTCAACGGATTTGTGTTATGTTTAATAACTATGGAACGAGATCCAGAAGGATACTGCTATTCCAGAAATACTGATTTTCATGAATAACTATCAAACTAATAATGATTTTAAGGTGATTCCAAATGCTAAGGGTATGTTTTCATGGTCAAGGGATCCAATAATATAGATAAAATAATTCTAGGACTAATAATTTTGGGTGCAAATCACAATATAGAGGGACATGAGCTGCTTGGAGGTCTGCTCTCTCCAAGTGCTTTTCTAGTTTCTAGTAGCAAACATACTTGTGCATAGCATATTCTGCCAAAAAATGTTACACACTGGACATTTAAAAAAACACATGCATATGCTCTGTAATTCATGCACAATAATATTTTACCATGTTTAACAATATACAAATTGATGTATAAAATTTAAAAACAGACTTACTAGATCTTGCCTCTCAGTCATACTCATCTTCTCCACTATTGACCAAAACCAGCGTTTAAACTGCAATAGTTTATCTGCGTTTTCCCCTGTTGGATCAAAAAAAAAAAAAGAAGTTTGCATCAAAAATGAAACTCTTTAACTGAAAGTAAAAAGACACAAGCATAAAAGGAAAGTCATACCAGACTCATCGTTGAAGGAGGTGAAGCTGATGAGCATCTGGACGTTGACCTCTCCACAGCCGTTGACCAGCAGCCTGAAGTCCTCCGCCGTCAGGTCCTCCAATGCATTCTTGGGAAGTACATCCAGCAAACCCTTCCTCATTGCCTAATACGGAGAGGACACAATGAGAGTAAAAACTGAACACAGACAAATGATTTATCCATCACCAAATAACAGAGACATTACATATGAATGTGTTTCACTTACATGGAGAGGCTGCTCAGCCACTACCAGCATTCTGTGCTCTGCATACTTCCTCACATACTCATACACGTTGAGGGGAGTTACTGGCATGTTAACCCCACCAGACAAGAGCTCCACCTGAACCACAGGAATAACATCATTTGTTTATGAAAAACATATCAAAGTGTGACATACTGGATATGTAAAGTCATTATAAAAATACAGATTTCTTGTCATACACAGTGATATATCTTAGAACACCATTTACTATTTTGAAAGAATTAGAATATGCTCAATGCCAACTTGTAATGACAGTATATTGTTATTGGATTGTTGCCTGGCCTTTATCAGCAACAGGAGAGGCTGAACATTCATTTGTTTACTTCATTTGTCATTTGTCATCCTTCACCTGTCCAGCCCCTTCCTCTTTGCAGAGGTCAATGGCAAAGGCCAAGTCCATGGCAGCAAACACTGCATCTGCTTCTCCCGCTTGTGAATGGCGGATGAGCTGCCGCAGACTTTCATACATGACGGGGTCAAAGAATGCAAAATCATGCCAGTTCACCTGCAGTGACAAACATACATTTAATATTGTTAACAATATTTTAACAACTTATGAATGTAGGTCTAATTACAGGTGCTAATGAAAACATCTCTTACCTTCCTCCCAAGCAAAACTTTGATTACATGTCTGTTCAATGTGATGGGGCAGAGTTCATTCTGCAGAAGACATAACCCCAGTATTCTAGAAATAAAATAAAAACATATTTACATAATTTAGTCCTCTTGATGAACTATAAACAACATGAGAGAAAACACAGAAGAATTCATTACCTGCCAATGTTTCGGAAGCAGTTGAGTCTGGCTTCTGTGTTCTTGCCTGGTCGCGGAGAGTAGAAGCCACGTTTCCCAGGCTGGTAGAAGAGTGGAGCATTGTCATCTCCGTCATCTGGATCATCCAGTTCCATGTCCACCACACTGCGGGTTGAACCATGACGCTTACGGTTCTCCTGCTGCTACAACCAGACAAAAAAATAAATAAATAAAAATAGAGGTTGTGGATTAATTTTTACTGTGACAATGTCTCAAGTAACAAAAAGGATCATTATGATAAAACCAGCCCAAGTTTATCATTCTGACCCAATATTTGCAGATATTTCTTGGAGACATACAAAGGACTTGTGTTCTTAGAAATATAATTTAAAGAGGCTTATAAACCCAAATTAGCACAAGTGCAGGATTACCGAATGTTTCATGGATCACGAACAAATGTTTGTTATTTTTTAAAATAAGAGTTTTAATTTACACTGATTTTAGTTGAGAACATTAAAGTTATTGAGAAATGAAACATTAACTACCTATTCTTAAGTAACATAATATATAAAACATTTTCAAATAAAGCAGTAAAATGCAGACAGACAACATTACTCTCCTGTCCATGAATCAACAGCCCAATGCATCCTGGGAAGATACTCAATACATGTACTTCTGCCATTCAATAAATGTTGCTTTAATTTATAGCATCGCAACAAAAGTATGATATAATTTCATCTAAAGACAGAAAAATTTTTTCTTCCACAGTTGTCTGCAGTATCAACATTTAGCAGGAGTTGTCTTGGGCCATGTAGCACTGGTCTCTCTTGTAAACAACACTGCTTTACTAATGATTAACAAATTGCTCAGAAGCAAACAACCTAGATGTCAATTAACAGAATAAATATTTGGTATATTGCCACATTGTTTGCCTGAATTCCATTAAGCCACATATGAAGAAATGACCACAGATGTTTCAATATAGGGTTATGAAATTAAATTTTACTTGTGTTTTCTCTGGAGCATCAAGGAGACCCAGATCCAATATACTATCTGCACCATTTTCCCTGTAAAAACAAGAGACAGGAAAAAAATAGCTTTACCTAGTGGAGTGTCTTTTCATTTTCTATGAAAAGACACTCCATTTTCTCCATTTTCCATTTTCTATGTAATACTTTTTTTCTATGTAATACTTTTTACATATGCATGTTCTGTACAAAAGCAATTTGATTCTTAGATTTCCAGTAAATTATCTGTTTAATACAAGAGGAATAAACTAGTGAGAGCAACTGTATTTTACATTCATGGATGTGTGGTTTATCAAGCTATTTCACCTTCCATGTGCAATTAGAAGCTCCATAGCCTCTTCAACTCTAGCTCTGAGTGAATCCTCACTGGCCAACAGAAGCAGCAGCTGTGCAGGGGACAACTCGAGCAACATGCCTGTGATTTTACTGGCAAATGCCTGAGGAGACAACGCGAGATGCAGTGAAGGAAACACAATAAATGCAAACAAGAAAGTATTCAACAGAATGCAAAACTCTATCCAGTTTTGGTTTAATAAATGCAGCAGTTGTGTTACCGGCTGCATTGCGTGAACACGTGGGTAGAGTCTTTCCCCAAGGGCTTGTCTGTGAGCAGGAAGAGGGTCAGGCTCATCACTGGGGTTCCCCTCTGATGATGGTCGGAAAGGTCTTGTGTCTATGGACAGCTGCCGCCTTGAGTCTCTGTACAAGAAAATGTGCATATTTACCTCACACAATACATGCTTTTCTTTGTTTACTGTGTAATGTTAATGCATTTAGCTGACATCTACCTGTCTCTGTCTCTTCGAGATCCTGCTCGAAGTCCTCCACTTCGCCTCTCTCTTTCCCGATCTCTGTTCCTCAAACGCTGCATTAGATCTTCACAAATAAAAAAAGAGAGCAAGTTAACTTGCTATAAAACATCTTTGTTTACACTTGTATGATATCTGCTTTCGGCAAAGATGGTTGAACATAACAGGGTTGAATGTAACAATAACATCAAAATCCATAATGCATTATAGTTTCTATGTATTGTCATACTTGAATTGTAATCGTGATGACACGTACTGCTGGCCTGCATGCCCTTGCTGACACTCTGAACACAGTCCAGGTTGGGCAACTTATCGTTAGAGAGAAGGGCCAGAGCGATAGCTGTGTAGAAGCTACGGGCCACACCGCTCCCTTCACCCGGCTCGTCTTTGAAGGTGACCTTCACCCGATGTACAGCCATGGGTGTGGTTGTGCAACGTCTGCCAAAGTGTGTATTTAGCTGACGCATAGTCTGCTGTATTAGCTGGTCTCGATCACGGTCCACCTCGAGGGCCAGGTCACGTGATTGCAGGTTCCTCAGCTTCTCCATCTCCCGACGGAACTTTGATTCCTTTACCTCGAAGCCACCAAGTTCAGTGAGGATCTGCAGTTTAAAAAAAAAAGTCCTCATCATGTGTTTTTCAAAGCTCTATACTGTTGTGTGAAATGTTTTAAACTAACAATGAACTCAAAAACAAAATCTGTGCCACCAGGTCCATTGCCATTTTAACATGCAGAAAAATCAAAATGCAAAAATGAAAACATACTGATCCAGGCTCAGCTCCCACATCTTCCATAAAGACACGACCAAAGAGCTCCAGTGACAGACGCCAGCGGCCAAGCAGCATGTCATGTGAGATCATCATCCCCATGAAACTACAGTGAGGTCTGTACAAAGGAAAACCACATAAAACATCTTAAAACTATATTACAACATATTGCAAACAGGTTTTAGGCTTTAATGAGGACATGAGTACAATGTAGTATTTTACTGCCTAATTCGGATATAACTGAATATAAAAGCTTTAGGCTTGAATGAGGACATGAGTACAATGTAGTATTTTACTGCGTAATTCGGATATAACTGAATATAAAAGCTTTAGGCTTGAATGAGGACATGAGTACAATGTAGTATTTTACTGCCTAATTCGGATATAACTGAATATAAAAGCTTTAGAATTTGTATAACTTGCAGTATTCCCATAGCATTTTTATTAATGATTTATAGTTTTTGTTAAAATGGACCCAGAAAGTAATTCTTCTTTAACACTTAAAGCACTTTAACACGGCCTTGACAGAATTTAAGGTGCAGACTGTGCTGTTACCTGAATGATGGCAGAGGAGGTCCATCACTCTCAGTAAGGCCAATCTCAGCGAGCAGGCTGCTCTTTAGCTGGGCAGCAAGGTCATGGGGTGATGGGCCTGGTTTTGAAGCCTCCAACTCCTGCTCTGAAAGTGACTGGTTCTCGGTGCTCCTCTGGCTAGTTTCCATACTCATCACATTCTTCAAATTGGCCGAGTAAGACATCTTCGTGGGCAGGATCTGTTGGTGTGGTTCAGAGTAGTGTCTCAGTTATATGAACAGATGTGTGTGTTGAGTTGATGAGTGCAATGATGAAAGAATGGAATACTGGGAATGGGACACAGACCGCAGGCTATGTTCCAGTACCCACACCTACAAGCCAAAACACTACCCAACATTTCCATTATTATTTGCTATCTATTATCTCCAATGCACTCCAAAAGCAGTGGAAATAAAGAATAGGAAAGTTATTACAGAGTTCTTGTTAAAGTGAAGTTACTACAACACTTCTATAGTGTTACTTATGTGTGGATATTAGAGCACAGCTGCCACAGTGTTTGTCCAGTGAAGAGGGGTGGTATACCTGAGAGGGGGAGGGTAGAGAGGAGCCCAAGTTTACCTCCAGGCAGTTCCTGTCCATGCTCGCCTCAGCCAGACCTTTGGTTGCCATATAGGAGGAGGAGTACAAGCCCTGGGAGGGACGACCAAACAGATCCTCCTTCCTGGCATTAGGCTGTACGAGAAGAAGAAAAGCTAAGAGTTAAGTAACAGTGATGCCAGAATGGCCACTCTACAACATATTCCTTTCATTTACATCAACCTTCACTTGACTGTCAAGAGTGATGCCGTGACTTCTGGTCTCATTTAAGCTGCTGCTGCCATTTGCAACCAAAATGAGCAAAGCTTTCCACATACCCTCACCAACGCAAAATCAGAACAAATTGGAACAGTTTTAAACTTACATGGCCCAGAAATTGGAGGTGCTTTGGCACTGTGATCTGCATGCAATTTGTACATGTTTGATCCACTGGCATGTGAATAAATCCTCATGGCCACAAATCAAAGCAGCAGCTATGCTTTAGTGTATGATTATATGATTCCTGTGGTAAAACTTTGCAGCAGTTACCAATGTAGCAGCCATCATCACTGACAGCATCACTAAAGCATCCCACTAAAAAGTGCCCCCCCTTTCTTTGGACTCTGTGGAAATTAGTTTTTCTTTCAGAAGGAAATCATGTTGATTTCAGAAAGACTTAGCAAAACGCAGACCTGTAGGAGGTGAGGCTGGTCAGCCAGTGGAATAGCCTCAGCCAAGGGAACGTCAAAGGGGTTGGGTGGGATGCAGCCCAGGAAAGTCATAGAGTCAGAGCGACGGAAGAAGGGGTGGTTCTGACCCGTTTCAGCTGGTACTGGGTCCTCATCCTTGTCCTGTAGAGTTGAACCTGAGGCAAAGCAAAGAAAGCAAAAAGAATATTTTGATGCCTTTAAAACAGATAATCAATTCTAATAAAGATCTGTACAGTTTAATATATTAAATGTTAAACTGTACTGCCCTTATCTTTGTCTAACAAATCTGGATTGTTTTATTTAAGTACAGTATGTATTTGAATATTATAGTTGAAATGTAGAGTTATGTTCAGATTACTTATTTTACACTGCATATTGTCAAGTAAATATCAAACTCACTTTGATTGGTGTCCTCATCATTCTCATGTTCAGAATCCTCATTGTCCAAACCCAGTTCCAAGATTTCTCGGTTTCTAAAAATATAAATAACATCTACCATTTAAAAGACAAGTAAACAGGGATAATTGTATTGGTTCAAGAAATGGCAGTTGTTTATAATGAAAACATTTTCTTCTTTATTAATTTATCATTATTGCAATTACAAAGAAACCATTTTCTCCTCACATACTATCTTAATTTACCTTTTTCTATCTATCTGGGGGGTGTCAAGTGTGGTCTGCTGGTTCATGGCCTTAATCCAGTAGATCAGAGCCTGGAAGACGTAGGCCACATGCTTGAGTGAGCACACATCCAGCACAGGAAGCACATCAGAATGCTCATCATTGTGGGAACGCATCAATGAGAGGGCATAGTTCAGGAAATCTCCTCGAGCCGTCATCATGCCTTGGCGAGCAGTCAGCAGAGTGGGTGCTCTCCTAAAACAAATACACACCAAGTAAATTCACTGGTTCACCAGCAAACCAACTAACCTAACAAGCAAGGAGGGCAAAACCCTTTTTGAGTTCTGGCCCCTGATAGGATCAAGTGTTGTGGAATACTTAAAGAGTTTTTTTCTTAGCTTCACTGTCAAGATCCCCAAGACTGAGAGGGCCAGGTCACCGACCAAACACTTTAGGTCAGAGACAGAGGCCAGAATATAGACATAATAAAAAGTAGTTTCACCGACAGTGGCTTCACTCATTGTTTATTTCCCTTACCTGCGTCCTTCCAGGGTGCGGAGGCTGGGCTCCTCTCGAGTAGTCATGCGTTCCCTACGAGCTGAGTTCTGAGAGGCGTGAAGTGGGTGACTGGGGTGACCAGGGTCTCCAGCAGATGACAGGGCTGATCCATATCGCAGCTGGGCTTCAGTGGAATCCATTATAGACACCATCCAGTTCCAGGTGGGAATCAGTTTTTCTTCCACATAGTTCTGTTTCAAAAATGTACTCATTATATTCAATGGATAAAACTTATTTTAATATAATAATAAATAAATAAAATGATAGATAATCAGTTTTTATGGATGGTAATATGCAGGGGACCCTCTGATGTACTGTAAGTCTGTCAGTAACAATGTAATTATGTGGTGTCATTCTTTATTCATTTTTTTTTTATTCACAGCAGTTAAATTGGGTTACCGTTATGCTGCAGTTGATTCCCAGAAATAAGCTAACTCCCCACAGAAATCCTAACTTTCAAAAACTAACCTCTATAAATATGTACCCATGTACATTCAAAGGATATCAGAGGGAGTAACATTGCGCAATAAACATAACAATGGCCTAGTGACACCACTGCTTTTCATTTTTTTATTTTTTAAACTCAGTCAAACCATGAAACCATGAAAATGACTGACAAATACATTTAAAATCAAATGATTGTTCAAAATGAAAACTTGAGCCTACTTTACCACTACTTATCAATTACAAAAAACAAAAATAACAACTCCTATTGTGGATTCGTGCCTGAAATGACATGGTGGTGCTGTATCTTACCTGTAAGCTGACTGCATCCTGGTAGGTAAGCTTTACAGCAGCAGGATATTGTGAGTAGACTAGGTGGTTGTACTTGGGAATTAGACTCATAAGATCTGAGATCTGGCGGATGACAATGCTGTAGGCCCGAGCCAAGCTGCTAGCAGATGTCAGATAACTGCTAGAGTTGCTTGCCTCCAGCGCCGCCGCTGCAGCTGCAGCACTGGAGCTGATGGCACTGGAGCGACGCAGGTTGGTAGGGTCAATATAGATCAGGCCCGTGGAACTTGCTGAGTTAAAAAAAAACAGATATATATTTATCAAAACATTTACTTTAACACACTGAAAAAAAACTGAATGATGAGGCAAAGCTTTACTTGCCTGCTGGTGTTGAGGAGCTTGGGGGGGCACTTCCTGTGGCCCTCTGGCTGGGTGCGTTTCTTACAGCCCACTGCATGGAACGGGGAGCCTGGGCTGCACTGTTGGCATGTGAAGCGCTGGTTGTTCTTTCCAGTGGTTCGTCCAAAAGAAAAGTTTCCTGGTCGACGTCATCGCTCTGACTGCTGCTGCTGTCAGAGTCACTGGAGTCATTGGACTGGGAGTCATCCTCTGAAAAGAAGGCAGGGACACTGCTGGCACCTTCAGAGAAGATGGGGGAGAATAAGGGGTGAGAAAAGAGATAAGGGAGACAAGTTTAAGAAATTGAGTAAGTTTTCTGAACTCACTCTCATCCTTTACATAAAGTTTTTCCAGGCAGGAGTGCAGGTTAGTGAAATCACACCACTACAAGGCCAAACAGCACTAATACGTCAGTTAAGATGATAGATGTTTGGGTCAAACAGCTGCTGCTCTTTGGTGATCAACTTGTGCTTGAATGTATGGTTTAATCTTTTTTAAAATATTAACAACCCACACATTTCAGACGACCAAGGAGGAGAAACACCACACCATTTGAAAAGCCTACCAGTTGATTAGTTTGTTATTTGGATAAAAGAATGACCAATCTTGTGACGAGGGACATTTGTTAAAAAAAAAAAAAAAATTACACGTACACACAAAAAAACACATTAACAGTGAAATGTGAGAAGGGAACGGTCTGAAGGAACTCGCAGCAGTAAACTGTGTGTGCACTTTGCAAATTCAGTCTTTTCCCTGACAACTGTATATGCATTGAAGTAAAGAGGAGCTCCTACCAAAAATAGGAAATGCCAAGGACACCCTACTGCCTGCAAATGAGATACATGGGGTATTCAGAAGGGACCATTTTGTCTGTTGTATCATTAGCTTTTCAAACATAAATACCCACAATCCAAAATGTCTGACAAAGTGGTGCTGATTCTGTAGAAACAGACTGACCGAGGTTGTAACTCAAGGCAAAAAAATACACCACAGTGCAGCATGACAGAAAGCCATTTTGTTATTAGTATGCAGCTGGAGCCTTATAAAACTTTGAAATGATCTCAGTTAAAGGAGATCAATAAGACAAGTGGCCACATTTCCACAAAACCTTAAACATACAATGAAACTGAGGAGAATCTTAAATTACGTCCGAACCACAAGATTACAAACACTGTTGACCAACCTGCTTCAGAGCCAGCAGTTGCTGCTGTGACAACACTTCTGCGGCCACTAGCGTTATCCTGATTACTGTGGTTACTTTCACTGTCACTCTCCGTTTCAGCTGCGGCAAGAAGATCAAGCTCCATGTCACTTCCTGAAAACAGAAAAAGACAAGCAGATGCTTTAGTTACCCTTGGTTGAGTCAAACTAATTGAGTTTTAGTGTCAACAATTCCCTTCCACAGTAAGATAAAGCAGGGTGTGCCTCACCATCCTCATCATGTTCATCATGCTGCCCTTCTGCTTCAGCATTTTCCTCTCCCTGTTCCTCTTGGTCATCATGGTGGTCTTCCTCCCCTGCTACACCCTCTACAACTTCAACCTAACCATCAGTCACCAAGAAAGAAATGTTGACACAAGGCACAACACACCAGAGCAGATCTAGAACTATGACAAGAGTAAAGTCATTGAAAAATAAAAATTTTAAACAAAATAGTGGGGCACCAGATAGCTTAGCCTAGAAACCCTCTGACCAATATGTACAGAAAATCTTATATACTAAGTTCATTACGGCCCTAATGCCTATATAATTAGGCCTCCAACCTCTTCCACATCTGCTGATACGATGTCATCCTGTTCCTCGTCTCTGCCTCTGATAGGCTGGGACTGGCTGCTTCGTCGAGGCTGAGGGTTCCTGATGATATAAGACGCAGCTGTCTGGCTGGAACTGGAAAAAAAATTAAACACAAACCCAAAAGACATTAAGAGTACACAATCAGGAGTCTTCTTACTTTTAGTTTCTTCTCTCCGAGTAAAGTTTGACTGAACGACTCAATGATTTCATAATCTGATTTTTACTTCAGCACATAAACATGGGCTTTCAACCACATAATGACAACATACAAATTGATGCTGTGTATTCAGGGAACTAGAATAATTATCACAAATCACCCAACGAAGGGGAAAATGAAAACCAACAAACCTGCTTGATTGGTCAGGTGAGGGTCTTGGAGGTAGAGGTTCAACAGAGAAGAGCTCCTCGCTGCCCTGAACAGCATCAATGCTGGTACTGGCTAAAGTGAAAGGAGCCGTAGGTCTTGCAATACCCATTCGCACAGGAACAATCAGTGACTCTGCTACATTGCACAGCTCCTCCACAGCATATGGTAAGAGTGCCTGAAAAACGCGCCGACATTTCCCAATGGGCTGTGGGATGAAGTTGCTATGTGGAACAAACAGAACCAGAATCAAAACGGGTGCCATAAGTGTATGCTATTTGTAGGTTAGACTTTGAGTGGGTCAATGGTGAATTAATTTTACTTTTTCTTTTTGGAAGAAGCCATCTCTACACTGAGGATGACGAACACTCTAGCCACAGAACGAAGAAACCTTCTGGTGACAATTACCGCCTCCTCTCTTCGGCCAGGAGTGTACTTATTCTGCAGCTCCTTCACTAGAGTGCCTAATAAAGTGTCTATAAACTAACACAGGAGGAAAAACAACCCATAAAATAAATTCACATACAAGGATGTGATACACAGCAAAAACAGACCTGAAAAATCTTTATTTTCCTGGTCAAAAATTACTGAACGGAAAAAAAGAAGAAAAATGACTTACAGTAATGTCAGGGGCACACTTGACAATGAGGCAGTGGGTGAAACAGTCGAGGCGAATAGTACCACTCTGCTGGTTCAAGTAGACCTGCTCTTCAGGCAAGAGGTGGGCAATTCTGCTGCTGGCACTAAGTCTAGGAGAGACCAAAAATGAAACTCAAAATGAGTGAGTATGAAAAGGACTGGAAATTAGAGACATCTAGGTCAGTAACAACACAATTGATGTATATTGCACTGGTTTATGACTAATAATAAAGCAGCAAAAAGCTACCCAAAAGGAAGTGCCTGGATAAAATCATAAGTGGAATACTGTTTCTGGAAAGATGCATTACTGCTTTGTCTCTTGTGTATCATTTTTCATTTCTGAGAACACTGTATACTTTCAGACTCATTTTCCAACCAGATCTTAATGCTGTGAGAGCTGTATGCTATAATACTCACGGGTCTTTGTTTTCTTGAGAACCAAACATGATCATAGACTTGAGGGCATTCCAGTCCTGCAGAACCCTCTCCAGAGCCAGCTGAGCAAAACGGGGCGGTTCTAGATCATGGTCTGGCATGTCAGAGTCTAAAGAAGGGGAAATAAGAAACAAGCAGCTGTTGTTTTAGAAGTGCACAGCCACAAACAGAACTGAAAGAAGACATAACATGAGAATATAATACCAATAAAATGACTGATGGTGCACGTACCTTCTGCATTAGCAGCCTTGCGGTTCCTGTCCTCTCTGATTCGTGGTGGTCTGTATTGACAGTGCTCAACACTTTGTCTAGCAACAGTCTGTACCAGGAACAGTAATATATGCTCTCCCCTGCAGACGGACACAAAACAAAATGCACAAATATTAAATATATACTGTACATGAATAAAGATGATGCAATGCTATTACAATTGTTTGCTAAGCATAAAAAATGAACATGGGTCTTACCTGCTGTTTGGTGTTGTGACTAAGTTAGTTGCTGTGAGTAACCGGTACAGCAGATCGAGACGAGCAGCCTTCTGGCCAGCAATCAGTGTTTTACACTTACATTTCTCCCAACAGTCACAGTATGCTGTAGGAGAAGTCCTCTTCAGCCTGTGGAATAGTACATGCAGATTCATCATTGTAAATGTGACAGAATTTTTAAAAAAAGCAAAAGAGAGAAAGACTGAAAACAAAACACAAACCAAGGACTTACTTGCAGTCATGTCCTTTGTGACATACTCTTGCACATTCAGTACAGCAGCAGAGGGAGTCCAGCAAACCGCAGGTTCGACACTCAAAGATATCCTAGACACAAAGTCAGTGTGATGTAAAAAGGCAGCAAGTCAATACTAAATAATGAAGTGATTCACAAACAAAACCCATCTTCCAGTGAATGAGGTAACAGTCGTGCAACCAAAGGACAAACACTACCTGAAGCTACAGAAGTCAGCCTGATTTGTGTAATATATTTGAGCTCTTTGCTTCAGTGAATGTAGGAACACATGTAGCTACATTAAAGAACCAAAGTCACATATTTCTGCCTCATATTTTAGGTCGTGGTTATTCAACAGCCTCACCATGTACTTATATCTCAAATGAAAATTTTATCCTCGTCTGATATCAGTGTTGGATGTTTGAGTGAAGACTATGATGATGGCCGATGACAGCATAATCCGCTATGGCTGACCTGGTTAATGTGCTCAGCTCCTGTCCAAGTGAAACTGCAGGTGTCATTGCAGCAAAGAACATACAGAGGCGAGTCATCTGGATTGGTCCCAGAGGGACAAATCATTTCCATAAACACAGAGTCTGCATCCTCCTTCTCTGTAATGCCTGGGTCACCCACTGTACATATGACAAATGAGGACAAACATGAAAACACAGTGATGTGATTTACAGGCTGATAGCTGCTGTAAGCAGGGAAGGAGAAATAGGTCAGGTTTCACATAAAACTCACAAATGACCTCTGCCATTCCAGCTGTTATTCAACCAGTTATTTAAACTAGATTCAAAATAAATATGCTGCTTTCCCTGAATATAATCACTGGGTGACCATGTAAACCTTACCCTTGGCCATTTTCTGAGCAGCCTCCAGAACGGTGATGGCTGCAGGGTAGGCTCTCCCACTGACAGCCAGCATGAACGGAGTCATCCCACGGGCATCCCTGTCAAATTGTGACAAGAACAATGTGCATTAGTACAATTAAAGGGACCACCATGCAAAATTATCAGGACGATCTAATGTGCAATTAAGTGTAAAGGTGTAATGAATATTTGCATATAGAAATTAAGAATCATACTTTGCAGAAAGCAGCTCTCGTAGATGTGGCCTCAGAACAACACTATCGCACATGAGCTTGAGGATAAGATGTGCGTTAGCTTTTCTGTCTTTAGATTCAACAACAGATGGTTCGGTGGAAGGCCCTGTTCATGGACAACACAATCAAACAGACAAAGCATGTAAAACAAATTCCATATTAAAGTGCAGATCTACGTATTGGCACTAAAATCACAGTGCATACTTTTTCTGCACTTGCCTACATACATATACATACACACACACACACACACACACACACACACACACACACACACTAAGATGTTGTTACCTGGTATGGTGGAGGTGCTGGGTCCCTGGCTAGTCCCAGTGGAAGCAGTGGTGAGAGAACCCACAGCTGGTGCAAGAATGAAGTCAATGTCACCATCTGTTGACAACACACAAATAAAAGAAAGCTTAGAAATATTTCCAGCCTATTTTATAATATATAATAATTTGTTTATACTCGGGCCCTGAACAGCACATAGAGGTAATTCACAAATTTTACAGTCTTGTTGAAAGGCACTGACCAGGGTCCATGGGTGGGGGGTCAGGGACCCAACTTGGTGGAGCAATGGGTGGTGACACCGGGTCCTGGTGGTCACTGGAGGACGGGCCGGACTCATGGCGACCAAGACCTGCTGCTCTCAGGGACCTCCGCATCATCTCCCTCAGACGAAGCCTAGAGGTGTCACAGAAAGTTAAACATGGCCTGAGCAATCTTCCTTTTTTGTTAACACTAGAGAGTCTGTACGCAGAAATTAAAAAAGGAGATATGATATTTGTCTTTTAATAGACTCCTCCGAGAAATTGCAAAAAATCTATATATTTGCTTATTTACCCTCTGCTGCTGGAGGAGCCAGTCCTATTTCCAGAGCTGTTGCTTGAAACAACAGAGATGGCATTGGCAATGGCCTCCACTGCAGACAGGCGCTCTGCAAATGTGTTTCTCTCTGACCTTTCAGCTTCTGAGACAAAACAGCATGGGCACTCAGTACATAAAAATTGAGTCAGAGGAAAGCAGACAAATAATCTGATAATGGTGAGCAGACTCCAAGCTGGAGCTGTGTGTTGAAAGAAAAATAAATTTTCATTCCATCCTATCAACAGCCACATATAAAAGGTCAGATACATTTTTGAACAATATGATAATGAAACCTGTAAAATAAGTAAATAACTATTTTTGATGTAATTTAAAATTAAGACATAAGGTGGACTAATATGCTAAGACACAGACACCATTTGAGATCAATCGCCTAAAATCTGAGGATTTTCCATAAATATTTATTTCAGAGCCTCTGGCACAGATAGAAATATAAAATGAACACAGAAGACCTTAAATTTAAATTAAGTCACATGTCAATTGTTTTCTTGAACTTCAAGACAAAGGCAGTGATTTACAATAAATCCAAAAGATTTAAGATATCCAATGTGTTTTAATTTCATCATCTGCTGCAGATGATAAATACTTGAGTGACCAACAGTTTAATGTCGGATTAGTCTCTCTAAACTCTGGTTACCTCCAAGTCTTTTACCCTGAGCCATGGTAAAAAGCTGAGCAGGCACATCAAAATCTATGACCAAGGTCTCTGGATCAAAGTTGTTTTGAGCTGCCATGTTCTGCTTCCTCATTATTCAGGCTGTCATCCATTGTTTTATCTATAACTTTAAAAACCTTTGTGGGTTTAGATCATTTGCCACGATGAAGAACACTTATGCAAACTGACTTGCCAACATGAATTTCAGCAAAAAACATTTCATTACTCTCATGTCTTCAAAACAATATAAAATGTCAGATCCAAATAGGAAAGTATTCAAACCTGGCTACCTAAAGCTGTCTTAATGCTTTAACTAATGTAATAATGACAGAGCAGCATTGCTGAACCTGGCAGTCAGGTTTGACTAGTGACTAATGAATACACCAACTTACCTTCCTCCTCTTTGGTCTCCTTATTACTAACAGGGAAGCAAACAGAGACTGCAGCGTGGAGAATGTTGCGGTTTCCATCACAGCGGTGGCCCAGAAGTGCTCCGAGGACCTGGTTGCCCTGATCCAAAAGGAACGCCTGCTCAAGGTTCACCAGGTATTGTCGACACGCCTCATAGTCACAGCGTAGCACATGCTGCATCAGCGTCTGTTTCTAAAAGTAGACAAACAGAATTAGTTAGTCTATGACTCATCATGTCAAAGGCAACCCTGTGTGTAGGTCTTTCTGACAAACTTATGCAGAAACCAATTTGGAAAAAGTGATGAAAACTAACAGTAAAACTACAGAGGGGGCTTGGCAAGGTCATGGTAAAGCTTTCAAACTATTTAGTTAGCCCATTCTTGGCTTCTGGTTAGTCTTTTTTATGCTTTAAACCATATTCATGAGGTCATTTTACCTCGACAGCCATAATAATAATAGCAGCTTTCTTTTTAATGGTGGAGTTTGAGGGGAGATTGGCCAAAGAGTGCACCCCCATTCCAAGGCTATTTATTGGTGGGAGGTCCAGCCAATCAGGATCTCGAATTCCACCCATGCAGTCTTTGGCCATAGGGTAGATTGTGCCATTTCCATCTCGGAGGATAATTGGAGACTCCTGGGAAATAAACATTTCAGTATTAGAAATATTTAAAATAAATATGTACAATTCAAGATTTTGTGTGGTGCTCATCTGCAACAAAAGTCACCAAATCGTACCTGTCCTGCAGTATAGATAGCCACATTGCGCTCACTCTGTCCGAGAAAGGCCAGGTTACTGGTAGGGAAGTTATTCTCCTGCTCAGCTTTGCCTGTAGCCAGGTCAAAGATACAGTACCTTACCCAGTTACCAGTTTTCAGCACTGCATGGACTCCTGGAGGGTGGAGATATGTTTAAGGGTTGGAATTACTCCATGCAGAAACACAAAATGTAAAGACAATTTTACACACTGAACAAATACTGACATATAGTTGACACTAAACATGTAACAAAGACTCACCTTTGGAGTCAACATTCACAGCCAGAATCTCAGCCTTTTCTGGAATGCAGAGCTTTTTAGGTGTACGCTGGAAACAATCAGGAACCTTAGGAGTCCCACCAGTTTTAACCACCTGAAAGGAGCACAATGAAGGACACAAAAAACAATTCATTAAAAAAAAAATTTAAAATCTACACCCTACAGTTACTAATTCCAAGTACTTTGACAAAGATGAGCAATAGTGGATCAATATCAGCACCTGCAGCTCATCTATTCTGAGGAGTCTACAGTCCTGCAACAGTGATGACGGGTCAGAGTCAGTGGGAGTGGCAGCCGTCTGGTTACTCATGCTACTTGACGTCCCTGGAAACTTCACAGCAACATATGCACCATCCACTTTAAGTACCTGAAACAGAGTATGAAGGAAGTGGGTAGTGAATCTAACACTTTTTGATACAGAAACACAAAGTAGGGACAAATTATCTAGCATGTATCCATTATTCAAATTGCAAAGTTAAAATGTATTTTAGTGCACCCACCTTTCCCACTGGGACATTTTTAACATCCTCCACAAACACCACCTCTCTGAGAGGCCACTGCTCTTCATTCACCTTCTCTTCCTCCTTGGGGGCAGGGGTTGAACGTCTTCGCTCTGCAAGAAATACATAATAAACCAATTAGACACTTATTAACATTAGGAGCTGTATTTAGTGCATTACAGTCAGGGTCAGGTTGTAGAATTATAATAATAATAATCAAGGGATCATTTCAGTGTGGACTTTTGGACTAACAGGGGATGCAAACTATACAGTTTATATGGCACATAAAAAAGCAATTTATATAGCCTGTGAGCCGGCCATACTTCCTTAAAAGGAAAATGAACGGGGTGCCCGATAAAGTCTGTCTACCATCTGTTTCAAAGTCAAAGAACTAACAGTGAGGAAGGAATTGGTAGTGCGTCTGAGAGACAGAAACAGACAGAGCAAGAGTGAGAACTAGAGATTAAAGGGAGAAATAGCAAGACGAGAGAAGACATACTGTAGGGAAGCGAGGCACTGCTAGCAATAGAGGAGGTGTCACTGCAGGTAGATGCTGGGGAGGGAGGAGGACCCATTTCAGTCTTCACCAGCTCTGGCTTGCTCTCAGTCCTATGGGGTCAGACCAAAACAATGAGATTAATGCTTCTACAAAAGGGTGTTAAAAGCAGGTAAGGTTTTCTCCAGAACAAGTTCTACAAGCACCTACGACTTTAATTTTAAACATGGTTCTACAAATACTGGGTCAGTCACAGGAGGTTTTTGGGGGGTTCCTCAACAAATTTGCAGTTTTCCAGAGCTTTTGGTTGATTTCTGTATATGTTACAAAAACCAACATGCATAGAATACTAAAAATATCATGATAATCTCATTATTAACCAATAAAAAGGGGCTTGTTCTATAATATCTACTAATATCTACTTTAATAGCTACTAACAGAAGAATGACAAAGTACATTAAAACATAAAAAACTTCCTCAAATCAGGTTTTTCTTTTGGTGCTGTTCTATATTATAGCAACATGCAGTAAAATAATGGAACAGTGTCTTGTTTCTATTTGTGGGGAAAGGTTTACAGACATAAAATAAAATATTGGGATATTATTTTTTAATAAAAAAAACTGACTTGATTTCCTGGGTCTTAGTGGTCTTCTCCATGTTCTTGAGGCTCTCTGGTGAGCGCAGCTGGAACCTGCAGCTGTCATTCATGTTCCAGACAGACTCCAGAAGGACCCCCACTTTGGGAATCCCAGCACTGACAGAAAAGGCCACTGCACCGGCATGGTAGAGGGGGTTATTCCTCAAACACACCTAAAAAAGGAATGCATACAAATTACTAGTAGCAATACATTTGTTCAAATCTAACTTCAATTACTTATTAGTCATAAAACCTAAAACAATGCCACAGTTACCATTAATAAGGAAAACTCTCAAAAAAAAAAAAGAAAAAAAAAAAAGAAAGACTTGATGAAATGTGAAACTATGAAAATTTATATTTCTACCTGTGTTCCCACAGTGATGTTGGGTATTGAGGAGATGCCAGCACTGGACTTTGGCTTTTTGTTCTTGGCTCGAGCCTTTTCAAGCATCTTCTTCCGTTGACTGAAAGGCACAACACCCCTGCAGGAAAATGCAAGCAGTGAAGAGTCAAAAAAACATCACTGATATTCATAACATCCATGAAATCACCACTCACTTTGAAATCTACTCAGACATCACTTAGTAATGGATGCAACAAGTACATATTTCCAGATTAGATTTCAGAAAATACTGTAATTTGGGTTCAGCAAAAATACATTTTTAATATTTGTCAATAATAACTTGATAGATGTGTCCTTTTTTTAAAAGTGGTTTCTTTTACTGAATAATATCTGAATCCTATTCTATGACATTAATGAACACTGCTCCCACTGTACTTGGCTGTAAGAAAAAATATTTAATTTCAGCATTGGAGTTAGATGGAAAACGTACCACCAATAGAGGCTATTCTCCAGCTGTGCACACGTGTAGAGTGCACAGCAATGCAGTGACACCATGCGTTCCCCCTGCAGTTCAGGGAAAGCCTGAGCGCTGTGCTCCAGCTTAGAGGCCACAGTGCTCAATGTGTCGTCCACCCAGGTTGCAACCTATACCCACACCCACAGACAAGCATGAATTAAGCATATTGTGTGTATGACGTTTACTCAACGGCATTGGCTACAATAATGATCTTTAAACTTTTATCAGGAATAGAGCAGAGCACATTTAGCCACATAAATTCTTGTGAGCAACGATTTCTAAAAACATAATGTACCTTGTTGGTTTCTGTAGCTACAGTGGCTCTGATGCTATTGGCAGACAATAAGGTGATCTTCTCATTGGCCACACCCAGGAATGACACACGTGGATGATGAATGGAAGGATTCTGAGGGTAGAGGAAAAGGCAAGTGATATTTTAGGCATATTAAAATAAGATGGGCAAGATTGCATGTTGATAAATATAATCAAATCTTTTTAGGTTTCAAGTCACCTGTGCATTCCTGTAGGGTTCAGGTTCACTCCACTTCCACTGATAAAGCTCTCCTTTTGAACTGACAGCCACCAGTTCTGAAAACATGGCTCCAATGCTCACAAACTTCACACCATCCTGGACATAAAATTCAAGATGTGAATAAAAGTCTAAATATATCAAGTGAATTTATGCTCTCAAACTCAGTGTCATGGAAAATACTTAACATTTTTGTGTTTCAATATTAATATTAACTGCTTTCTTTGAACTTCCTACCTTGTCAGGCCACCACTGGAGCTCCTCTCCCAGGGAGACAGGACTCTGGACCGGGATGCTCTTCTTGTCCAAGCTAGGCTCACCATCACGGCTGGTGGAGCCTCGCTCTGTGTCAAACGACGCCCCATCCAGCCACCGGCGCTCGCGTAACCTCAACACAGATTCTCGTTCACGCAACAGCTCTGTTTCACGCTCTAGGGGAAGAAGGAGAACTGGTATGCAATAAGGTCACACCAGTGGGATAGAAGTAAGCCACTCTCTGGGAAAGACCCGTCAACATAGTTTTAAGAATATAGAGAAAAGTAGAGTCTTAAGAATTTCTGTAATGCAAATCAAAGTTGCAATATTGAAGATTCAGTGGGAGTCTCAATTACACTGGTGAGTGAGTCAGTTTGCACGCTCATATGTTAAAATGTGAGGTAGAAGAGGAAGTAATAGACAGAAAGAAAGCATGCATGAGGGCTAAAAATGGGCTAAGTAGGTTTTTAGAATAGACTGCCTTAAAAAGGGTCCCCATGAAGACAGGTGGGCCGAGCGGGCCTTTCTCAGAGAGCTCACAGTATATACTACATCCATGCACCATACAACACCACATTTATAGCCTTGAACACCTGGGAACAAACCCAACTAACAAAACTGAGTGTTTTTTTTCCAGAAAACAAGCCAAAACAATTTCATAGAACATATCTTTGCATAATATCTCAGTGAATCAAAAAGGTATATATTTTAAATTCCAAAATTAAATTCCAAGTTAAAAGAAAGCTTAACAAAATCCCCTGCAAAATTCAGAAGAAAATAAGTTGTGCTATCATTTGAAGCCCCTGAAACTGCATCCCAATAAAAAAGGCCATCACCAGTGCTGGCAGCAAGGTCTCTCTAACACCTTGCCTTTCCGTCAGTAGACAGAAGCGAGTTGTTAAGTTACCTCTGGAGGATCCCAGGCGAGACAGTGAGGAACGTCTAAAAGAGGGGTAGCCAAAGTAGCTGATGTCCTCTGAGAACATGGCATCAGCATCAATAATCACACTAGGATGAGCAGAGTGAATGTCTGCATCCAACAGGGACATCAGGTCCTCTAGATGGAACAAAGGCACAAAAGGATGCAAAGTTTCAGAAACACTTTCTTGATTAACTTTTATAGTTATGGGAAATACTATAGAATATATTTCAATGATCATAATGATATTTTGAATAAGACAGAAAAAAAAGACAGCATCCTCATTTTTGTTTTTTTGACAAACCTCCAGGGAGGTAGGACTCGCTAGCCGTATCATCACCATCATCTCCATCTTCATCATCCCGGCTCAGCAGGTTGTTAACGGCGAGGTTGACATCCAGGTTGGTCCTCTGGAGCTCCCTAATTATCACACTCCTGGACTTCCCCTGAAGGACTACTTGGGCCTGGTGTCATGGACAAGGTAAAAAATATTTTATTGCTCCTCGTCTCTCGTTGCATACTGGTGAGTAAATAAAGTATCTGCATAATTAGCAAGGAAAAGGTTTTCAGAAAATGCTGGTATTAATATAATCATAGCAGGATTGCAAAGAATAAGATTATTGTACCTGAGTAATAAGTTCTTCAGGGATGACAGAAGCTGGTATTACCGGCTGTGGCTGGCTACCCAGAAGACCCGAGCCACGGTCCCTTCCAGTACGGATCACTCTGGTCTGTCGACGGGAGTCACGGGCTGCTGTTGAAGACCTGCCGGAAGTGCCTCCGCCTCCACTTGCTCCTCCACTCCCCCCTCCTCCGCTGCTGCCACCTCCTGCTCCACCTCCTCCTGCTCCACCTCCACCTCCTCCACTGCCTCCGTTAACACCAGAGCTCCAGCGACTCCTGTTACACATAGTGCAAGGCCATGGTCAGACACAACTGCCAAAAACACCATCTGGCTAACAGAACAGACTCAAAACATGTACACGTGGGTACAAAGGATTCAGCCTTTGTGACAGCAGAGACAGGAACGTCCAACTGACAAGGGTTTTCAACTTAACCAGGTACAGCAGGAGAAGAGTGTCTTTGTGATATAAAGCAAATAAACATATATATTATAAATATACAATGCATGAGTACATTAAATTGTAAGGGTGCATATTTAGTGGATAATTCTGCAGCTGTCAAGTCTGCACAACTTCAATAAGCGAGTGTGGCACTCAACCCTGTGGGGAATACACCCCTAGATTACTGCAGTGTCGGTGCTATGCTCCAACTCTTGAGCCTTTACAGGACCATTTGTCTCTGTCAACCCTGCCAGAACTTACCCAAGGGTGTTGCCTGCCAGTCTGCCCAGTGTGTCAGAACCAGACAGGAACCAGGGCGGATCACTAGTCCTGCCTGGCCTGGAGCTCCTTCCTGTCCCTGAACCACTGCTCAACTTTGAACTGGAAACAAAAGATGGGAGATCAGTTACAAACCTAAAGTCGTCCCAGAAGGACCAAAATAATATTATATTACCTGGGGTTAACAAAAACTAAATTCACCCCAGGTATTTCAAATTATACCCCTTGGTTCAGGATTTGTTTTAAATTATACTATGAAACAAGATAGGGTATTTTGGAGACTAGCATGGCAACACCCTTGGGAATCAGAATTGGCTGCAACTCATTCCTCTTTCAAGACTTTCCACTGTTAAAAGTTCTTGGGGTTTTGGGGCTGCAAGTGCTTGCTCCTATTTCAAGATTCGTAATAATGTAATATATTAAGTATTTGGCAAAGAACACTTTTTATACTACAATATTCACAAATTAAGTTTTCATGACAGTCAGTGTTTATATATATACTGTTTTCTTGTGGCAGGGAAACTAAAAATGTTTAATATATACAGCAAAGACAGCAATGATGCTTAATGTAAACCATTTCCACCACAGTTCAGTTAGTCCCATAATGTGACATAAGACAGTTTAATAAAAAAAATGAAATGATCACTAAAGAAATAGAAAATGCAAATTCAGAAGCCAAAATAATATATGTAGCTCTTGTTAAAATTCATAGTATGGATGTCAGGCCTTGAATAAACTGACAGACACGTTACAGACAACACGCCATAAATCTTTTCAACTGGGTTCCCAGCAATGCACAATGGAGCTGCCAGAAAGGCTATTTGAAATATTTTATCTTGTTTCTTAAGTAAGGAACAAAACATGCGCCCTGCAGAAAGTTTGGAGAAGGCAGCTCCTCAGCCTTTTACAGCCTGATTCACATGAATATTTAACACCAAGAGGGGCCTTGAAATCATTGCTGGATGCTATTCTACTGGCAGGACATAGACAACTATCAGTGAGTCATTCACCAAAAATACACATTCACAGCAAACACAAAACAAAGCAGCTAGTAAAGGTATTTTCAGTGCCAGAAAGTCAGCCAGCTCTCAGGGAGCTTTGCATACAAGTATGGAATTATCTTGCTACTGGTTGTTCAATGTCAAAATGAGTGTTTTTATATTGGAAGGACAAATACATTCCCTGTAGTACAATAGGGAAGCAAAATCATAAAAGCAGGTTAAATGTAGGAATCACTGCTAGATATCCACCTTAAATAAAGCAAAACCACAATGCATTCCTGTCAAAGAACTTTCTTGAAATAGATCTGTGATAAAGTCAGATATAAGGTTCACTCTTGAAAGAGAAAAGAGTCAGACTATCACTCTAGAAGCAAAACCATGTCAGAATGATTCATACTTGGCCAAAAGGGGCACAAGTACCAAATGGAATTCAAATCCCACAAATGGCCATTAGGAAGCCTGAGCATGCTCAATGCATCATGATCTAGACATCTCTACAAGCCATCCATGTCTCATCTTAATGCCAAAGCTAAAACAGTTTCCAGGACAGATCACATTATAGGCGAGTCCCTCACCCATCGCTGCCATCCGGTTTGCTGAGCTCCAGACGATCCGGCTGGACAGCAAAGCTGATTCTACACACACGTCCATCCTAAAAGAAAATTAATTCATTGTTTTTAGTACTGGCATACAACTGACAAATGAAGACTACTTTTTTTTTATACTACTGTAATTGACATTAAATCAAACTTAAACTTACTTCTTGCTATGGTGGAAATCTGAAATAAAGATTGTTTACTTTAACTGTCTAAATTTTATTAAAAGCTTTTCAAAAGGTTAATGCAGATGCAGGTGATAGTCAAAGTCACAGAAGAGCTTATCTACCCTATATACACCTGAAATAGCAAATCAGAAAAATGTACACCAATTAATTTGCCCTGCAGATACTGCATTTTGAAAAAAAAATATAATTTAGTTTATAACCACATCTAATGGTATTAGTGTGAGTGAGTGTGAGTATTAGTGAGCAAGGTTCATTAAAGCATTATTGCGGTAAAGACAATGACACCAGCACATATAAAGTAAAACCTAAAGCTCTTCAGATCACAATGACCCAGTGAGAATGTAATGGGAATCTTCCCATTACAAATTTTAACTGTTTTGGTGGACAGCAGATAAACAAACTCAAGGTCCTGAAATGCTTGATCAATGCATTATATTTATATAATTTACCTCAAGAAGAAATCCAGCATGGTTTGGACCAACAACACATTGTTTCAGGGGGGTCTGCTCCAGCAAGCTAAGGTGTGGATGACTGCATTAGAAAAGAAAGAAACAAGCAAATGGACAATTAACAGAATCCTGTAACAGCTGATTACACTGTGCAGATCAGCCTACAATAACAATCTTAACATAAACTCACCTGTTGTAGCTGTATTTGTTGAGTTTTTCTGAGACTTCACGAAGCCTGACAAGAAGATGAAGACCACATTAATTAAAGTATCCCTTAAGACCAAATTAAGGCAGGTTGGTTTATATATGCCTCATAAAAACTTATATGAAAATCCCATTCTGTATACACAATGAATTACAAAGATGTTGCTATCAGCATGTGCATCTTTTCAAATTAGTCTGATGAGGAAAAATATTTTAGGACAATAATGTGCATTATAACATGCCAAACAAATGAGACAAATTACAAGCACTGCATCTGTGACAATAGGGCTTTACACATATACAGACACACTGTATCAGTGATGATGATGATGACTATGACTTAACAACACTGAATTATTAACCAATGATGGAGATGAGAGATACAGATATTGGTCCTGGGTGTGTGGTAAGAATTTCATATGATAATGCCAACAGAGACACTGTTGACAAACTCAATAGGGAAACCAATTGTGCAAAAGGACTCTGTTACAAGTTATTTTTGTTTAATTGGAATTTCCATGTAAAGGTTTATTTTATAAATTTATGTCTGCCTGACTGGAAAGTAAAAATCTCTCAAGATTACAAAAATCCCTGAGCTCAAGACATCAAGCTCAAGTACAAGTCATAGAATAACTGAAAGATAATTTTCTAGTTGCACTTGATGGAATGCTGGCTTCCACTTAAAAAAAAAACTGATCCAACTCAAACAAGGAATTGATGCAAAAAAAAAAAACTAATACATGGTAAAAAAAAAAAAAAAAAAACTATTATTTACAGTTAATTTATTGTAATTTGAAGGTTTTATTTATTTGTTTATTTCTTGGGAAAATATATAGTTGTGTGTGATTCTCTAATTTGAAGTTCACAATGGCATTACAAATTAAAAAGAACGACTTAATATTATTGACATTGGTGCTGGTCTTAAAAAAAATGCAAGCTCAAGAACAGTTTAAGCAACAGTACTGGTTTGAAAGTAGTTGTTTAGCACCAGTGATGCTACACTGGACAATGCCTTCATTCTTTCCTCTGTTGCTTTAGAGGAAAATAAAAATAAATATATACATATATATGTTCCCTCATATAGGGGATCATTGATTAATTGGGTCTTTTTTCAATAATTAATACAAGCTTTCTGATTTTTCAGCTTCTTAAAGATTTTTTTTTGGTTTCCTCATTAAAACTGAATAATTTTGGTTTGTGGACAAAACAAGACATTTGAGAACATCATCATTTCCAGCTTTGGTTAACACCATCAACATTTTTCAACAAGTGTTTTTTTGTTGATTTCTTCAACTTTCACTTGGAAGCGAAAAACATCAACCTTTAATTACCTCACATTTATCAAAAATTGACTGATTTGAAAGTCTTTTAATATAGACTTTCAATTCAAATATCGCTGAACATTACTGTGACCTAATATTTAATACATTTTGCAAAATATTTAACCCATAATGAATTGATTAAGAATGATAATGAAACACAAATACAGTTGTGAAGCATCTGTTTTGATGAATGCTCTGATTACAACACAGATAAAAGGTCAACAAATGCAAAAACAATTTTGGGATTTATATCCAACTGCAAAACTCCGCTTCAGTACCAAGTTCATACACACCACACATGTCAGTAAGTCTTGGTAATGAATGCACAAAAACAAGAAGCAAGTTCTTAAAATATAACCAGCACTCCTGTAACCTTGATCCAGATCAAAGTGAAATAAATATGTATTTAACAACATAATAGCATTTTGCAGTGTTAAACTGATACACGTTAGGTAAAGTAAACCCCTGACATTTGGTTGGGGAAATCTGATCAGATGTACATGCCAAACAGACGCTTCTGACGATCCAAGCTGGACTAGCCCTTTTTTATTTCTGATGGGGGCATTTAACTACTCTGACAACTGCAAGTTCCTCGTGGAGATGAGGGAGGAGGGGGCCTCCCGGCAGCACATGGCAACTGTAGCATGCAATACAGCATGCATGCCTGACAATGAAACAGCCATGACCTCTTCAAGGAACCAATGGACCATACAACCAAGGAGTCCGAGTGGTGTTTTCCATACATGTAAGCAGCAAAATAAACCAAGCTTTTCTTTCCCTCAGACCAAGACATGTCACCATAAACTTCTAAGCACACTGACCTGTAAAACAAAACCTTAAGTATTCTAAGCCTGTAGCTAGATTTTCAACTCAAGGTCAGTCTAAAAACACTCAACTTCTCTGCCTATCTGTCTGTAAGTAGAACAGGCCATTAATCAGTTCAATCTCAATGGATGATATTAATAGATTTATCATAAATCACATGTTCTTCCAAAATACGGGTGGCCTACCATTTCCTTGAACTTCCTCCATGACTACAAACTTCTTTGATTTAGACATTCCCAACAGAAATATATGCTGCATGATACCAGAGGCACCCCACCATAAACATCATGTTCAATCAAATCTACTGTATGTGAAGGCTGTAGCTTTTGAGTAAATTATCCCATTGTTTACTTGGCTAAACCCTGACTTTCAAAAAGTTAAAAAAAAAAAAATTATAATAACGCTAAAGGCAATGATGCTTGCTGTGCAGATCTCAATGCAAACGTTATATATCTGTGCAAAATAAAAACAATTATAACTGAGGAAATACTGTGCCATGTCATTAAACCTTTCAGACCCAACACCCTGTAACACCAATATTTGCACTGATGAAGTGAAGCTCTCTTTGTTTAAAGCAGATTGTCCTCCACTATACACTGCACATCTATGGTCTAATTATAAAAGAGGAAGCCCTCAGAGACTGCAAGTGGCTTAATATAATGAGACTCTAAAATTCTTGCTAAAAGGGTACAGATGGACTAGTGCCAGTGAATTGTCAGTCAACACCTTAAATATGGTTTTAAGAAATCTAATGTACAAATTTATTGGTCTAGTTATTTTAATACTGACAAGTATTACGTACAGTGACACACGTTGCACATCTCAGCTTTTGAAACACAATTTCCTTTTGAAAACATATTGTTCTATTGTGTGTTTGCTTTTATTTCTTTTGTAATGTCCGTCTTTCTGGGCCCCAAGTCTGCAATAAAGTATATTTATCTATTTAGCTTTGTCAAGGAGCGTGGTAGCGAATTGGGCTACTAGCATTAGCAGCAGTTAACAGTTAGCTGACGTTAGCTTCTTCATCGGTCGTGATAATCAACGCAGCGTCCACTATACAAACAGTGGCACATGCCGAATGCGTACATGTAATTTCCCGCACGAAAACTCGTGTTTTTTGACCAACCTCGGGTTTTACGATCCTTATTTCCCTCTCTTTCACCCATCCCCCAATCCGCATTGTCTATCTCAACTTTGACTGTGAGCCAATCCTTCTGGAGAAGCAGGGAAACAGCCTGCTACTGTTAGCAACCCGTACAAAATCCACTTACAACGGGCTAGCAGCAAGCTAACGCGGACTGCTCAATATGCCGGGCCTTGTTTCAACCCCCGGGGGTCATTTAAATGATTACAAACCGAAGCCACACACACACACGACACTGCCAACACAGTTTACAAACACAACAGGGCCCCGTGTAATCATACCCAACACGTTAACGCGGATTTTACTTCTTTTCTACGGGCCGCAGCGAAATACCTGTCATTGAGCTGATCCTCGGTCCCGGGCAACGGGTGAACAACGAAGTGTATAGATGTCATGGGGTCAATCCAAAACCACACAGACGCGTGTGGACGACGTGGAAACGGTTGTTCTTTCGATTGTGGCACGAATGTGGATTCATAGGAATCGTTTAACGGCGAAAAACCTCGAGTTCAGATCCCAGCCTCCTCACCCACATACCGCCATCTTAACTCTACCAAGCTTCTTCCCTCCGTGTGTGTGTGTGTGTGTGTTGATTAGCACACATGCAGCCGCTGGTTGGAGCTCGAGTACAAACAGGAAATGTGTTAAATTGGATGCGATTGGCCTCGAGAAGAAAGGCAAGAACCAGTTTGATCCACAATACACCTTTGACCAAGTCTTTGTATTCACCAGGTTTTCACCTATTTCCTCCTATATCCATGAGCATTTTCGCTTAATTTGCAGGTTCACTGCTGCACCAGATAAAGACAAGAGGAAGTCCCTCTTTTTCTAACCCAAGACAAAAGAATGCAAAGACCAACGATAACATCCATAATAGAATCTTTATTTGCTCTGTGCAGTTACAAATCATCGCAGTAAACAATATTTTACTGACTTGTTGCCAGTCAGACCTTTTTTTGTTGTTGTTGTTTGTTCTTTATTTATGAAATCAAAAAAAGCATATATGACACTAAGTGTATAAAGTATATAGTACAATTCAGTCTTTTCAAATACTGCAATCTGATGAATGCATTCACATTTCCATTAGATATACGAATAAGATATATAATAGATACCATAAAACACTCACTCACTCATCATCTTCTTTTATCCTCCACATGAGGGTCGCAGGCCAATCCCAGCTGACACAGGGTGAAAGGCTGGGTACACCCTGGACAGGTCACCAGTCCATCACAGGGCCAACACAGAAACAACCAGCCATTTGTCTCTGTCATTTATCAGGGACAATGCAGTGAGACATAGTGGACATAAAGTGCATCTCATGTACTACACAGAGAATATGGAGCAATTTGCTAGTGTGCAACTCCCATCCCTGGCTGGGCTTTTATAAATTAAAAAAAAGGGTCAAATTAGTGTGTCCACTTTTCCTAATCCTAAAATATGCATGTTTTTTGGACAGTGGAAGGAAACTGGAGAACCCCGAAAAAGCCCTTGCAAACTCCATACAGAAAGGCCAACCAGGTTGCAAACCCCAGATTGATAATCTATCATTGGTTCTCAAACTTTTCATACCAAATAATACCTGTGAAAATAATGTTCTCTCAAAGTAACACCATTATCACCAACATTAAAATACAGTGGTGTAAAAAAGGCAGAGCAAAGTCAGTTACAGACTTTTCAGAGAAGGCGGATTTATTCCCACTAAGATGATTTGCTCTCTCATCATCCTCCTTTTCCTCACATATATTCCAAACCTTGGTATAGATGATGGAGCGAGTGATAAGGTGACTCTAATTATTATTTTATTTATTTATTGTTATTCGTTTCATTTTCTGCCCAATATTCCTGAGCTCCACTCTGATCACATAACCTGATGTATACAGTAGAACAGTATTTCTGCATTTCCTCCACCAACAGAGGAAGCTTGTGTACCACTGGTGGTACATGTACCACAGTTTGAGAACCATGGGTATATATTAATATAATGTACTATATATTAAAACAGTATAGTTTCAGGATAAGCAATTACAGTATCAATTTCACATGAAAATACAAAGTCTATGTCAGGATGAATAGTGATTGTTTATTGTAAAATCACCATTGTGTGACCATACAATTTAATATTATGTGAACCAATGCAGTTATACTTGGCACATCATCAGCCCCCTTCAGAGAAAAGTAAAATTCATTTGGGACATGATGCTATTCTTACAAAGGAACCGCATTTAAAACAGGACCATGAACTTAAAGAACACTGTGAAGGGAGGAGACTGTGGAGTCTGTTTGATTTGAGCATCCAACCTTGAGATTATCAAATAGTCAACAGTGTTCGGTTTTGGGGAAATGTTGCAGCTAACTGAAACATTAGTAGATTCGGGGGGGAGGAATTGGGGGAGACAGAGCAATGTGGACTCAAGGTCAAACCTGTGCACAGCTTAGAAAAGAAATTGTGTTTAAGCAATGCAGTGCTTGGTTCTATATCTGCTGGATGTGAGTGTCGGGGAGATGACCTGGTAATGGCAGCTAATGGTGGGAGGAGGGGGCACTGCACAACAAGGAATATATCTGATTGCACCGACACATTCATGTTATTCAGCGCAATTATCAAACACTATGCTTACCTTTATGATGATTTCATTTCTACTCCAAACAGAAAATACAAATCTGAAAAATATTTAAATGTCAGTTAAAATCAAAATGATGGGGAGCTAATGTTCTGGTTATTTTTCTAGTCCACAGACTAATTCAAGAATCCAATAAATATGTTTTCTTTTAACACCAGCAGATGGCAGAGTTTACCTTTCCTTATTATGAGGTCAGCATTAGTCCCACAAAGCCTTTACCAGACATGCAGTAACACACAGAATAAACTGTTTTTTATGTCCTCAGTAACTAGAGCAAAACATGGGAGGCTTACTATATAGAAGGAGGTGTCAGGACAATATGAAGTAAGGCATGACACAGAATAAAATGACTGTCATTGCTCCGGTCAGGTCCAGTGTTCATCACATATCTGCAGCATAAGTCAAAGAAAAGAGCATTCAAACCAAATTACTCATTCTGTTATGAGACAGCTATTTTATTTAGCCTAAACTGTACCTCACACACATAGGCCTTAACAGAACAATGGTTTAGTAAAATATATATACTTACAACAGATTTATTATTTATTAAGTAAATGTATTAAAAGTAATTAGTATTATTTATTAAGTTAAAAGTGGCTAATTGCCTAGTCTATCTGAAATAATAATACTATTGGTAAAGAGTTAAAACAGTAGACAAAACTACATCTATCATTAAGAGATAAATTGTACATTTTTTCGATCCACTAGTTTTACAAATGCCCCATCAGTTAACCAGCGGTAATATTGTGTTATTAAGTTGTCCCTGTTTATTGATTTCAAAAGCGAGCTTAAACAAGCCAGTTCCATTGCCCTATAAAGAGAAAAAAAAAAGTCAAACAAAACCACAGAACTCTCTAGAGCTATTTTTAGGTATAGGGCAATGGGTTATCAGGTAACCTCTGGTGATGTAAATATGGGTCCAAAGAGTCTGAGCCAGGAAACTGCACTATCCTCAGAGCAAGGTTAGTAGGAAATGTGCACATTTCAGCCTGTATTTTGTCATTTAATTGCAGTTGGTCATCAAAGCAGATGAAACACATGTTGTGAGTAGATTTAATGTGATGAGGTGCATTCTGTTTAATTTACTCTCTGCCATGAGGATCCAACAAAAGACAAAATGCTTAACCATCCCCCGCTGATCACTGAGCTCACTCACGGTCATTTACAGTATATACATAAGAAAGATAAACTGCTGATGGTCAGGTCCCCGACTGTGTTAGTAAAGTAATATGATCCCTAGCTGGAGAGCATGATTTTAAAGCTGACTGTGTGACATGCTGCATTTGTACGGTTATAGGAGCAATTCTAACCATGAGGGGGAAACTCTCAGGCAAAGTCAGACCATGGACACACACCACCTCGACACATGCAGTCCCAGATGTTATGTTGGTCTGCAGGCACAAGAGGATAATAAGAAACAGTCAGCTGGTCCTGGCTATACATTTCTGCTATCAGACAAATATCTCTGGTATGGAAAAGTGCAAAGTAAATGTGAGCGTTGAGCCAATGCAATTTACTATTCAGCAAATAAACTGTCTGGCAGTATAAATAAATCCCGAACAATACTGCAAATAAATAGTGTGTCCATTTTACTCAAAGGACATGGCTACCAGTTGTTCATGCTGCAAATACATTCAGCAAAATAATCTGTGACATGGCTACATACTGTACATGTGAACATAGCTCAGTATGTACTCGGGCCGTAAAACATTTTCCCCAAAACAAACTTTTGCATAATCCCTGGCATTTTTTATTCAGAATCTTAGTTGATGGCATCACCCGTGTAGTGGCGATAAAATTACTATAGACTTCTGTATTTTCTGTATATTATATTACGACATCTATTTGGAAAAATATATATATATATATATATATACTTTTTTTATTTCTGGGAATTTTTATTGGCAGTGAGTTGCAGTATAATCTACAGGAGGTTCATACAGTATGTTGTCATTTCAGAGACATTACATTGTATTATGGTGAAGAAATTAAACATTTGCTTTGAGGGTGATTTCAGTCAGCTCATTTAGATGGTTGTAGTTGATTGTATACCTTATTTTGGAGGGAAAAATCAACAGCTTCTTAATTTGTGTTATTTTTTCCACATGTCAGCTCCTTGGCTCCGTATATTGTTTGGTGTAGTTTTGGGTTTATTTTTCGTTGTTCTGAAAAGAACCTGTTTTAAAATGGACGTGTCTCATAAAGGTGCTGCATGTGGATGCGTTGTATAGATGTGTGAGCGAACGGTTGTGACTGAGTGAATGGCAAACCTGCAGTGTTAAATGTTTTAACTTTTAAATCCTCCAAAGCCTTTACTTACAAATGTTGTTACTTGACTGACGTTGACCACACAACACTTACGCTGCTTTATTGTGCCCTTGTTGAACATGAACAGCCTTGAACATATTTACAGCTCGAGGTACCTTAACAAAGAGGAAAACTCACTTTTCACTGCCCTTGAAACGCAGCCCTCTGATAGTAGGTGTCGCTACCCAGCCATTTCAAGAAACAGGACATTATACGAACATACGTTCTCAGCTCTTTAACTAAACACTTGAAGGTAATGGCGGGTTTTAATCTGCCTCTGGTTTTCGGGTCAACTTCCTCCATCCTCCCTTCATGAATTTATTGTATTTATTTGTTTCCCCAATATTACAAAGGCCTGAGCGCGTGACTGTGTACTGCATTCTAACATTATTGTGTTGTGATGGGAATGTTGAAGACTGTCTTAGAGTTCAGTATTCTTATATGTCATATATCAGCCTTCATGTTTGGCCTACATTATGTGAAATTCTAAGACTGATTGAAATACTGTATATTGGCTGGGAGAAGTGTTATGTTTTTTTTTAATCTGTTATCTAGACAACATGTAAACTCACTGGAAATCTATTTCCGTATGGGGGCAAAAAATGTTTTTATTCTATTCTTTAAGGGGCCATCAAGATTAGAAAAGTCAGACTATTTATGCATGAAGTCATGGTTACTATAGAAACCAATATTGATGTATACTGTATGTGCTGTAGACACCAGATTGGAAAAAGTTGACATTTTACAACAAAAAAACACCATTTCATACTAATGCCTTCATGGTGTCACACAGAACACACTTTTTCTTTTTTGCTATTATTGTCTTGTTCACAACAGTTAAGACAGAAACATTCTTATGAGTGAATTAATGAAACATCTATGATTTTTTTTTTTTTTTTTTGTCTCTTGTGCCTGGCTCATTCCTGGATATGCTTTTGAGGAACATCCAGCAGTGCCAGACACAGCCAAAGCTTTTTGTGTGTCTCGGTGTGTTTGTTTCCCCATTGTGTGTCTACAGCCAGCCTTTTGTTCTGGTCCCCTGTGCTGTGCAGGGAGGTCTAGACGGCTGACACTTGGTTAATCCTCAGGGCTGCCCCAGGCCATCCACTGCTGGCTGACCTCTATCCCACAAAGCACAAGAGGGTTGATAAATGAGTTGCTTTCAAAATAAAGAGGACCAAAAACCTGTAGCCAGTTCATGTATTTTCATGTTCAGAAGAAATTCTAAAAACAGATCCTTCACACATATTGATTCCTCTAGTCAAGCGGCTTAATTCACAAGGACTCTTTCCCATGTCATACTTCTATTCCAAACTTCACTGTTGACGACCATACTTTATAGTGTTTTATGATTTGTTCATTCATTTGTTCAGCAGGAATGACTGAAATTTCAATTTCAGTTTTTCATAGAACACTAGCTTTGTTGAAGGAGTTACTTAAAAATGTGTTTGTAGAAACTGCTGTGTGTGTGTGTGTGTTGGATGACAGTGGATGGAGGAGACAGAAGGAGGGGGGGCATCAACTTCCGTTCTAGCCTAGGACACCAAAATGCCTCGGACCGGCCCTGCTGCAGATTCTTACGAAAGGAAGTGTGTGTGTGTGTGAGTGTGTGTGAGGTCGCATGTACACACCGCTTGTGCACCACGCCGCCTCCACGTTCCTGTCAGCCCTCGATCACGCACCGACTCCCTCTCTCATTGGTCAGCGCTTGTACACACCTTTGCGCGGCATTGGGAGATGCGCTAAGCCCCGCCCCTCGTTTCCCCCACCGCATTTGAAACGATGAATGGCGAACAAGGCTGGGCAACGAAGTTGTCAGCGCAGCAACAGCTTTGGTTTCAAGTGGGCACAAACAGACCTGAGGACTAGTTAAACCCGGACGGTCCCGAGTCATACATCACATGTGAGTAACATTTGCGTTTCAACACAATTAAACGTTTCCTCTGATTCACGGTGATGCTTTAGGACAGAACATAATGTTTATGTACACAGAGGAACTTCATGCCCTGACCGTGCACTTACTGTTCATTTTTAATGACTTTCAAGCATTTTTTTTACGATTATTCCAGCTTTCTCCAGGAAAGTATTGTGTATTTGACGATAATACTGTGTGTTGATCAGGTCAGGGAGGGGAGGGGTCGTCTGGCCGGATTGTGTGACTGTTTGTGTAAGCAGCACAGCTGGTGCGTTTATCCCCAGTGGAAGTAGGTGAAAGGGCTCCAGTGCAGAGCAGAGCTGATCGTGCTCATTTCACATGTGCCTATGCATATTCTGCTGATAAATGGGGCAGCCCATGGCCAAGAGGAAAGGAACTGGGCTTTTAACTGGAAGGTCACAAGCTCAAACCTTAGGAAAGGCCAAGGGCTGGGGTGCCCCCGAGCAAGGCACCCAATCCCTCATTGCTCCCCGGGCGCAGAAAAGTGCTGCCCACTGCTCTTGATGTGTGTGCAAAAATAATTCATTCTAAATGGCAATGATCAATTTAAAACATTGATCTAATGTTGCCGAGAAGACACGTGAGATGCTTAGACATCTTTCACAATGTGGAAGGTAATTGTGCAAAAGCCCAAATCCAACACAGACACGACAGGTGCACAGTCGACGTGATGTACTGAAATGAAAGATCACTGCACAGATCCAGTCTTGTGCTGATTTCTGCTCTTGTACCAGAGTAACATCATGGACATCGATGAGCTCCAGAGGAACCTCCAGTCTGCTTCTATGGGTGAAGATGACATGGACGCTGTGGAAGCCCTGGTGTCCATGACTAAACACTGGAAAACAAGGAGCTTCAGGCTCCGGCAAGGTAGACCCCTGACTCCACCCTCAGACTGCTCAGGAGATGACTGTGCCTCACCAGGATCCACTGTGCTACAGGACTCCACATTGGTAAATTACCTATATGGGCACATCAACATGCTTTTTCCAACATGTTTGCAAATGTGGTCTTGACTATGATGCCCAACATTTATAAAATATCTAATTTAAGTTAATCTAAAAAAGAAAAAAACAATAACCATTCTTTCCTCCAGTGTATGACACCACCATATAGCCCACCTCACTGCGAGGCCACACATTCACCCTCAGCAGCAACTGTTCATCTACCTGCAGAAACTGGAAGTCAAACCTCACAGCCAACACAAGACACTGAACTGCAAACAAATGCTGCAGCTTTCCAGCAGAGTTTCCAGTGCACAAGTGTGATCCGCCACACTGCAGATGGTCAGCAGTGCTGCTGCAGCGTCCATCCCGTCTCCAAAGAAGACGGACTCTGTCAAGTTCACATAAAAGACACCAGAGGAGATTTGCACTTAGAAGATGGGCTGAACAGCAGAGACTCTGACTCCGGGGCCATCACACCACAGAAGCCTTTGACTGCAGCCGTGACGAATGTGATGAAGGATAGTCAGATGCAGAGGAGCCTTTCAGGTCCAGGTGATAAATTAAACATCCCTCCATGTATTTCCATTGTCCCTGCTTCTAAAAATGGAGTTTCTCCTGTGCCTGTCTACTGCCAGATCCTTCCTGTCTCTTCTCTTTCCACTGGTGTTGTACAAAAGCATGTCACAGCCAGTGAGAGTCCAAAGCAGCACTCACCAGTTACCCAAAAACACACATTGTTGAATCCACAACCCCAAGCAGCTTCCTCTGCCCAGGTCTTTGTTCTTGGGCATCAGGTTGCACAAAGTCCCCTAATGCTCCTTGTTCCTCAGTCAGCTGTTCCCACAATATATGTTCGGCCATCACTGGTGACACCTGGTCTCAACAAGTTACAAGTCATCGCACCTGCACCTGATCGCACCATGCTGGAGCAAAGACAGAGTCCACTGCAGCCAGAATTGTCCCGTATTCGCAGTCACGTGTGTCCCCATGAGGACTGTAGCAAGACGTACTTCAAGAGCTCCCACCTCAAGGCTCACATGAGGACACACACAGGTAAGAGCCTAAGCATGTGGATACTGTATTTGAATGTCCTTTTTTCACCAAGCAGAACAGTTTGCATCAGTTTGGCATGTTTCTCAATTATTTATATTTTGACTGAAAAAGCTGTAAAGGATACCGTCACACTTTTTGGCAGCAGTGGTCTGGAATTTTAGGGCTGGGTCACACTTTCCTCACGCGTTCCACGTCCTCATACACGCCCCGGGGTCTGTTCATACTAAATTGAGGGTCTTTTGTATGTCCATGTTGTCTTGGGCTGCTGAGTTCCTTCTGGCATAACCAGTGCATATGACCCACACAAACTAAAACTGAAGGTGTGCTCATGTTCGTGTATGTGCATAATGTGCAGATGATGAAATTTGCGTCATGCGGACCTGTGCAAACATGGATGAGGAAAGTATGACTCAGGCCTAGAGGGTCATGCAAACATGAGATGTTCTACAGTAGGTACCTGCAGAAGGTCTCAAAAGAATTGAGTGACAAATTATAGAATTTAGCAGACAGCTTAGACGGATGCAGCCATGCTCTGCTTTTGTCCCCTCACAAAACTAAAATGTAAACAGCCTTTTCATTTTAGGCCACCTGGAATTCCTCAGGGCTCACTACGAAAACAACTACTCTAAGACAATGTAAATGTAATAGTTTTAATCACTTAAGTTTTAAGTTTCCCCCCTTAACAACAACTGACTACAAGTTAACTGGCTGGCATATATTTTAACGGACGTTGTGACATTCTGCGCACACAGTATAGTGATTTGTCACTTCCAGATGACAACTGGAATGGAAGGGGAAAACAAAAAAATGCACAATTTTTAATATACTGTGTATTACAACACAGGAATCAAGGCCTTTTGAGTTTACTGTGGTGTGTTACCCTTCTTTGTGGAACTTATCGTTGGGCAACCATTTATGTTGCTGGTGCAGCTATTTCCACCTGGCCTGCACACCCAGCAGTTAAAATACAATCAGATCAAGGTTTGCAAACCGTTCCAAACCATATTGTGGCAAGCTGAACTGCACTGTACTGGTTGGTGGAAAAACAGCTGTTGTGTTATGAAAGTATACATATTTCGATTGTTTAACCCAATCATCATTCATAATCTGGTGTAGGTCATATATTAAAAAAAGAAAACATTTGTCAAAAAATATTTGCTTCAGGTGAGAAGCCCTTCAAATGCAAGTGGGAGGGCTGTGAGAGACGATTCAGTCGCTCTGATGAGCTGTCCCGCCATCGCCGTACTCATACAGGAGAGAAAAAATTTGTCTGCCCCTTGTGCCTAAGCAGCTTTATGCGCAGTGACCACCTGGCTAAGCACGCCCGAAGACACCTAGCAGCAAAGAAGACGCCCTGTTGGACATTTGGGGTCACCAAAGCTGCTGACCTCACTGTTCCAAGCAGTAAAAGATAGTTTGATGTATTTAATATGCTAATTTGTTTTTTCACTTTTGCAAATCACATTAAATGTACTAATGTATGTTTACCTATCGGTGATATTTGACCAAAGAATGTTGCATGATTTTCCTTTTGTGCCTTATAGGAAATCTAGTTGTAATACTTTTTTTGCACAAAGCTGTTATTTGGAGGGTAGACTTCGTTATTAAATTAATTGTGTCCACATTTCTTCATACTGCTCTTACACATCACATTCAAGTGTGATTGTTATCTGCATATTCATCTGTCAGTGCTAGCTGTTGGACCTTCCACATAAAATGACACATACATGCACAACAGTTTCTAAATAGTTTGAAAGCTGTAACTACAGGTCATCAAACCAAATCAAGATTCCACTACATAAATGTATCATCCCTTTAACCAAACACAGACTGATTCATAGTCCGGTCAGTGAGGTGTTTAATACTGTTCACGTTGACAAGCAGAGCTACATGTTAACAACAGGCAACTGCCCGATAATTTATCATGCCTTACACATTTTGGAAGACAAATTCACAGATATGGTTCACACTTAACAAGTAACATTCACTCGCAGAGTCAAAAAAAAGTACATTTTTAACAAACATAATATTTTAAAAATAAAAAAACATGGGTTCCACCGATTAAAATTGTGATTCTCTTTGAACAAAGAGCCTTTCCATGCCAACTAGTTATCCTCAACTACTTGCCTTGTTCCATCTGCAGCACATGCTGTTGAGTACAAGTGGACCTGCCTCACCTGCTGAAAAAACACTTAAACACCAATTTAGTGGTGAACACTGAGGCATTAGCTTTCCTAACACATTGGAGTAGATAGAATTCATCATTACTACGAGAGCAGTTTTCATGGTGACCCTGCACGTTATGCAAACTGCTTAATGTTCACATGTGCAGCAACATCTTGCTGCAAGCCTTCAGTTTAAAAGGATAAAATAGGTAACACATTTGTGACAGAGAACTATTTATACTTTTTATATGTCTGATGTACAAGTTGCATGGGATGCCTAAAGCCAAAGCAAAGGACAGAATGTATTTGTCTTTTTGAAGTCATCCTTTCTGTTGTACATTATTCAGCACCTTCTTGGGATTTCCAGGTCTAATCATGATTCACAGTAAATTAGCCTCATGAATTTGATATGGTCCAGGCAAGTTCAAGGCAAGCGCTATCTACACTTTGATTTCAGTTTGTCCCACTGGAATATAGACAAGACTAAGCAGGCAGCAGCAACCACTGAGGGAGGTGACAAAGCCTTCCTGGCCTTATGAGCACTAAGCTGGGACAGAAAGAGCAGCCCCTGTTAGGCATGAATTGAGGAAATAAGGGACCAATGAGAAGTTCTTTAGTGTTGTTTCATGGACAACACCTTTGTCCTGCATTTCAAACCTGGTGGAGGGAAATAAAGTTGAGTTAAAGGAATATGTAACCACAAAACACTTAAAACACAAAGAATAAAGGATTCTTTAAATTTCTGCAATGTAGTAAAAGAAAAAAAAAGAAAAAAAAAATACCACTTGACTACCACCTGTTCTTACCAGTCTCTAGAGGAGATGACATAATATACAGGGGGTGGGTGTGAGTCAGTGGCAGTGCACAGTGGCTGACCCAGACTGTAGGCCCCAGCATGGGTGAACATGAGCCAGTCTCCAATGTTGAGCTCGGGTAACAAACAGTGCTCCACTACTTGGTCCAGGTCATCTCCAGAGGGACCCCACAGGCTGCTGCTGAACACTGGAACATCAAGGGATGCGTTCTGACAACACAGAGATCATCTTTGTTAAGTAAAACTAAAAGGTCAGATGGGGTTTAGGAAATTTGTTTTATACAGGAAAAAAAAACAACCTACTGATAAGAATGAGACTCTAGGTAACTTATTTAAGGCTGCTGTCAGAATTGAGGAAGTCTTTCAAACTGAATGATTTTAGACCCCTGTTTCAAAGTTGTACATTATAATGACTCGCTGGAAAAGGTGCAGCTTCTGTGACAAGACTGCAAAAACATGGAAGTAGAGGATGAAATTTGTGGATTCACTCTGGTGTCACTTTTACATTACTGCCGACCGGAGCCAGCGAATTTAAAAACCCACATCTACTGCAGCGTCAATCTGGGAGCCACCGGAAAAGGTCTTAGGAGTCTGTAAGTGAATGTAGAAAAACATTTCATGTATTTGAAAACTCATTTCCTATCAGGAGAACCTGACACAAGAGCCACCAATTAAAAAGCTATTTTCACCAGGGTAAATGAGACACTGGGTGACCTTAACATGAGATTGGGAACTGGCCACTTTGGAAATAACTTACACAAACATACCTCAATTCACTAAACAGAAAATATGTAATGACTGATGGTAGATTGCTTGTAGTTATTTTTTGTCAAATTCCTTAAGTATTGTAGCAAGACTCACCTTGTGAAGAGATGGAGCAGAAATCAGTGTGTCAGAGAGTTTGCTGGCAAATGATCCATACACTCCCTCATTCATGTAGTACTGGAACTCAGGCTCATTGTTGGGAGACATGTCATCTGTTCAGACAGATTGCGCACAAAAACTATGAGAGTGATGTAGCTTTATTTATTCTTTTAATTTTGCTTCAAATAACAGTTTGAGAGTCACACATTTAGCTAGTTCTTTTTTGGCACAGCGTTCGGGCTGATCTCGCATAATAAATTGGTTCTATTGCTGTCATACTTCTTGTGATGTTTCAGTAAAAGAAACTCTTAAAGTGAGCATTAAGCCACTGACCATGCTCCTGGTCCTGGTGATCTTGGGCAACCACCTCCTTGGAGATGATGTTAACAGCCAAGGTGAAAGCAGATGAGACAAAGAAACTGCCAGACTCAGCAATGATGGAAACCCCAGTAGAAAGAGGAAAGTATAGGTCTACCATAGACGAGACAGCACTATTGATCTGAAAAAGGATGTCAGAGGTAAAAATAGTACATTTTGAAACTTAGGAAATAAAGTGTACAAAAATGATAAACTGCACACAAACTGTGTAAATTATATGCAGTACTCATGATGACATTGTGGTGGTGGTTGAAATTCTGTGTGTCACAGCAAAATTCACAATATAGCACTGTTTTTAAAAGCAGTGTGTCTTGAATCATCATGTTAAGAGCAGTTTGAAAGACACTGACCAGCCTCAGCTGAGTCTCAGAGCCACTGAATCCTCCTCCAATGTCCAGGATTTTCATGTTGAAGCCAATTTCCTGCTGTTGGAGACAGACAGAGACAATTTGTAAATGTGTAACCAAACAGAAGTGATTATCAATGCATGAGTGTTTCTGAAGTGAACACAACTGTCCAAGGCTCATTGGTGTGATTGTGGTGGGATAATGGAGTTACGGGATGGTGGGCATCAACCTGGGCAGTGCAGTGAGTAACACAACAATGTTTTTAGATTACTTACTCCCATATCAAAGACACACCGGGCATCTGAAATGGCATGGACATACAACTGGTCATCCACACAGGAGCTGGAAATGTGAGACCTGTGGAGTAGTGCAGGTTTCAAGCTTAATTTATTACCTTAAAACAAGCTTACAGTTGTAAAATAGTAGCAGGCGTAGTGTGTTCTGTTCAGCCACCACACTCTAGGAGTATAGAAAACTTTACATTAACATAGACAGTGTAAACAAAGTGTGTAGAAGGTGGGTCAGAGAATTTAAGAGAGTTTAACAATGGTCTTTGTACACAATCTGTACATTTCCCATGCCTCACCTGACTCCCACAACCTGCACACCCAGTTCCTTAGCTCTTTCTAGTAGATGCCTACAGTCCTTCAGCGAACAACCAAATGTCATCCTTATCTCATTGTCTGGGTTAGATGCCTCTGTAGACACCTGCAGCAGCAGCCTGAAACCACACACACGAAATCAATAACACTGTTACATATTTAGATGATAAAAGCCTTTTTGTTGCTCAGAATGAAAAGTGACATGTTTTAATGAAGAATGGTAAGCAATAACTGATAATGGAGACAATTAGGAAAGAATGTTTAAAATTCAAGTCACTAACTTAATGTTGCCATTTTAACTTTAACTAATGGAGTAATACGTTAGGCACCTACTTGGCATTGGGATGACAGCGAGAAATCTTGCACAGCTCCGCTTCATTATCACACACCATGAGGTCAATGCCATTCTTAGCAGCATATTTAATGTGGGAGACCTGTTTGCAGACACCACTGTAGATGATATCTTCAGAGGGAATACCATGACTCTGCACCAGCTCAACTTCAGACTAAAAGACAAAGAGTCAAAGACACATTTGCATTCCATTAACAGACATTTGTCCTAGTGAACAGATATTTCATCATACCATATCAATTCTGTATAGCCTACCATAAACAAACCACATGAATCACAGTATTTAAAAAGTGAGCACTGACGTACACCGACCACATGGTGGTCCTCTATAACTTCTTTACAGCTTGAGGACCAAGAGTTGTGTAATACTCTACATACAGTAAACATATTAGTTATTGATAGGAAAGGTGGTGTATGTTCAAAATGTAGCAGCCTGTGATATAAGTTTAGTAAAGTTTCAAAACATGTATGTAAAACTGTGCAGCGTAAACAACACATATTGCAATTTGGGTCATTTTTTTGTGGAGAACTCTGAGCAGCAATGAAATCAGTCAGTGATAGAGTACCTTGTTGGTGCATATGAATCCAGTGCCAAGAGCAGCAAGAACTTCAATAACAGCTGGACTGCTGTTGCATCTGACATTATAGTATGGTCGAATTTGGGCCATGAGTGTTCGCCAGCGAACATGCTGCCTCATAACGACTCCCAGGTCTGCCACAAAGAATGCGTTCTTCTCAGACTGAAGAAGGAAGACGTGCACATGTAGATGAATAGGGAAAAAATGTACACTGAAAGTTTTCAAATACAAATCATTAAGTAACTTTAGCTCATTTGCACAACAATGCTTCATATTAACAGATGTTTTAAAAAAATGATAATGCATTAGGCACGTTTCAACCACAGGAAAAAGAGACTATCTCAGGAACTATGTGCATTTCCACCACCATTTACATGTCATCATTTACATAATATTATTATTTTCACTGCAGTGGAAGCACACTTTATAAAAATACCAGCAGGAACCATTTAGTTCCTGGTACTATAGTTGAAACTGAAACTATGCAGTAGAAATACGCCTATTAAGAAATACAGGATAAAAATTAAATATTGTAAATGTCCATCCTGTTACAGTGAGATTTCATACCAGGGTTTGTTCATAAATGTGGTTGTCTATGATGTCATGGAGGGCCATGCCTCCCTCCAGAAGGCCAACAGAATACTGTGGTTCATCAGCAATGCCTTTCATCCTCTCAACCGTTTTCCTCTAATCCGACAGGCATAAAGAATGTGGCTAATCTGAAGTGGTCTTGCTCGCAATCTTCCGAGCCCTTGGGGTCCTAGACTCTTGCAAAAAACTGTACAATAAGGAAAAAAAGCATAAGACATGAATTTTAGGACACAATGATCCTTAATGTAATGTATATTAATCACCAAAAAATTCTAATTTACTCCAGGTAAATCAAGAGGAAGACTAATGCAGATAAATAGCACAGCACAGAACACAGTGTCCTGTTATTTCAACAGAGGAGCTGGAAATAGAAATGTTGGATCTAAAATTACCTTTAATGATTCATCTGGAAAAAGTTATTTACTTACATACGCATTTATTTCATCCATCAAAATTTCCGTGAAGAAAAATGTATTATATGCATCCCCACAGACACACAAAGCAAATGCAAAGGAAAATGTGTTACTCACATGGATTAAGTCCTGGGATGAACTCTTCCACTATCAGCTAGGATCCCAAGGTGGCTCGGCGTTGAAGTCAAATGGCTCTCGGTATAGAGCTGCCCCTAAATCCTCTGGATAGTTGTTGTACACCTGCAATGGGACAAATGAGTACAGGGCATACTGGAATCAGTCACTGACAGAGACAACTGTCGCAAAGAGAGGGAGCAACTGCAGCAAAGAGAGCAACTGGTTTTCACCAGACTCATAGTATCTGCCATTTATACACTGTACAAGCAAATCTGAAGTAGGGCTGTACAAGGTACTGAAAATGTACTGTCAGTACATTACCAGCATGTGCAATATATACTGTACATGATGCATCATAGTAGTATGTATAAGTACTGCTTGTACTGTGGTAACACTGTAGATTGTGTAATGAGACATTGCAACTGAATTTCAATCAATATCATACAACACTATACTTGTTTACAGTGGTGTGAGTTCATTTAAACACTTTAAAACAGGTAGTAAGTGACGTTCTGGGAGTTTGTTACTGGAATGGAAACAATGTGAACACACAGGCTAGGTCTACATTACTAGGAAACCCAAAGAAGAAAGAAATAAACACCATATACTTAAGCATTTGTTTAACATCACAGAAATTCTACAATGTTATGTCACATTGCATAATTTCTTAATACTGGGCAACACTATAAAGGAATAAATGGCTTATTACAGAGTTGGAATAAGTCATTTTTACTGCCAATATAAATGGATCACGAATGAGCAGTCAAAATACGTGGGGACATACTGGTTGCAAACAGATACAGTATAGGTAAACATTATTTTAATTTATTTTGCATGTGATCAAAGTTTGGCAGTTACTGTTAATTTTAATTGGAAAAAGTAGAAATAACTTGATTTTTCTACGATATGGTGATGGTGGGAGTTGACTTAATGTACTAGTGACTAAACAGCTTGATTTACTTTGAGCTAATTTTCATTGCTCAGATATGCTAAATGTAAATGGAAAACAGTATTATTATAATTTTAATCTCTGTCTGATAAACCAAACACCACTATGAATGTGACTAGGGCTGCATTTATTATTGTTAATCGATCTGATAGTCGGTTATTTGAGTCTTTGAATAATTAAAACAAGCTTTTGGATTTTATAGCCTCTTGAATGTGAATAATTTGACAAAGAACTCATTAACAATGAAAAAGTTTGATCTGTGGACAAAACAAGACATCCGAGAACATTAATAATTTAAGATCTGAGAAACACCAGTCAACATTTCATGGACCAGACATATGTTCGATTAATTGAGTTAACCGTCGACAGATTAACCGATATATATATTTAGTTGCAGCTCTAAATCACAAACTCAAGTTACCAGGCTAACCACAGGTCGTTTCCTTTCATTCATAGAATTGACACATTAGCGTTAGCAAACCTCTTCGCCAGCAGTCGAAACAGCACCATACGTTAATCTATATCTCGTAACAGCAATACTACCGACTCTTACATGTACCTTCAAATTAATAACAAACACAATGTATGGTTTTGATTGTGTTAACAATACAACATGGTAATTAGCAAGCTAACAGCGCGGTTAGCTAACGTTACTTACGTCTGCTGAAAACCCAGAAGAGGGGAAAGAAGAACGCTTTTTCTTTTTAGGCGGAATTTTTAAAGAGTGGTGGTTTTACAAAAAGAGAAAAGGATGACTGCCATGGATGTGGTGGTGGTGGAGGACGAAAAGTGAGCCTTTTGTTGCCAATATTTTGAATCTACGAACTGCTACCACGGGACCATTAACACTGAGCGAACACGTTAGGAGCAAAAATAAGGAGCGTGAAGTACAGTGACGTTTAACAGTGTACATCCGATTAGACTATCAAAATAAAACCCGCAATCACGTGCGTACGGCAACAAATTTTATGTAATGAAACGCACTGATGAGGAAATACTTTTCGTTTAAATTAGGTCATGTTTAGGGTTTTCACCCAAAACTCACTCACTCATTCTCTACCGCTTTCTTTCACCCAAAACTAATTTGACCCAATTTTAAATAACGGCGTCCCGCTTTGACTCTGCTTTAATTTAGAGACCGGACACAGGTGGACTTTACGTGACGTGTGAAGAACAAAATGATAATTACATATATTTACCAGTGAAATAATGTTTTAATTTTTGAGAATTGTTAAAAAACAAGAGTAAATATACTAAAAACGAAATTTCATTAACAATTGTAACAATGGTTACAATTGTATTTTAAATGCACATTTTCGTGTAATTACATTACATTAATGTACAAGTATGGAGTTTTGTTAAAAAGGTGCACTAATATCCATTTTCAGTTGATTTATTCTTCTTAATGTTGGTTTTGACTGAAAGTTTTCTATCACATATTCATTCTTTTCTTTTATTTTTTTTAAAAACAAAAACAAAACATGGCACTCTCTATCCCTCTATCAGATATTTGATCTATGTCAGTGGAGGATATATAAGGATATAATTAAGGATATAATTGCATCTCCCTGAACTACAAGTATTATATTACTTTATTGTTTATATAGCAATATATACTGCATCATATCCAATATAACTACAATGGTGGAATAAAACCTACAGTATATTGTATATCCTTAAAAACAGGCATTTACCCTAATAAATAGGCCCGAGTCAAATTTATCAAGATTACCTGTGTTAGGTCATCATTGTGTCTCCCATGACTTAGTAATGAGGATGCAATGCTGTCCAAAAAAGTTGGCACAATTGTTTTGAAGTCAAAAATCAGCAGTTGCAAAACATAAGTCCCTCGAGTGATGACTTAGATGGATGAATGTAGTTTGTCTTAAAGTTCAAGCTCAGACTATTTTTTCCCCTGTTCCTTTGCATTTGCTGTTGTGACTTTGACAAGTTGTGTCAGCCTCTGAAAGTACATCTGGGGCAGAGTGCGTGTTTGTGTTTTTTCCAGGGAGATATATTTGCATGTCTCCCTCCTCAACAGAGGAGGCGGAGGATGCCAAGGAAAGCTTGTGACAGGCCAACAGAAAAAAAAGATTTTCCCTGAGTCTTGGTTACAGAATGACAGGGACATTACAGTACAGTCTAGTAACAGGGCATCAACAATTGGTGTCATTAAAACGTGGACAGTAAATAATGTTCTGTGCACTTGGAGTTTTTCTAGGATTCAATATTTTTAAACACCTAATCCATTCAGAAACCCTCTGCAACCATGGTGATTATACATGAACGAACTCTTCATCCACAACAAATAACATGATGTGCAAGATATGGTCACTTGTAATTAACTCTTCAGAGTATTTGATGAGCTTTGAGTGCTTATTGGAAAGAAAATAAAACAATAGCAACATTTGTTTCACTAATGAAACCATTGCTCGGAATTCAATGTTCAGGCTGGAGAGGCTGTGTCTTTGCCTCGGACCACAGCACAAAAGCTGTTCCGTGTTTTGTGCATGTTTTCTCCAACAGTAAATGAACCTATATATAAGTCTAATCGCACATAAGATCTAAAGTGACTTCCAGTGAGGCACAATGTTTAATTTCCATTGTTTGGATCATAATGGCCATTGCAGCCACTGGGTATGCGACTGTGAAACATGTGTACCACCCACTGTGAGGGAAAATACTCCAGTGTCTGCATTGTGCAGCAGGACTTCTTATTTGTAAAAACTGCAAACAGATTACATCAACACAGAGACCTTACGTCCATGTACCCCGACGGACCAAAAGTCTGAAGACGAAGAGGAATAAACAACATTGTCCCACAACAGAAAAACTAAAAATAAAAAGACTTCCAACAAATTAGTTATGTCTATATCTTTTAGGCATGACATGGATGTTATTAACAAAACCCAATCTAAACAACACATTATACAAAATTCACAACAGCTCTGTATTTGAGTTAGTATCTGATGTTCTACCATCAATTGGTCTTATGCTACAAGGCTCAAGCACTGTAAGTGCTGTTAAGTCACTCATCTGAGGTTTCAGCGCTTTCTGCCAAAGAATGTTGCAGAGTGAAAGGAAGAAACTCCAAACAAACTTTTCCTCACACTGATCTGAATGTTAAGCAGGACAGTACAAAGCAGCTGCCTGTAGGAATATAACAAACATACAAAAGGAATTCCAGTGACAAACTTGATCAGCAGATAAAGTATAGTACAAATTTAATGAAACATTTGTTTCGTGAAACACCAATTGCAGACCCACATCACACTATCCAACCAAAGCTTCTAGAAGACTATCATTTTGTATAATTCTGTTCAAAATAAAATATTTTAAGGTGGGTTGGAATATAAATCAGATTTCTAAACATGTGATGGAAGTTCCATTACCCTGGTTGCAAAAATAACTTAATTTAAATGAGACTGACAGCTTGTATCATTCAGTGGGAGCCTACTGTAATTTAAGGCAATGCTCCTGAACTTCTGTTTGCAAAACACAACCATGGCTCCAACTAAAACCTAATTCCCGAGGCTTCAAAATGGAAGATCAGATATTTATGGGTTGCCACTTGGTTATGACTCTGAACACACAAGTATAATTTGATTACCTGGGTAGTCTGACTGAAAAGATATAATTTGAGAAAAACATCTAACTTCCCTAGAGTCTGAAGAAGATGCAGACATATACACAATAAGTCAAGTATTTCAAACATACAGTGATTTGCTCCGGTCATCAGTCATGTATCAATCAAATGTGTCTGTCCATGATCATCTGGTGAAGAGATTCTACAATTGGCTAGTTTTCTGGTGACCCTGAAGCTTTAACACAAATTTGTCACTTTGTCACAGACTGACTGAGCAAGAATGAAATTTGATTTGTTGGCATAATTTCAGTTTTCTCATTCTGGTTTCAAACCATTCAAAACTTTTATTTGTGGGAAAGACCATATGGTAATGCCAGCTAAGAGGAACTGCCTTTATCTCTGGGCTTTCCCACAATATGTCATTTTCAACAATAGTATCAAATTGCAGGAGAGATACAGCAAGATATACCATGATTTGTTAAACAATAAGACAGCCTAAAAAATTATGCACATTTCACCCTCATTTCCTTCCAGCAGAACAATTCATAATGTTATAATTCATTACTCTGTGAGGGTAGTTGGTATCATTACATGTGGTTACATGCTGGCTGACTGTAATATTGACACTATTACAGTTGTTTCTTAAGATGTTGAATTTCATTGTGTCTGCATGTGTATGAACAAACAATCGTGACACAAATCCTGTATTTCAACACTCCACATTTACAAACACCAGCTCACACCTGGGCCTGTGTGTGCAGGTAAACATGCTTGAACTGGCAGTAAGCAGTAGCTCAGTGTAGCCTATTTGAAGTGCAGGTAGTTTAGAGATTACACAGGTGACGTGCACTGAGACATGTACACAAGGCATTTAGAGAGAGCATAATTCCTGGAAGACACAACAGGTAATTCAACAACAAACCTGTGTGTTGTTTCACAGTGTTGATAGAAGGAAAAAAATGACAAGGTGTTGAAAGCATGGAAGAAGTGAGGAAGAGGAGGGGGAGGAGGAGGAAGTAGAGTGCACATTTCAACAGTTAATGGTTGTCGAGAGCTTCAAGAGTCCATACAAGGACAGAGTGTACTGTATGAGTGAGATGGAACATCATTAAACCTCTAGTTATTTCTCCATTCAATCCCATTAAAGCAACATTTTTATTTTGTACTGAACCTGAAGAGATCATAAACCAGACTTCAGCAGCTGCCTGTGTTCTGCAGACTGATTGATTGTAGCCTGTGTGCATGTTCTGATAAGATCTGGCCTCTGGCCAGCCATGGGCAAACTTGACCTGCTGTTTGATGCCGAGGGTTGGCTCCAGGCAGACCAAGCATTGTGTACCAGACAATGAACCCCAGGCCCACTGGACTATAAACATGTCCCTTTGGGGGTGTTTTCCTCAGATTCCACATAGGAGACACCCAAAGTCAGGAAATCTGAACTGGCTTTTCCAAATTTAGTAACTCGAAAGTCTCAAAGGCTGCTGACTTTGCCTCCAGGATTGGATGTCATTATGCTTTTGGAATGTTGACTGTGGTTCAAGTCTGTGGAGGTGGAGGTCATGCAATTCAGGATTTTTTTTTTTTACCAGTGCCATATCAAAATAGTTATTTAAAAAATTGTTATTTAAAATATAATATATATATATAACCCTGATGTTCAGAACACATATATAAACAACTGTCTGCTCAGTAATGCTCAGCCTTATGTCTCTTTTATTATAGCTCTCTTTGCTCAGAGAATCATTTCTCTTTGGTATCCTATTATAAAAACTATTCCCCAAATGAATCAGGACCACTACCAACCCAGGGATGTCATGTGCTTCTCTGCCAATTTGGTTGTGTGACATCATCTACTGGAGCTCTATACTTGAACACCCACTAAGTGTTTTTGTTGAAGTATACTTTCATTGTAAACACTAACATTGGCTATAATTTGTGGATATCTATTGATCTCAAGATGTAGTTTAGTATCCTCTCTTTGCAGTGTTTCTTTGGAGTATTTTGTACTTTTACTTGAGGCACACTGACCAGCCAATCAAATCTCAAATCTCAGAACTTTCTAGGCATATTGACACCTTCAAGGTGACCTGCTGAATTTCAAACTTAGCAACAGAATGTTGAAGAGAGATGATTTAAGTAACTATAGGCAGCGGAATAGTGGCTTATACGCTGCCTCACATCAAGGGAGCTTCTTTAAGGAGTTTGCAGTGCACAAGGTTTCTGCAGGTACTTCCATTTCCTCCCACAGTCCAAAAACATGCAGAGCTTAATTGGACACTCTAAATTGACCATAGGTGTGAATGAAAGAGTGAATGGTTACTTGCGTCTGTACAGGATGTACCCTTTCACCCTATAGAGCTGGTATAGCTGGAAAAAGATAAAATATTTGGTGTGCAGTAGGTCTGTGGGCAAAAATGCATAATTAAAAAGAAAAATGCATAAATAAAAAGAGAATGGCCAGAGTGGTTTGAAAAGAAAGGCAACAGTAATTCAAATAACCCCTCTGTACAATGAAAGAATGTAGGTGTTTTGCACCTAATAAAGTGACTGGTGGGCACATTATATTTCTACTTTACTACTCTTATTTTGTTGTATAATCGTTTTTTATGTATTTTCTTATAAATGTAGCAGCTTTAATTGAAGAAACGGTGTGTAAAATGCATTTTTGTATTTAATGAAATGGATTTTCAAAAATATTTCTTCCTTTAAGCCCATATTTAATACATTTATCCACGTAATGTTTCCTCTCTTTATGTACTGAAGACGGGTGAAGCATGTGTAATTTTTAACATGCGGCCCTAACATGGCTGCAGTTCACCCTGTCCACCAGCTGTGGTCGCTGCTGACTATGAGCAGAAGGTAAAGGGAAAGAGGGGGGATTTCCGGTTCCTCTGGCAGGTCAGCTGACTCTGACGCCGCTGTCAGGAGACCTCACCAACTTGTATTGAATGGCAACTATGACATCTACCAAGGCTTAAAAAACCACAGACTGCAGCGTTTTAATCGGTGACGGCTAAATTTTAACACACAGGTGAGCGGAATCGTAACACAATCGCGGTAATCCACTGGTGTTGTGGTTGTGAACAAAGCCAAGTGGCTATAGCGGTGGCTAATCCTTACTGGGTGTCGCTTGACCTTAGACATCTTTGATATGTGTCATACAACGCTGTTTAAGGTCCACGAATGCCTTTTAAAGTTAAGAAAATGGCAGCTGCTTAAAAAGGGCAGTTTTTCACCCGAAACCCGCTAATAAGCTCCTGTTGTTGTATCATTGCTTCATGAGATTGTTGTTGTATGTTTTCTATTGCACGTAGCTTTCTAACAGCCAATATTTGGCTTAAAAACATTGAATATGTTCACACAGTACTTTTGTGTTGAAAACATAGTAGACTTGCTTCAGTTTTTGGAGTCAAACCATAGAACTTATTAACTGATGAACGAAAAAGCTTTAAATATAACTTGAAATAATCAAGAATCTCACCTTGGAAAACAGTGCCCATAGACATCATTTGTAGTTAGTTGTAGGCAACTGGATTTGCTTGAGTTACGATGAAGATGTTTAATCACTCATCCAAGAGGCTTTTTCAGTTCTTACTAATTGGCTGAAAAAGTCAGGTGTTTAACCTCTGAGGCCGAAATGTTTCAGGTTTTAAGTTGAACAATGCAGTTTGTTCACCCCTATGACCGAGTTTCCGGTTGTTGGTTTTACCTGAATTGCAGCACACAAAAGGAGGGGGAAATGAAGGATTAGAAACAAATCAGGGGAGAAAGTAAAACCTGTGGTTATCCAAACCACATCCAAAAGGAAAACATCTGTCAAGGAAGAAAAATGCAATAGATGGAACAGAACAACATTGTTATTGTATATATATTGCTGGGGTCTGTGAGAACATCAGGAGGATCTTTAACAAACACCACATCCTGGTACACTTCAAGCCCTGCAACACCTTAAGACACAAATGGGTTCATCCCATCCCATTTGGTTGTTTTACCAGTTAGTCCGAACTGAAGACTCCTCTTGGATGAGAGGTGAAACGTCTTCACCTTAATTCAATTCGAGTCCAGGCACCGACAGCTAACTACATTTCTCTTACATATTGCTGACCTAATGGAATATCTCATGGATTATATAAAGGCAAGGTCAGTCTTTGGGCTATTGGCTGTTCTTTTTTAGACAAATAATTGTGCTGCAGTATATTGTGTGTGAAATTGATCCCTGTAAATATCTAGGATTATTTGTCAGCTCCATATTCACACAAATTGTTAAGCTTAGTTCCTTGTAATGTACAATGAAAAAAACACATATCGGTCATTAGTGGAAGAAAAGCTCATAGATTCATTAACTGAATAATAACAGACTTTCACATTTATTGAATTTATCCCCCCAGTTTTTTCTAGCTGCATCCGTGTTGTAAACATGTCTGAGTTTTGGTTGATTTCTGCACCTGGAGAAAAGACCTGCCAGCAAACATGGGACAAAATGATGGCAACCACCACACGCCCCAACAACCTCTCCACCAACCACAAGTTCAACATACCAGACCTTAAAGTAAGCACTGGGCTTTTTTCCTCTTTGTTGTTTCTCCTCACCTGTACATAGCTATAACTTTGCAATGTTTTTAAATTTCCTTCCTAAAATAAAGTTATATAACAGTTTCAGATGATATCTAATACTAGCATCACTCACCTTGTATATCCACTGTCAAGAATAATCTGATTCTGTGTATGGGAAGCAGCCTGTGCATAGATCTGTTGCCTGCATGTTGCTACATTGGTTAGGTGAAGGTTTCATCCACAGAGCAGTTCAGCTTGTCTGGTTCCTCTCTGTGCCGAACATGAAGAAAACCTGTGGCCACATGGGGCTACAGTTTTCTCCTCAAACTGTTAATAATGCATGAATGGGTCTGAACAAAGAGGCGCCATCCTAAGCCCAGAGGGCCCTGGGATGTCACTGTAGGCTGAATGAAGCCCAGATGCTGCTGTTTGAACACAACCTCACTAACCCAGATCAGAGGACCTAAGAGTTAAAAGCTTAACACATTGATGTTTTACTTGATGCTTCCTGTGTCCACACACAGGTTGGAACACTAGATGTCTTGGTTGGACTCTCAGATGAACTGGCCAAATTAGACTCCTTTGTTGAAAGGTATGCTTCCTGCAGCATTCTAACTTCAACTTCAGCGCTTTCATTGGGTTTTTCTGTTCATAAATGAGGGAAATGTCTTTCTAAACATGTACAGACTCACTGATCTATCTGTTTACCACTCCATAATCCCTGCTCTTACTTTGCAGCAATGAGGAATTTCACAGGGACACGAGGCTTGTGAGCCTTGCGGTCTAAACTTGGCAAGTTACAGTTGGGTGACACACCAGCAGCTCTTTCTTTAGTCATATTTATACCTGATGAATATGTGACTTATGTTTCGCTGTCGTTTATAGTCTTTTGAAAACCTGACATCTAAAACTCACACACAGTCATCACTGCTTGAGGCCTGCTCTGTTTCCTTTGTGGATATTTTTCAGACTGTGGGAAAACTCTGCAGTGTCGTTTCATTTGTTGGGCAAGAGTCTGAGCAAATTTTTAGCAACAAATGTGGAAAAAGGAAAATACCTATACTATACTAAAACTCATTTGTAATCATATGAACAGTACAACATAATTTATAATTATTGCCTAATTGAAATTTATTTTGGGCTCAGTTGTGCTGCATATCTAAATAAATAAAAACCTAACCCTAATAAAAGTAATGTTATAGTTACGGTTGGTGTTGATAAGTTAGTTTCAACCTTTGAGGTCCAATAATTTAAAATGTTTGGATTCCTAAATATTTCCCCACCCCAAAATAAAAGTATGAATGTTGCCCCTATTATAAAATATTAAATAAAATAATAATAATTAAAAAACAACTAAAAAAACATGTTGCAGTATTTCCAGTGGTTTCCTGTGTTGCTGTAAATGCACCTGCTGCTATTGGTCAAATCACCTGTTGCCAGCCATTGTCACCTTAGGCGGTGGAGCAGATTAAATCAAAAAGCTGGCAGTAATTTTTTCCATGGCTTTATCTTAAAATCAGTTATTATGTGTAAGCCTTTGTTAAAATGATGGCTAAAACATAACATATTTGTAATTGTTTTAAAATTGTATTTGTTTTCTGAAAATTATACTTTAACCCCATCACAGTGTCCTGTGATGTATTTTGCCTGTAGACACAGCTCCTCTTTGATCTGTCCCTCAACAGTGTGGTCAAAACTTTTAAGCTCCGAAAGGTGGCCATGTTATAAATTGCCTTGTCAGGAAATCGCCTTAACAGGACTATGTGAAACTTTCTGATGTGTGTGTGTATGTTTGTGCAAAATTTGGAAGATGACGATCATGTCAGCATGTGCAGGGCGAATGTGCGTCTGACTCTGGCTTTGTACATGTAGTTTGTGCTGGCATGGTGTGTGTTGATGTCTCCTGACTGTTCACAGTGTGGTGAAGAAGGTTGCTCAGTACATGGCCGACGTGCTGGAGGACAGTCGAGACAAAGTCCAGGAGAACCTGTTGGCCAATGGAGGTAGTTATAGTTATGGCTACAGTGCCTAACTGCCAAAATCTTGATTTGAATACCAAGTCTAAAGTCAATATATTAAGATATAAAGCAGTATCTTTAACAGAGTACACTCTAATGTATAAGACAATTGTACTCTATATAGACATGTTTTAGGAGTAAACAATTGAAATAAGTAAACAACATAAATGTAATGCATTATCTTTACCCATGCACAGTGTTTGCCCATTTCTTTGCCAATATCTTTCCTCATGTTTCTCAGAGATTTCTGCCTCAGAATCATAGTTTTATTGTACAAATTCTTTGTACAATAAAACTACTATGTTTATCATCCAGGATTACAGGATGATTTGATTTGTCGAAATTATATATTTTTACTAAAAAAATTTAAAAGTGCAAACTAACTTTCTTTGACCTTTGTTGTATTGTAATCGTGGCATACATTTCTGTGAATGAAATCCTTACAAATAAAACATTACCTTGCATTACTAGTCGCAACTTTCATAATATTCAAGTATTATGAATATAATAATTCATAATACTTGTTTCATAATATAGATCTTACTATTTTGTCATAAAATGCAGAAAATAACAAGGAAATTCTTTTACTGTCTAATTCAGTTGATCTCGTCACCTACATCACAAGGTTTCAGTGGGACATGGCGAAATATCCCATCAAACAGTCACTTAAAAATATCTCTGAAATCATCTCAAAGGTGAGTCTGTATTCAAACCTTTATGAATAGAATAGAAAAAATCTGTTGTGTGATTTTACTCTCTCTTCAAGTTGTAGCCTTGCTTTTTATCTTTTACAGCAAGTAACCCAGATTGACAACGACCTGAAGACAAGAGCATCTGCTTATAACAACCTGAAGGGAAACCTGCAGAATTTGGAGAGGAAGAACGCGTAAGTAAATGCACTGATGAAAAACTTAATATAATGAAATATAATATGGTCATCGTAAACTAATTGTGAGTAACTGACCCAGTCCCCCTTCAGTTTAACTATTAGTAAAAGCAGCTTTGCAAGACAACACATGTAATTGCCTCCAAAACTCTGGTAAATTTAAAAAAAAATGCTCAGAGGTAGTAGCAAAACCACTAAAATGAAATAAAAAATAAATATTAATGACCTATGAATACAGTATTATTAGCAGTGATGTACCCTTCACTGTACTGAGTGTTGAGGATGATTCATTAGTTGCACTACTTCCAGACAGACCGACTTTCATATTTGGGCTTCAGCCTGCCAAGAATTCAAATTTATTTACTTTGTTAATGCTTAATTGTCTTTATTTGTCACAGCAACACTTGAGGTGTTTTTGAGGTATGCCATATTTTTTTTCTCTCTTCTAAGGAGAAGTGCTCATGTGACAACGTCACATCCATAAACTGAAAACAAAAAACACTTTAATATTATATAAGGCCCCCACTATATGCAATAGGGTATGATGGTAATGAAAATGATACTGTGGCTATTTTTAGATACTGTTGGATACTTCATTATCATATTATCACATAACTGTACCGACTACCTCCTCGATTACATCTGATCATACTCCTAGCAGTATCATTTTTTTTTTTACTTGTTTGTTATGTGGAATCAGATTTCTTAAATAAGCTTTCCTTTTTTCTTTGTCTCTTAAGAGTCTTCGCGCTCGAACTGCAGCTAAAACACGACAACACAGGACACCATCACCATGTAATGTCCATGTTTTTGTACCATTGCTGTGTACCACTAGGGGGAGCCTGCTGACCAGGAGCCTGGCCGACATAGTTAAAAAGGAGGACTTTGTGCTTGACTCTGAGTACCTCATCACTCTGCTGGCTGTTGTTCCAAAGTGAGTAGTACTTCAACAGCCAACCAGAGTACCTCGGTGTTTGCAAAAATTATTCAACGCATTGTAGGAGACAGTATTATGCCACTTTCTTGCTTTAGGGAAAAATTAATTTCACTCTGTTCTCTTAGGACGGGCTACACTGACTGGCAGAAAACATATGAAACACTCGCTGAGATGGTGGTGCCTCGATCCTCACAGTGAGCAGTGTCATCATATCCAAAAATATCAAATGAGACACCCATCGCGTTTATCTCTTTTACTCGCTATTTGTCCCACATGATTTTGATATCATCTGTAAATGTCTTGTTTTATTTTTTTAAGATCTGAAACGGATAATTTCAGCAGTGTAATAAGTGTCTCTGTTTTCTCCCAGTCTGTTATTTGAAGACAATGACAGTGGCCTGTTTAGTGTCACTTTGTTTAGGAAGGCAATCGACGACTTCAAACACAAAGCCAGAGAGAACAAGTAAGAACTGTCACACACACTTAACAATCACACAGTACTTTGCAAAAAACATAAATGCATGTTATGATTTAAACAAAGAAAATAAGCCAAGTTTTAGGCAATGTAGTGTTTTATAAGTGTTCTAAAGACAAAAGTGGTGATTATAAACTAATTTCCTTCCTCTCATCACTGTGGTCAGACTTGATCAGACGTGTGCAATAACATTGAAACATTACATGCAATATTTCATGTAGAATGTATGAACTTTTTTTTTATGCCCTTAATGCTCTGCTAATCTAATCTGCTAATAATCTGCTGCTATTTCTTTTAGTGTTGATTATAAATGTAGGTAGGGTGTGTGAATGAATGTGTATAATGTTTTTGTGGTGTTGCACAGCAAATCTAGTTGGTGCAATGTTAATAAAGCTTTTTTTCATCATCTTGTTTCTAGGTTTACAGTGAGAGATTTTCAGTACAATGAAGAGGAGATGAAAGCAGACAAAGAGGAGATGACACGGCTCTGCACAGATAAGAAGAAGCAGTTTGTAAGTGAAATGGACACTGTTGTTGAGTGCTCACCTATATTGATCTGTATTGGCATAAACAACAGACAGACAGCTTGTGTTGTATAGCTATTTCCTGACTTTCACTGATTTCCAGATATATTTCAGGGATTGTCTCTAGGGACTGTTTGTGAACACAAACGTCCACAGAGGTCCCCCCACAGTCTCCATAACCTATTCCATTAGCTCCCCAAGACTAACCTCTGGTTAAAATCCTAGTCAGTCCATGTGAAAACACAGTAGGGAAGATCTTCTGGGGATGCTCTTCTGGAGATTCTCTTGCAGTTGAGAACACATCTGACCCACACGATCTCCATCTACATATATTCACCAAATGTAGACAGCAAACTATGGAGAATGTCAGGACCCTTATCTTCTAACAGTGTCTGAGTTCATGTCTATAAATAGCGATATTTGATAAGTTATTTTAATATATTATATTTAGAAAACCCACCTACCTGCACATAAGAAGACATCAAAATTAGCAGACCCTTACAACTGAATTACCTGACCTTACACATTACCTAACAACAATAACTTATTGAGTACGAACAGAAGAGCAACGGTTGAATGGAAGTCGATCAAAAAAAACTTGGGGTATGATTTGGAAATATTGAAATTTTTGAAATGTTATCAATAACTTTTTCTGTGTTTTCTTTGTAGAAATTAATTTATCAGACAATATCAGGCAGTGATACACCAACAAATGATTAAGAATCAAGGAGATAGAATGTGATTCAACCATAGTTTCCTGTTATGCTTCTGCAAATCCACTCCAGTAAAAATGTGTCCCACTCACCAGTGTGCTACAGAAATATGACCTGCAAGAGTTTTTAAGCAGCAAGATAGCAGATTAATTCAACGTTGTGAAACTGCCCACAATAAAAGAATGGACTTTTAAGACTAGGTTACATTACCTCTATGCAGGGGCCGCTGGTTCGGTGGCTGAAAGTTAACTTCAGTGAAGCCTTCATCGCCTGGATCCACATTAAAGCCCTGAGAGTCTTTGTGGAGTCTGTTTTAAGGTACAGCAAGCAGACAACACAGTCATGTAGCAGCCATCTTTGTAACTACACAAACACATTATCATTTGCTTTTGTTAAGCTTGTAAAACTGTGAACTCACATGTGTAATGTGGTGTTTGTGCAGATATGGGCTGCCGGTGAACTTTCAGGCAATGCTGCTGCAGCCAAACAAGAAGACCATGAAGAAGCTAAGAGAGGTGCTCAATGATCTGTACAAGCATCTGGACAGCAGTGCAGCAGCCATCATTGATGTGAGTGCTTCTGTTCCTTACCTTACTGTTATGATTATCACAGCACCAGTTATAAAATGTCTGAGGAAGTATGTAACATTTTAATCAGTAATTTTAATAATTGATAAGAGTGCCATAGTCCTATTCTTTGCCAACTGTTTCTGTGTGATATTAACATTACTCTTTCCTGTGGTTGTATTTCCAGTCTGCGATGGACATCCCAGGCTTGAACCTAAGCCAGCAGGAGTATTATCCTTATGTGTACTACAAGATTGACTGCAACCTGCTGGACTTCAAAGTTTAAACCTTACCCTGTCCTGGTGCAAACACCCCCTTCCCCTCTCCCTCTCCTCACACTGCCCTCTGCTGTCTGCCTCTTGATTGTTTCCTGTCCACGTCAGCTGCTTGTACGACAATGCTGCATGTTCATTCCTCATGGTGACAAGCTTCTACCACAATCAAGGGACAAAAAAAGACTTTTAAAATTATTGTATTTGTTTACAGCATATTTTTCTTTACAAGCTGCACAATTATTTGTGTATTTCTGTGAATATTGCTTAAAAAAAAAAAACATACAGGAGAGTTGTATATTTACTGTGTCATTCCACGTGTTCTGTGTGTGTTGTTAGCAACATCTTCTGTATCAGTGTTCAAAACTGTGTTTCTGATATTGTGGGCTATCACTGCAGACATTATGACACAAAGATGTTTTACAAGTGTTTGTGTTGTTTTCATGTTGTGTATATTTGCTGTCAAAAGAGATCTACATATGATGATTGTGAAAGACATTGGTTGAATAAAAATGATAGATGAATACATCAAATATCTAAAGTGTTCATTTGTGAATTGAAAAATAGTGAAAAGGATAAAAAGGACAACAGACTTGTCCTCAGACTACGTTTTTGTTTCGTCTATGATCTAAGCCTCCTGCAGGAAGGCCTCTGGAGACATAGTGCATGTATTTAGTGTCTTTATCAGCCTTTGGGAAGTGCCATTCCAAAACCGGAGGAAGTATAATAGACTTTTCTCTTCCTTTAAGTGAAGTATCACTCCAATTGGTGCCTGTTAAGTTGGCAAGTCAGTATTTATCAAGAGTCTGTTGTACTGAAAATGTCACTAGTGATAAGAATAATTTAAATGGCAGCTCTAAGGTATGTTTGATCCAGCAGGGTTAGGGTTCTTTTCTTAATGTTTATATTAGGTGTGTGTCATTTTTGCAGTTTAAAAGTGAAACCTGTGTGTGAATTTGAGTTAGAGCAATAACATATAGTGGTGTGTGTGTGTACCTGGTATACCTTATGTTGTTGGGACTTAATTCTGTTTACACTGTCACATTATGCAGACTTGTCTTCCTTATGGGGACAAAAATCAAGTCCCCATAATGCAAATTAATAAATTTTAAGGTGAAGACATGTTTTAAAGTTAGGCTAGGGTTAAGGCTAGGGTTGGAGTTAGGGTTAGGGCACTAGTATGGTTAAGGTTAGAGTAGGTCTCCAGGAAATTAATGTAAGTCAATGCAATGTCCTCTGAAGTCACGGAAAGCAGTGAGTGTGTGTGGTTAAAAAAGAGTCTCTGTAGAGCCTCGTGATAACCCATGATCATTTTTAGAACCCCAGGCATTTTGAGTTCACTTGTCTTTGTGTGCTGAAATATTTTGGACAGGAAAGAGCTACAAAAAAAAGAAAAAAAAAGAAAAAGAAAACAAGTTTCAACAGTAGAGGACATTGGCTGCATGTTCGTGTTCCAACAGTAGAGGGCATCAGATGCCCAACACCTGGGATAAAAATATGCTTCTGAGGTTAGAGACCAGATGTGAATTGTGGGTATGTTAAGGTTACCTGGTATTCTTTATGTTGTGGGGACCTAAGTCTGTTTACATAGTCACATTATGGGGATTAGGCCAGGAGTAATTATGATTAAGTCTCCAGGAAATGGATGTAAGTCAATGCAATGTCCTCTTAAGTAATGGAAACCAGCAGTAGCGGTTTTAGGCACGGCTGAACAGGGCAGCCGCCCCGGGGCGCCATTTCATAGGGGGCGCCACGAGCGCTTAGGGGGAAAAAAAAAAAGTAGCTCTGTCTATCATATCACTGTGTGTGCAATTGGCACATTGGCGCCCCCCTAACTGCAGGCGCCCTTGCTTGCAGAGAAGGTGCCATGCACAGAAGCAGTTCACCTCTGCTCTGGGTCTCCAAATGCAATGCAACGCCAAGGGGGGGGGGGGGAACGGGGATCCACTGTATTCTAATGCAATTAGTGGGCTAAAGTCAGTCACACATCAACTCTCTTCCAAATGTAGGTCATGTAGGTTATTGTATTTTTCATTTTATTTATTTAATTTATGCTTAGGTTACACTGTTTTAAAAACTGTAATCATGTGTGCTACTGTTGTACTGTTGTTCTCTGGTGTTATATTTATATTACTTGTTTTTTATATTACTTATATAACTTCTGTATCTGTTTGTATATATTTTGCCAGTTGTATATATATTTTGTTTTTTTTATGTCATTTTATTTATCGAAGTAATGGTTAAGTAATATCGGTTTGGGTATTGTGGTCGCATGTCACTTTAATTGAATGCGCATGTCACTTTATTGTTGTAATAAAAGTTTTTTGTTGTAATAAAATATATATATTTTTTATAAAAAAAATTCTGGGAGGGGGGGGGGGGGGGGGTGGGGGGGG